>CM042013.1:5269581-5874581 GCA_023525715.1 Cichorium intybus
TTGCTAAACAAACATTTAACCAACGTTTAACCTTTTTTTGTATATAGCATGAGACCCTCATCTATAGATACCGTTTTAACCTCAAGCTTTAATAGAGAGGCATATGCCATTTATCTAAACTTTGACTAGACCGCTCACAAACTTTCATGAGCTCAAATGCGACAAGTATCGATGTGGATAAACAGGAACCCACGTCCAACCCTACTTCCTCTTAGCCATTTTATTTTTGGACATGATATTCAAACATGGTCAAAAGCAACCTACTTTTAATATTCCACCCTTTTAAATTGGAGAACAAAATCAATTTTAACGATATTTAGATTTTATAGTTTCAATAGCTTTATTTAGGAACTAATCGATTTAAGTTATATTTAGATTTAAGTTGTATTTAATTTCTAACGAATTTAAAAGGTAAAATATAAAGTTCAATTAAAAATAGAATATGTCAAAACGCCATAGAAACCCAAAATTGTAGAAAGCATATTGGAGAAGAAATTATCTTCAACATATGAATTATTAGTTTATTGTATTTTAGCATTATATATGCATTATTGTGCTATTTTGTAATATATATGCATTCTATATTTATCGAATCTATTGTATGTATTTTGTTGTGATTAATCGAAAATTCAAAAAAATATCACATGTCATGGTATCAGAGTTTTAAGAGTTGGCACTAACTCTTTGTTTGGCATGGTGCTTCTTTTCTTCTTCCTTCATCGTTATCGTTGCTAGTTCTACCCCTCTATTTCATATCACCGATCACAATGGCAACACCTAGTGACACCACGAACACCAGCAAAACCATTTTTCACCCCGCCTTCTCCATTAACAACATCAAAAACCTTTGTCTCACTTCTTATGGACAATAATGACAGCCAATTTGCCTCATGGGTGGAACTCTTTCACATCCATGCTTGTGCCTACAAATGTCTTGAATCACATCGATGAAGACACACCACACCCATGATCATTGATAAAACTGACCACAAAGCTTATGATGATATTGTCAAGCAATTGATATTTAGTACAATATCGACATATATCCTTCAAACAATCATGCAAGTGGAGGCCTCTACTTAAGAAGTATGAAAGAATCACCGAGAGATTTTTCAAGATAACAATACCACCCCCATCATGTCTGAAGAACTGTTCAACACGACTCGTCTAGACTCCTCTCCAATGTCTCTTACTATTATGCAAAGCTCAAGACGTCACATACCAACTTACCAATATGGGTAACCCAATTTCACAAAAAAAAAGGTTTTATAACTTGTCTCAAGACTAACCATGGGTGAGTACGACATGATAGCCACCTTTATTCAACAGTCGGACCCCCTCTTGAGTTTCAACAAAGCTCGCTCACAACTTCTATTCAAATAGCTTTATTTAGGAACTACTTTTAATATTCCACCCTTTTAAATTGGAGAACAAAATCAATTTTAACGATATTTAGATTTTCTAGTTTCAATAGCTTTATTTATGAACTAATAGATTTAAGTTATATTTAATTTCTAATGAATTTAAAAGGTAAAATAAAAAGTTCAATTAAAAATAGAATACATCAAAACGTCATAGAGACCCAAAATTGTAGAAAGCATATTGGAGAAGAATTTATCTTCAACATATGAATTATTAGTATATTGTATTTTAGCATTATATATGCATTATTGTGCTATTTTGTAATGCACTCTATATTTATCGGATCTATTGTATGTATTTTGTTGTGATTAATCGAAAATTCAAAAAAATATCACATGTCATGGTATCAGAGTTTTAAGAGTTGGCACTAACTCTTGTTTGGCATGGTGCTTCTTTTCTTCTTCCTTCATCGTTATCGTTGCTAGCTCTACCCCTCTGTTTCATATCACCTATCACAATGTCAACACCTAGTGACATCACGAACACCAGCAAAAACCATTTTCACCCCGCCTTCTCCATTAACAACATCAAAAACCTTTGTCTCACTTCTTGTGGACAAGAATGACAGCCACTTTGCCTCATGGGTGGAACTCTTTCACATCCATTGTTACGACCGTTTTTCAAAAAAAAAAAAAAAAAAAAAAAACGTTGTGAATAGTAACTCCGGCGTGAATAGTAACTCCGGCGTGAATAGTACTCCGGCGTGAATAGTAACCGAGAAATGAAGTAAGCGCTTACCTCGTGATGACGTCGACGATGATGTCGTGATGATGTCGACGATGATGTCGTGATGACGTCGTGATGATGTCGACGATGATGCCGTGATGACGTCGTGAATAGTGTTTTCAAGCCCTATAAATAGAGGCCCAACTTCTTCATTTCAACCCACAACAAACACCAAACAACCTTACGATATCGAGGAGTGTTCTGGTGAGGAAAATAGGTCGGGAGGAGTTAGGAGCGAGCGGTAGCTGGTAACGAGGTGCTCGGGAAGTGTTGGAAGAGCGGAACGGGAAACGTGCCAAGGCTTTGCGAAAACGCCAATCTTAAGTGAGTAATCGCTATCGTATTTCTCTAGTAGTTTATAAGTGTTAAACTATAATATGTAGAGGTTATACTATTCGTAATTCCAAAAATAATACCGAGTGATTTACTTACGAGGATGGTGTCTAGGCCGATTACTTGGGATCTGGTTGTTGGATTTTCCGAAAGGCTAAAATGCTGAAAGGATCCTGCCACCCCAACTAATCTTCTACCTGGCTATCCTTTACTTGATAAATCACGAGGTATCATGTTGGAATTATGGAAGGGTTTAGTGATGCAACTATGGTATAGTTAAGGAGTAAAGAGTGATAAATGTCTTACTGTGTTAACAGTTAAAGAGGGAATACGAAGCAGAGATAAACGCTGTAGTCGACTATAATCAGGTGAGTTTCTCACTACATTGTGTGGACGTTATATGTGCTTTACTGTATTTTGTGTGCTTATAAGATGTTTATAAGATGTTGATGAATAGTACCAAGTTGTGAAATATACCTTCCTGTTATAATTGTATGGGTTAGGTTATGATGTGTGTGGGCTCGACGTACTGAGTAATATAGAGATACGTGCAAAATACACTGAGCAGATACGCATGACTTGACGTACAAGGTATGCGCGGCTCTAAATGCTGGGCAGGGGAATTAGATTTACTGAGCAGATACGTATAGGAGGATATAGTCCAATATACTGGGTAGAGCATATTAGGTGACATGTGGTTGTATTTTTTTTGTTAGGGGTAAAGTTTGTGTAGCTGATATGCTGTGTAGTTATTGGAACTCACTAAGCCGTGTGCTTATCCTTTCCCTTTTAAATTACCATTTCAGGTTGTACAGGTGAAAATGACGGACAGGCATGACGGGTACACACTGATGCTACTTATGTGGAGATTTATGCGGTGAATTGATGTTTAAATGATTTCTAAATATCTTCAAAATGTTAATTATTGAATAAATTGATATTTATTTAAATGAAGATGTTTTATTAAAAACCGGGTGTTACAAGTTGGTATCAGAGCCAAGGCTTGAGTGAATCAGACTCACTTGATGGGTTTTGATCTCAAGCTTGAGACTTAAAAGTTTTCTTTGAAAATATTTTTACAAGAAATTATAAGTTGTTTTTCGAGTAAGGGGTTAAATGAATGTTGTTGCAAAGACGCAGTGTGGACCGTCAGCCGACGTCAGTGGGGAAAAGGTTAAGTGCTTAGTCTTTGTTGCTATTTCTGTAATATACGTGTGCTTAAATGCCATTAAAGTGTAGGCAGTAGAAACTAAATAGTCCTAGAATTTTTGAGTTGGCCAAGTTGCATGTTCCTTGATAAGTGATATCCATAAGGTAAATCCTTTTATGTGAAAAATTTTCTATGACTATGTTCGTAAAACAACCTGGGGTATAGGTGGTAAAATTATCGTGAGAAGTGAATTGGGGACTTCTGGACAAGTTCTGAAACGAACGAGGGTAGGTGTGGAAGATAGTAGTAGAGCTCCTACTATTGAAAGCACAGGATCCACGTTCGAATCGGGAGTTGGTCGTAAGGAATCCAATACACTAAGGGTATAACTAATTGGTTTATATGCTGATAAACTGTATTTGTCCATTCTATTGATTGGCAATCATAGAGTTTATTGGGAACAATTATGACGCTGGAGATTGAGAATCTAGTGACGTTTCATAATTAAGTAATGAACAGTTGACGAGACTATAATGGATGAGGTGTGCAAAAGTGACACATTAAGTCTCTTCGTTACTAAAAGCACAGATAGTGGATAATAAAAAGAAGATGTTGATTGCTAGAATAGTCGATTTTGATTGACTATAAATAGACGTTATGTTATTTAGAGACTAACATAAGTCACAGATTCCAGTTATGGAGATATATGTGAGGCTTCCAGGTCATCTGCAGTTGCTGGTTAACAAATTTTATCAACAAGGAGTGTCAGACGACTGGAGTATGATGATGACGAGTATGTGATCGTATTAGTAGAAATTGGAATCCCGTAGATGGAGGGAATAATTTGGAAGAAGACATACGTGAACTAAAGCAATATATAGATGTGAAAGGTATACGCACAGATATACGTGTACATAGTAGAAATATAAGGTTTTATACATGGTGTCGTATGTTTGCAGAATTAGAGTCTTATCCATTCCAGTACAAGAGGTGTACGTGTATACGGAATGGACATATAATAACAACTCGTGAAAGTAGGGATGATATAGTGGTGTGGCGTAAGGGTATTCACATAGGTAGTGAATACTACCAACGTGTGTATCAGAGTAAGTTAGATGTAGCATATCAGTGTATCATGTACTTGAAATCTGTTAGTACATGAAAATAATGAGTTGAGAAAATATTGCTAACTGACCAAGATAATTATCTTGTTAGCATATGTGTGTTGGGTAAATGACTAAGTGAATACCTCTTAAGTAGGTAACCCGTAGGCAAGTAACCGTGGATAAACTGTGTCGGTAACTGGTTGAATATCTAGTTGATATTAGCTGTACGGACGAATACATGAGTATTAAGTGGTGACAACCATGGATATGGTATCATATTGTGGGTGGAGGTTTTGTAGTTGTATGTGGAGGCTGAGCTGATATGAGGATTCTTGGTGTCATGTGGTTGGTTGTAGAGCTGTGCAGTCGTATGTGTGTTAACTGTTAAGCCTTTAGAGCGAAAAACTGTTTATTCTGTGGGACCACTTATACTTGTAGTTGGGACCACTTATTAGGTGGGGCTACTAGTATTGTGGTTGGGACCACTTATGCTATGGGGCTACTTGTACTTGTGGTTGGGACCACTTATTCCGTGGGGCCACTGGTAACTTGTAGTTGTGACCATTTATTCTGGGGGTTAATAGTACTTGTGGTTGTGACCACTTATTTAGTGGGGCCACATTTGGTAAGACCACATATGTGTTGTGGATCTTATGAGCAGTAATTGTGGTGGGACCACATACAAGTGTTGTGATGGCTTTATTGGCTGGCAGTTCTAACACACATACAGTTGGGTGTTTGGTGAATAGCTGAGCTGTTGAGGTTGTTAAGAGCAGGAGTTGTGATATGATGTGGTGAACATGTGATTATACGATGCATAACAAGTACCTTGCATCCATGATGTCAGTATTGTAAGTATATGAGATTACATAACAAGTACTTATTAGTCTCAATAGGTTGGCCTAGTTGATTAGAGGTGGTTAATGTGCCAGTATTGTAATACCCTTTGGATTTACTAATACAACCGTATTGTGTTGAAATAGGGAATGATTGAGTAGAAGAATAAGTGTATGTCAACGCTGGAGATTCCGGGGACGGAATCTTATAAAGGGGGGAGAACTTGTTACGACCGTTTTTCAAAAAAAAAAAAAAAAAAAAAAAAAACGTTGTGAATAGTAACTCCGGCGTGAATAGTAACTCCGGCGTGAATAGTACTCCGGCGTGAATAGTAACCGAGAAATGAAGTAAGCGCTTACCTCGTGATGACGTCGACGATGATGTCGTGATGATGTCGACGATGATGTCGTGATGACGTCGTGATGATGTCGACGATGATGCCGTGATGACGTCGTGAATAGTGTTTTCAAGCCCTATAAATAGAGGCCCAACTTCTTCATTTCAACCCACAACAAACACCAAACAACCTTACGATATCGAGGAGTGTTCTGGTGAGGAAAATAGGTCGGGAGGAGTTAGGAGCGAGCGGTAGCTGGTAACGAGGTGCTCGGGAAGTGTTGGAAGAGCGGAACGGGAAACGTGCCAAGGCTTTGCGAAAACGCCAATCTTAAGTGAGTAATCGCTATCGTATTTCTCTAGTAGTTTATAAGTGTTAAACTATAATATGTAGAGGTTATACTATTCGTAATTCCAAAAATAATACCGAGTGATTTACTTACGAGGATGGTGTCTAGGCCGATTACTTGGGATCTGGTTGTTGGATTTTCCGAAAGGCTAAAATGCTGAAAGGATCCTGCCACCCCAACTAATCTTCTACCTGGCTATCCTTTACTTGATAAATCACGAGGTATCATGTTGGAATTATGGAAGGGTTTAGTGATGCAACTATGGTATAGTTAAGGAGTAAAGAGTGATAAATGTCTTACTGTGTTAACAGTTAAAGAGGGAATACGAAGCAGAGATAAACGCTGTAGTCGACTATAATCAGGTGAGTTTCTCACTACATTGTGTGGACGTTATATGTGCTTTACTGTATTTTGTGTGCTTATAAGATGTTTATAAGATGTTGATGAATAGTACCAAGTTGTGAAATATACCTTCCTGTTATAATTGTATGGGTTAGGTTATGATGTGTGTGGGCTCGACGTACTGAGTAATATAGAGATACGTGCAAAATACACTGAGCAGATACGCATGACTTGACGTACAAGGTATGCGCGGCTCTAAATGCTGGGCAGGGGAATTAGATTTACTGAGCAGATACGTATAGGAGGATATAGTCCAATATACTGGGTAGAGCATATTAGGTGACATGTGGTTGTATTTTTTTTGTTAGGGGTAAAGTTTGTGTAGCTGATATGCTGTGTAGTTATTGGAACTCACTAAGCCGTGTGCTTATCCTTTCCCTTTTAAATTACCATTTCAGGTTGTACAGGTGAAAATGACGGACAGGCATGACGGGTACACACTGATGCTACTTATGTGGAGATTTATGCGGTGAATTGATGTTTAAATGATTTCTAAATATCTTCAAAATGTTAATTATTGAATAAATTGATATTTATTTAAATGAAGATGTTTTATTAAAAACCGGGTGTTACATCCATGCTTGTGCCTACAAATGTCTTGAATTACATCGATGAAGACACACCACACCCATGATCATTGATAAAACCGACCACAAAGCTTATGATGATATTGTCAAGCAATTGATATTTAGTACAGTATCGACAAATATCCTTCAAACAATCATACAAGCGGGGGCCTCTGCTTAAGAACTTTGAAAGAATCACTGAGAGATTTTTCAAGATAACAATACCACCCCCATCATGTCTGAAGACTAACCATGGGTGAGTAAGACACAATAGCCACCTTTATTCAACAGTCGGATCCCCTCTTGAGTTTCAACAAAGCTCGCTCACAACTTCTTCTCAAATAAACGCTTCCTAACAAGCAAACTTCACACACCTCATAAGTCTTCCTCATGTAATAGTTTGAAACTCGGGCCCGGGCATCCAATCGACAACATCACCATGACCTCCCCCATCATTGGTCATGGCAGCAAACGTTTTGATGACCCATCCATGTATCAAAGTAGGGTGAGTGCTTGGATCGAAAAACCTAACCGTAACCGGTTAGAACCGGATAATGGAAGTTCTGTCCGGTTCCGGTCCTCGATTTATTGCTTATTCGGTAACCGATTATTCCGGTTCCAGTCCGGTTCCGAAACTAAGGATGAGCATTTAGACTAAAAAACCGAACCGGATAAGGGGAGTTCAGTCCGGTCCCGGTTCTCGATTTCTTGCTTATTCAGTTACCAGTTATTCCGGTTCTGGTCAGGTTCCGGAACCGGTTACATCTCTATATTAAAGTCTCATCTACACACTCTAATACCCTATTCAATTATCGCGTTCACAAACCTAATAATGATCACCTAACGATATTTGATTTAGCGGTTATTGCGGTGGTATAGCGGTTTTTTGTGTTGTTACTTTTAGAGTATTAGTAATGCGTACAATTAATATCACAAAAAGTTATATAAACATTGATAGTATTCTAATATGAAAAGGGTCCAATCTCATCATCATCATCATCTCTATAACGATCTCTTTTGCTCCTTGTATGTGGCCCATCATCTACATGTCCTCTACCCGCTTGTTGCACAAACTCTTGAAGCTCATCCACTGTTGGTAGTGCCCACTCATCATTGTCCTTCACACCTCTTAACAATCTCGGAAAATCTCGGATAATCTCGACATTTATCGTCGCTAATATCGCTAGCGAGATCACTAACCGATATTTCCATTGCTATCTCGGCCTAACTCCGAAAACCGCTATTTCGGTGCTATACCAATGAGATAGCGCGATATTAACTGCCCAGTAATACCTTACCTTTACAAGACCGAACATTGCATACACTGTTCAACAAATATGCCTTTTCATTCATGGACCCTAGGTTCCACACTTTAATGCCCTTAAGTATATTATCCGGTATCCAAAAGGCACCACTAAAGTTGGCCTTCATCTCTACCCTTCGGTTCCCATACAACTTGACTTGTGTACCGATGTCAACTAGGGCAGTTGTCTCGACATATGACATTCAGCTTCAAGTTATTGTGTTTTCTTAGGCGATATCTTATCTCTGGGTCAGCAAACAACAAGCTACACTCTCTCGTTCTAGTGTCAAATGGGAATACTGAGGTGCATCCAATGTTGTCACGGAAGCATGTTGGCTATAAACCTTCTCCTTGAGCTTCATACTCATCTTCGTAGAGCCACACTTGTTTATTGTGACAACGTCTCCATGGTTTACCCCTCTGGAAACCCAATTGATCAACATCATTGCAGAAAACATGTTGAATGGACATACACTTTGTGCACAAGAAAGTTGTTGTCGGCCATGTTTGTGTCTTTCACGTGCCTTCGGCCTACCAATATCCCGACATCATCACGAAAGGTCTCATTACACAAATTTTCCTCGACTTCAGATCCAGCTTTAGCATATGTGCTCCTCCCACTCCAACTATGAGGTGCTATTAGTATATTGCATTTTAGCATTATATTTGTATTATATTATGCTAATTTTCAGATGTATATCCATCCTATATTTATCAGTTTCTCTTTTATATAACCTGTTGTGATTAATGGAAAAGTCAAGGGAAATTACAAACCCTCTAGGAAGTATGTTTAACAATTTAACTGTTTAGAAATTTATAAAAATGTTATATTAAGTTTTTTTGTTGCTGTTAAAAAAAATGTAGAAGAACATGATGTTTGCAAGTTGACCCAAACAGACATGACTACTTCCATGTATAAAAAACTTAAACGTTTTGACATATTATTCAGACTATCTATTACAATCAATGTTTTAAAATCTGGGTTTTTAGTTGACCTAGTGTGATGACCGGGTCACGGGTCAACCAGTCCACCCGGTTCAACCGCCAAGTCGACCCAGTTTTTACAATCTTCATATATTTATATTTTTCAGCATAATTATATATTTATAAAACATAAACAATATAATTTTATCTTTTTGGTATCAAAAAAGATATTTTGTTAACTTTCTATAGAAAAAATTATTAAATTTAATAAACTCATGATAGACAATTTTAAAAATTCGAGCATTGAATTTTTTAACCCAGTTTTTAAAGCTCAAATTCTAATTTTTTTTCCAATCGTCGGGTCAACCCGGTTCCGGGTCACCGGTCCATCCGGTTTTTCAAAAAATCGACTGGTTCAATCGGATTTAGAAATTAGCAAAAAACCAGTCATAATTGACCCGTTTTTTTTCATCGGGTCATGGTACAACTGGGTCGACCGACCGGGTTAACCCCGGTTTTAAAACAGGGATTACGATCGACACTTTATCTTTTAATATCTAACAATAATTTTGTAAACTCCAGTAGAATATGTTCATTTTAGAAGAACATATACTTTTTTGGGATAACTCAAAATAACAAGTTTTACAATAATGTTAACATGTATAGTTTGAACCTATGAGTACATCCTTTGGACACCACTCACCAGATTTTGTCAACGATCGGATGATCAAAATAATTATTTGTAATTAAATGTGGTTTTTTAGTTTTTTCCTAAAATATTAATTATATTTGAAATTTAAGCTTTTCATATGTTACTGCAGGTTGATAAAATACTTCGTTTTATAGGTTGCAAAGATTCATTAAAACTAAACTACTGGTTACAATATATGACTTAATTAGTTTTATAGTCCATAAAACGCGTACACAATTTGTATTTTATAAATTCCTTCATGATGTCGAGTTTTTCCCATTTTGTTAGGATAAAATTTTCAGTTATTTTGATTTTGTAGAAACAGGCAGAGTCTTAGAAAAATTAGGGCTAAAACAATCTTTTGGTAATCAAAGTGTGTGTACGATATTTTGTGTCATCTATCTGTCTCTTTTCTTTTTCTTTTTGAACTTTTGCAAATATGTATTTGTAATGAAATTCAAACTATATAAAGTTATGAAAATGCTAATCTATCTCAAAGACATAAGTCGTATATGGAATGTTTTCGGCATTAGAAAATAGCATTATTTTGGATTGACATGATTTGATGAAACTACTTGATCGATAAGCAAGTGCTTAGACCTTGAGAATCAAGAACAAAATTACTAATTACTATATTTAAGTAATGTCTGTTATGAACTACATTAATTACTAAATTTAATCAAATGTCTAAACTAGGTGTGAAAAAGCTTCGATTAATAGTTGAAGATCTTTTAGAGAGGAAGGAAAGAGGAAATGGACCGAAGGGTAATGGGAGGAGTTAAGGGTCATGAAAGTGGTATGCAGTAAAACACAGGATTACAGATTAAATGATCGGATAAGTACAACAGATAATATGCAGTTGGGTTGGGCATGTCAAAACCCCACAAACAATCACATTCTTGCTCACCCATTTGGAAAGTCTCTTGTTTTCCAGCCATTACAAGAAATCTTTCTCCCTCCCTCTCTCTCTCTCTCTCTCTCTCACACACACACACACACACACAAATTCTACTAATTAACTTTTGTGTGACGCTTTATTAAATCCTCCACTATTAGCTTACGGAAAGCAATTTGAGAGAAAATGGGGAGAGGAAAGATTGAGATCAAGAGGATTGAGAACACTAGCAACAGACAAGTCACCTACTCTAAGAGAAAGAATGGAATCATCAAGAAAGCTAAAGAAATTACGGTTCTTTGTGATGCTAATGTCTCTCTTGTTATCTATGGCTCTTCTGGAAAGATGTATGAATATTGTAGCCCCAAAACCAAGTACGTAACCGTGAATTAATTTTGCTGGTTTTTCCTTTTGTGTTTTAGGGTTCCTTTCTTTTGATGGCTTTTTTGGTTTCCATGTTAAACTTGTTTTCTATGAGGTTTCCTTTTGTGGGTTGATGGCTTGTTTATTTCTTGATTATATTTTTTTTGTTACAATTTGAATTGGAAGCTTGATTGACATGCTGGATCGATATCAAAGGCTTTCTGGAAATAAGGTGTGGGATGCTAAACATGAGGTATGTCGGTGTCTCTCTCTCTCTCTCCTCTTTTGCCTCATGTTTTTCCTTGAAATATCTGGTTATTTGAGGGTTATCTCAGTGGGTTTGTCATGAGTTCTTTCTATGCTAAAAAGATGTCAAGTAACTCGAAATATGAATTCTACGACCAGATCTACATATAGGATAGGATCCAGCACTTTCTCTCACTAAGACTATATGAGATGTTACATCCATGCCCAGATCTGGTACTAGCTGGTTTTTTCTCTCTCTACCCTTTACTTGCAAAAACCTAGTAATCAAGTGCTTTATGCTTGGATTGAAATATATGGGAAGGGAATTACATTATTCACCTCTGAGGTGTACTAGGGTTTATGACATGTTTTACTTTTGTAACCCTGATTAATTAATTTCATCAATGATGATTGATGTTTTCTCTTGGATTTTTTGGAACTCCCTGCCCCCTTACCCTCAGAATCTGCAGAATGAAATTGATAGAATCAAGAAAGAAAACGAGAGCATGCAAATTGAGCTAAGGTACTTCTCTACTCTCTCTCTCTCTGGTGGTTTTTCTTTTCTAATTTTATTCGTTGGCTGTTCAAAAAAAAACTTCTCTACTCTCTCTCTCTCTCTCTCTCTCTCTCTCTCTCTCTAGTTGTTCCGTTGGTGATATATGTTGGTATATATTTTGTTTCAGGCACTTAAAGGGGGAAGATATAACATCCTTGAACTATGAAGAGCTAATTGCATATGAAGATGCACTTGAAAATGGACTAACCAACATTCGTGAGAAAAAGGCAAGCTTGCTAAGAGCCTTTTTCTTATACCAATATTACATATATAGGTGGGTATAAATATTTTTATGTTTGTGTATTCTGATGACATCTTTTTAAAATTTTGAACAGGATGAAATCCCCAAAATCATGAGGAAGCATGTAAGTTTTGGGTCTCCTCTTTGGTCGTTAGTGTTTACCGTCGAGCATGTGTAGATTCACTTAATATTTTTAAACTGCTACGTAATTAGTGAGCATGCATGCTAAACTTGTGTATTATTATTATTTATTTATTTTGGAAATAGGAACAAGTTCTGGAGGAGGAGAACAAGCATCTCATGTATTTGGTGGTTAGTTCATCGTAATTCTTATTTTCTATATAACAATGGAATTCACATGACGATTTTCAACTCCAAGTAGTTGATAGTAGACTGACATATATCTTCTGTACATGTGTATGTAGCAACAAAGTGAAATGGCAACCATGGGAGATTACCAAGGTCATGAGCCTTTTTCCTTTCGCGTCCAGCCAATGCAGCCTAACTTGCACGAGAGGATGTAATCGCATTTGCTTTTATGCAAGCCTTCTACTTCATGAAGCTTGTAATTCCGTTGCTATATAAGTTGGTAATATATCATGTATGGTGATTTAGTAGGGTGTCTTGTTAATAAGGCTTTGCTCCTGGGATTGCGTTGCTGCTTGTAATTGTGCGTTTTAAAATCATAGTGTTGGCCTATTGAAATTGGCTCAGTATTTCGGCTGCTCATTTGCATCTATAAGCTTGTACAATTAGAACATCATCTGCATGTACAAGTTAATTATAAGCTTGTATTTAATGTTAATTATATAGTTTTATCGCTCATACCATAGAACAAACGTCTGATCATAGTGGCGGATCCAGAGTTCAAACTCACATGTGTCTAGTTTAATAAAAATGACAATATAGACATCTCAAAATTGTTTATTTATCGTGTCGGGTTGTCAATTATACCATTTAAAGCAATATAATCTTAAATTTAATACTAAATATAACTTTAATCTAAAAAATAAACAAAATCAACAAACTTAATAAAACAACATCAACAAATTAAGCGGCAAGATAGGAATTAGAATAAATGAAAAAGCAGGTATAAAGGTTGTCAGAAAATTTAGTAAAAGCTATATGTTTTTCCTAACTTTGGACACATTTAAATACATTAATATATTATATATTATTAACTCTTATTGGGTTAGTACTCTTTTTTGTGAGAGCTTCGAGACAATATATAATGTGTCCAAAACAGAGTATGTGTGAATGAGATATTGATACTCAAAGTTGGGTGTTTGGAAAGAAAGTTAGCAAAATAAAATGGGTGTGAGAATGTCCCACATAGGAGGAAGAATAAACTCTTAGTGACTTTATAAACATAGATACATAACGCGCTTACAAGCTTCTATGTATGGTTTTACTCTAACACGTAGCAAAACCATGTACTTCCTTTTTGTTATTTTTTTGCCCACAACTATATTTATTTTTTTTATCTTCCATATTATACTACATTATAATTTGATAACCAAAAGATTTTAAATTCAAAACATTTTGGTATTTATAAAAATCTTTTTTTTGTTAGCCAAACTCATGATACAATTGACTTCGATTTCATCTAAAAATTTAAACGGTGTGGATTGAAAAATATTGTAACTCTTGTCCTTATAGTAAATATTCAAGTAATTTCAATGATCAGACATGTTTTCAAAACTGTATGTAATGCTTCATTTTAGACGAGTCAAAAGAAAGTAAAATGCTAAATTAATTGGCAAATTAAAAAATAAATATTAATTACGATGGATTTTAATAATGATTCAACGAGCCCAAGTTTCTATCGTGAGCATTTTCAAACAACCTGAGAAAGAGGAAGAGAGTGTTGGCTCGATGTTCAACGCAAGAGGTGTGGAAGCTTTAAATGTGTTCATTGACGAAGAAGGCATAGTTGATTTCCAGATGCGTAGGAGAACATATATGTAGTTGAATTCTTTTGGGTCCAAGATGAGCAAACTTGACCCATTTTTGGTCAGTGGTGCCTTCTTACAACAATGGTCTAGTTATGCATGCTTACATTTATTTTGCCTAAGAAACTTTCTGATCATAATCCCCTTACATTGAAGGAGTTGTTGATTATAGTTTCCGTGCCGCTCTTCAAGTTCTTCTAATTTTAATGGGTTCTCCATCGAATTTGTGATGCATTTCTAGGATTTAATTAAAGATAATGTTAGCAAAGCTGTGAAGGAGCTTAAAAGATCAAAATACATCGAGATAGGGATGAAATGCAATGTTTATTACTCTTATCCCCAAATCCTCAAATTCAATCATTATGTTTGATTATAGCTCATAAGTCTGGTTGGAGTTATGTATAAAATTTTATCCAAAATCCATTTCAATCTATAAAAAAAAGTGACAAGTTTGGTTGTTAGTAAGGTCTAAAATGCTTTTGTTTTTGGGCAGCAAATCCTAGATGAACACTAATAGTTAATGAGAAAATTTCTTGGAGTAAAGCAAAGAAGAAGAGGATTGTTGTGTTTAAAGTTGATATAAAAAAGGCCTTGGTATGTTGGGAGTATCGACCAAACTTTAAACTCCATGGGGTTCAAACCTAATTGGCAAGGACGAATTAGGGCATGCTTCATCACTTCGTTTCGACGTTAGTGTTATTTAATGGGTCCTCAAAAACGGGGCCTTCGATAATGGGACATGCTTGCTCCATTTCTCTTCTTTCTCGTGATGGATGACTTCCACATGGCTATTACAAAATCTAAAAGAAATGGTGCAGTTAAAGTATTGAAAATTGGTCAAGAAGTTGTGACGTCTCACATCTATTTTATGCAGATGTTGCTATTTTCATTAAAGAATGGTCGTTAAAAAATATTTTAGGTATCACTTGGCTTCTTATAGTTTTCTATATTGCATCTCGGCTTAACATTAATCTTGACAAAAGAAAAAATGGGTGTGCTAAAAAACCCTCCATGATATGATATGTGTATGTGAAGGTCAACCTACACAATACACATACCTACACACATAAGATGGATTTATTTAAACTGGAAAATGAGAATTTATTCCATTGTTTGGTGCCACAGAGAATTCACCTGAGAAATATGTTTGAAAATCAATGCTCATGTGGTGGCGGTAACGGTGGATGGTGGTGGTGGCGGTTGCGGTGACAATGTCAATGGGTAGTGGTGGATAATGGGTGGTGGCATATGGTGGGTGGTGGCGGTGGAGGTGATAGGTGGTGGCGACGGTGGTGGAGGGTGACAGTAGCAGGTGGTAGCAATATATGTAGTGTTGTTGGCGATACAAGTGGTAGTACCGGTGGTGGTGGGGATGGGTGGTGGTGGTAGTTGTGGGTAATGGTGGTAGGTGACAGTGGTGGGTGGTGGTAGTATGCAACAGTGTATGTTGTGGTGGTGGGGGTCAAATGTGGTGACGGTGGAGGTGGTGGGTAATAGTGGTGGTGGTGGCACTGAGTGGTGGTAGCGGTTGAAGTGGTGACAATGGAGGTGGTGGTGGGTAATTGTGGGGGTGGTGGGTAAGTGGTGGTGGTGGCGGTGGTGAGTAGTGGAGGTGGTGGTACTGGATGATGGTGGTGGCGGTGGAGACAATGCCGGTAGAGGTGGTGGTGGTGGGTGATGGTGGTGGTGGGTAACGGTGTAGGTAGTGGTGGTGGCAGTGAGTAATGGTGTTGAGTGGTGGTGGCAATGAGTGCTGGTAGAGGCGGCGGCGGTGGTGGTGGGAGATGGTGGTTGCGGCGACAGTTGAGGTGGTGGTGAGTGATGGTGATAGGTGGTGGTGGCGGTGGAGACGGTGACGGTAGAAGTGGTGGGTGTTAGCGGCAATGGTGGTGGATTCGAAAATGAGAATATGTTTTCTTATCATTTCTCTACTAAAAATAGATAATTAAAAATAGAAAAAGAAAATCAAATTTTTTCTTCGTTCGTTATTTTGAGGATTAAACAAACGAAAAAATTAAAATCAATCCTGTCTCTATGTAACATGCCCCTTAAAGAAGTGCATTATAAATAGATTAGGAAATGATGTTTTTAAATACAATATAAAGTATAAACCAGTGTGTTATAAATAGGTTGGGAATGATTTGACGGATAGTTTGGAAAGTATTTACGGTTTCACCTTCAACTGAATCTAAAATCCCAAGACCCAAAACGTTATCTTAAACCCCAGAGAGCCGCCATGAGCGCCACCCTGTTCTTCCTGTCACCCCCTCTCCGCACCTTCCCCACATTATGCTCAATTCCCTCACTACAGCCCAGCCGCAGTGTCGCCTTCTCCTCCTTATCCCTCAAACCAGCACTAAAAATACCCAGACGAGACTTCAGGATCTTCTCCGATGATGGAGATGCCGGAGACGCTGACGGTGGAGGAGACGGAGACGCGGACGGTGGAGGGGAAGCAGACCGCGATGACATGGACGAAGAAGAAGCAGATGAGAGTGACAACAAGAGAGATTACGACGTCGAGTACGAGGCACTTGTCGCCGCTTCGCGAGGCGGTGGTGAGGAGGGGATTGCGATGGTACAGAGTAAGAACTTCGTGTCGACTCAAGGGTGGAACTCGGAGGTGGTTGTGGATTACAGAATTAACGAGGATGAATTTCATAAGATCAGTTTGATGGATTGTGATTTTTTCATCCGGAAGCCACCTGATCCTGATAACGATGTCTACGATTTCCGAGAGGTATAATTGCATAACAAATTAGCCACGCATCTGTGTTTGATTTCGAATTTTCAAATACTCAAAGGATTTAATAAATTAAGGTTTTGATCATTTTGGACGAAATTAAGTGCGTCTACACTGTTTTCTATCGTTTGAGTCCTTCCCCAAAATTGGTTAGGTATTGACGTAGGACCAAAACACCATAGATACATTCTAGCAATCCGCAGAGAAACTCACGCATTAATGGGAAAATGATACATTATGAAAACTTCCCTAGGCACAGGAAGCTCCTCCAAAATTTTAGTATCCAAAAAGTTATTAAAATTCTGTCCCTAAGATAGAATGTATCTAGGGTTTTTTGGTATTGACTCGATTTTCAATAAGATTATGTGTCTATGGAGAACTTTGCTGAAGCGTTTTGGTTTGGTGTTGCAGATGTATGTGACAGAACCAGATACTGATATCTATGCGATTCCAAGAGTTCTTGCACCAATGCCTGAGAAGGTTTATTACAAAAATTCCTAGTTTCATTTTTGGTTTTTTGATTTCCAACCTTCATTCTTGTATCATTATTTTGCATGAATGAGTGGCTAACAAACATGCATTCCTTCAATTGCAGTACATCAGGTGTGCAAAGAGTGACTGGGGGACCTACAATGTCACCGAACCACCTATTGATGCACTTAGAGATCCCATGTACAAATCAGAATGGGAGGTTATGAAGGTCAGGAATTCATGATGTATCTTGTTGATGCATTTATGTAAGGATTTGGATGAAAACTCATGAAGTTCATATCCTGTTGAAATTACATGTCCTACAAAATACATCCTTACTGATACTAAAGAAACTATTTATAAATCTTTTGTGGCCCAAGTGTTAAATTAGAATATGAAAGACTTCCCCATCTAAAAACCAATGCAACACTTTCCTTTTACGGGTTGTCCCCAAAATTGCAAAATTTATTTTTGGGCAAGTTCTAAACATATTTACATGTTTTCCCTTTGGTAATTGTGTTGTTGAATTAGACAACTTCAATCGTGGTTCATATTGACAGTCTTTTTAGATTGTTTGGTCAATAGTCAAACATGTTTATTAAATTATATGTCATGTCAACCATTGTACTTTTTGGGGACAGAAAGAGTATATGGTTAATATTGTGGCCACTTTGAGTATCAATCTAAAGTTGACGGACCAAAGTGTAAAATATATGATAATATGAGCTGTTACATCGATCTATTGAATAGTTTAATCCAAATTTAACTTAACTGAAACCAAATCTATTTTTAAATGATCATGTTCATCCTTTTGTTGCAATGTAATGACAATATTTTCTTGTTGAAGGTGTTTTTGACGAAGCATTACAGGAATAGGCGGTTGGATGATCCCGATTTTGTGCTCGATTTTGAAGAGATTTATGTCATTGATTCAAAAACGAAGTCAATAACTCGGGCACGGGTTTTGGTTAGTGCCAATTATTTAATCATTTGTTTGTTATACATGACAAGATAGAACAGAACAGTTGTACGATGTCAATGGGACAAAACATGCAACTTTTTGCTCTACCCAAAAAGGTGGGACAGGGAAGCACTCTCGATCTCTTGTATGTGCAAAAGACATGAATGCCCTCCTCATCTGCATCATAAAAAATAGCCCTAGAAAGCCTTTCCAATTTTGCCCTGTGTAACAAACTCAACCTAATGAAGTTTATGGTTTCTTTAATGGAATTATCATGATGTCTTACAGGTAACAGTTCCTGAAGGAAGAGACAGGGATAGAAAGAACGATTTTCTTGTCATTCGGGATAATGCAACTTCATTCAAAATAATCCCCTCGGTGATGATTCGATACAACTGCAATCTTAGTTTATTTACGATTGCGACCAGCTTCTTTTTGTTTCCATTCGAGTGTTGTTTGGATAAATGATGCATAAAAAATATTTGAGAGAATAACAACACATTAGGGAAACTAGCAAGAAAAAAAATTAAATGAGCGTAAATTTTTAAAAAGTTAAGGACTTAATGGGAAAGTTTCTGATCTCCGACATTAAGTTAAAAAGAAACGCCTATATATAGCTTAACGATTAAGTCTTGTCCTTGTCAAATCTATTAAGTCAAAAAGGTCTGACTGGTATTATTGTTTGCAGGAGGAGAGAGATGATCCAACGACTGTAGTTCATAGGGAAGAGTGGGACAAGGACCGAAAAGACATGGAAAGACATCTCAGCAAGCTGCGGGATTTCAATGTTTCAAACTGGTTTTAGTTTTCTGTTTCTCGATAGGCACTGAATTTTGTACAACACGGGCCTTCGGTTGTGGGTAACAGTTGCCAATTTGAATATTACTCAACTTTCCATCGATTAGAGGTCATGTTCATGAGTAGGTACCTTTCCATGTCCAAATGATGAAACAACTTAGAGTGTTGGGTTCCCTATATATTGCCAAATCCATATTTTGTGAGTTATATATGGAAAGATTATTACCGTTGTTCTTTTTTAAGTTCTGTTTGTTACACGGGACATGACTGTATAGAATTGAACAAGCGCACACACACACACACATTGTTCCACCGGGCTTCATATGAAGTTCATATGCAGTGTCATTGATATTCAAAAGTGGATTAAAAGTTCTTTATCATCTTTGTAACTACATCTTTACCTTTGTGCTCAATCTGAACTAAAATGAAAAAGGAGGATCAAAACTCGCAATCGCCACTTTTCACATTATAGCAAATAAATTGTGTTGTAGCACCACTTTTCTTCTTGTTCACCATATGATCCTCTTGATGGTAAATGGCCATAACAGCAAAAAGGTGAGGCAGAATTAGTTTTCGTTTGGTTGATAGTACTTCGTATTTGAGCACATTTTCATGAAAGCAATGAAATATGGATATCTTAACATACAACATGTCACGTCTTAGGCAAGAGTGAAAAACCACAGGATGGACCATCACTTAAACCTTCGCCATTGTATATATGATAGTAATACAGAGTCTTCTTTGTATCAATGTGTTGGAGTATATGCATACCCATTGGATCACTTGAACATATCAGGTTCGCATAATAGGGTGTGCAGTGTACGGTATGGTCAATTTCTAGATCAAGTATGACACCTTAGAAGATTTATAAGGATGTAATGTCCATGGACCACAAAGAAACTGTTAGGAATCGGATAGGGTACACGCAGCGGAAACACTATCACACACACACGAAAGCAGAAAATAAAGCAAAAGATAACACAAGGATTTTACGTGGTTCGGATTCGGTGTCAATCCTACATCCACGAGCTGCAACTGAGTTTTCTTATATTTACTCTATGAAGATTACAATTACAATTGTTGGTGCTGCGATTAACAAATGAAGAAAACAATCCTATTTATAGGATTTTAGAGCCGTAATCGTTCCTTTGTTTTCTTTCTTTCACATGTGGGTTTTAATATTAAATTATGGTAGGCTCCTTTATGCTTTTCACCAAACACGGCACAGACACATATATACAATTCAATTGCAAATTGAATTGTAAACCAATTTACAGTTATGGTCCTTGAGCTATAAACAATGTGTCAAATTGTTCATGGTTCCACCAAACCCAACAATCTCCCACTTGGAGACATGAACAATACAGTAACTCCAGTAATCTTCAACCAAATCAGTCTTTCAAGCTTCCAGTTCCCAAGAACAAGCTTGACCCAATCAAAATTTCCTTAGTTGCAGCCGCCCCTCATCTTCAAGTACTAGAAAGGGCCAGTTGAAGCTCCCACTAGCTCCAACTCAGCCGTGGCTAATCCCACCACCGACTCATCCTCTATCTCAACCGGTTTGGACACTCCACCAGCTCCAGAGATACACCGAGGACCACTAACACTCTCCAAACTTTGCAAACTTCCAACAGGAGAGAATTTTTCAGTCTTAGTCTTCAAAACCCAACGGCTCTTTGTAACTGTACCCGAAACACACCCCATGCTCCCACTGTCACAAAATCCCCTAAATGGTTTAGACTTTTCGACTCGTTCAGCTAACATCCCCTTGGCTCCAGAATTCATGTTTGCAAAATGAACTCTCTTAGTATTAGATTTAGCGAACCAGATTTTGTCATGCTTAACGGGGACGGTCATACTTCCCTCAGCAGGTACATCAACCATATACAATGACCCACGCTTCATACCTTGAGCAATCACCGAATTTCCATTGACCACCCTCCATTTACCACCACAAAACCTTACTTCCAGTCCTTGTTTATCCAGCTGACCAACATAAATCAATTTCTCCTTCAGCTCCGGAATCACCCTGACATTCTTCAGGTTCCATGTAGTTCCCAATGAAGTAACCAGATCAATATCTCCTATGTCCATTACTTGAAGCATCTCGTCATTTGCTAACCGTACCTTCCCAAAATCTCATTCTTTTAGATTAACCATCGTTTCTCCGTTGTCCATGGCGTGAAACGAAGCCCCCTGAATCCATGACCCAAGAGTCTACATAGTTTTCCATACTGAGTATCAATGCATCTTCCTGATAAACATTCTCAGCACCAACACTGTTTAATTCTTTCTTTGGACATTGACTCTTAACATGTCCCACCTCTTGGCAATTCCAACACTTCACATTCTTCCAAGTTCTAGACGAACTTCTTCCTCGGCTCCCACTGTTCCTGCTATTCCTTCTACCTCTGTCCATATTCAATAACGCAGAAGAAGATGATCCACCTTGATTTTTGCGTCTGATATCCTCGCCCAAAACCAAGTCTCTAACCCCTTCAAAAGTCATACCACTAGCTCCCATGGAGCTAGTAACAGCCGTAACTGTTCCGGACCAACTATCAGGTAGTGAAGCTAGCAGCAGTGCAACTTGAGTTTCATTATCAAATTTAATTCCCACAGATGATAATCTGGACAGAATTGAATTTAGATTGTTAATGTGAACCGTAATTGAGCTGTCTTCATTCATCCTTGTCGTGAACAATTCCCTCATCAAGAACACCTTGTTAGCCGCCGACGGTTTCTCATACATGTTCGTCAGAGCATCCATCATACCACGCGCCATGGTTTCCTTCATGATGTTGAAAGCAACGCTCCTTTCCAACGACAACGTAATAACCGCATTAGCTTTCTTGTCCTTTGAGTTCCACGCATCTTCAGCAGCTTTTTCCATTTTCTCCGGTTTGTCTCCAAGTACCATCTCCAAATCTTTCTGACATAGCAATGTTTCTAATTGCATTTTCCACCAGCTAAAGTCAGAACCGTTGAACTTCTCGATTACAACCTTGTCTTCAGCCATTACGACAAACAAGACACAAATTGAGACAACGAAAACAGACACAACAATGGCACGGACCTGACCGGTTCGTTCAGTGTACTCGTGTGTGACAGAACAGTACCCTTCAAAGTACTAAGACACATTTAATACGATTAATAGAAATTACATAATGATGTGGAAGATCAGACAAAACTGCAACCACAGAGCATACTCTAATTTCTAAAACCGAGACCTCCTCCGAAACCCAAAGCTCTGATACCAGTTGTTAGGAATCGGACAGGGTACACGCAGCGGAAACACTATCACACACACACGAAAGCAGAAAATAAAGTAAAAGATAACACAAGGATTTTACGTGGTTCGGATTCGGTGTCAATCCTACATCCACGGGCTGCAACTGAGTTTTCTTATATTTACTCTATGCTGCGATTAACAAATGAAGAAAACAATCCTATTTATAGGATTTTAGAGCCGTAATCGTTCATTCGTTTTCTTTCTTTCACATGTGGGTTTTAATATTAAATTATGGTAGGCTCCTTTATGCTTTTCACCAAACACGGCACAGACACATATAGGGGTGTAAATGAGCCGAGCCGAGCCCGAACATACCCAAGCTCAGCTCAAGCTCGTTTAAATTGATGGGGGCTCGAGCTCGAGCTCGGCTCGTTTCGAGTACTATTTCAAAACTCGAGCTCGGCTCGTGGAAAAATTTACATACTCGAGCTCGGCTCGGCTAAGCTCGTTTATCAAGCGAGCCCAAATGAGCTTAAGCTCGGCTCGGGCTCGTTTACGGTTTTTGAGCTCGTTTAACCATTTATAATCATGGTTTTGAAAACCAAACCGGACTGGCTGGTTCGACCGGTTAAACCAGGAACCGGTCTGATTACCAGTTATCTAATGGCAAAAAACCATTTGTATTCGAACCGCTAAAAACCGGCCGGCTAACTAAAAAACCGGTCTGGTTCAACCAGAAAAAACCGGATTTCAAAAAAAACTTTAACGAAAAACCAAACCCATTTGCAAGTCCGGTTCTACAAAATAAAAAAATTCAGCTTATAGCCTTCTAGATTAAAAACCAAACAGGCGTTTAGCATCACTTGCTTTAGTTCTGTTGGTGTTGCCTTCATTATATAGGGGCAAAGCTTTAGAATTCTTTCTGTTTAGCACCGATGTGGGACAAGATTATGCTTTTAGGTTTGTTTTCCATCTAACGACGGTCGGATTTAGGGAACGGCATTTTGAAGTGAAAATCTATTACGGATGAATAACTCAAAATGATAACTTTTACTTGAAAAACCAATTACGTAGCTTTTGTTTATATATATATATATATATATATATATATATATATATATATATATATATATATATATATATATATATATATATATATATATATATATATATATATATATATATATATATATATATATATATAGGCTCGTTTAGGCTCGCGAGCCTAATCGAGCTTAAAAATATAAGCTCGGGCTCGGCAAGTTTAATAAACGAGTCTTCATGGTGAGCTCGAGCTCGGCTCGGACTCGTTTAACTCGAGCTCGAGTCGAGTTTTTAACGAGTCGATCCCGAGTAGCTCATGAGTAGCTCGGCTCACTTGCACCCCTAGACACATATATACAATTCAATTGCAAATTGAATTGTAAACCAATTTACAGTTATGGTCATTGAGCTATAAACAATGTGTCAAATTGTTCATGGTTCCACCAAACCCAACAGAAACTTGTATAAGACTTGGCCAAATGGACTTACTCGGCCACAAAGTGGCGCGGTCCATGCCTTTCTAAATGGAAGCCCAACGCGGTTGGCCCTAGGGCCTTAGATGATCTCTCGTTTGACCTAAGTCAATGCATGTTATGAGTGTCGTGAGTCGTGACCTACTTAAATAGGTTACGGTGATATCAAAGTCTCCCATGTTCACCGTATTAGCAATTTCAAACTTCTATTTTTGGAGCAAATCAAGTTTTGGGACAGGAAAACGAGAAAACGAAAACATCCTATTTTTGGCAATAACGCGATCCATTGGAAATTTGTGTTTGATTTGGCGTTGCATGTGCCCATGTCGCAAATTAAGGATGATTTTGTCATTTTGCTCGATTTTCATGCATGTTGATTAGATCTATTTACGATTATGATAAACATTATAGAGTATAATTTGTAATGCATAATAAATGCCCTTTGGACAATGTGGTTGTAAATCTATGGTTTGTTTAATTTATGTTAGATATGACACCGTTTTGTCGTATTTAAATGTAACTAAATTTGTTGCATGATTTCCTTATCCTTTTGATGCAGTTGGAAGTTTTGAAATAGCCTTGTTTTAAGAAAGGTAAACCAAGGAGAGACTCCTTATTCATGATATCATTTCTATTGTATTATTTTCTAGGTTTTTAATTGTTGTAGAGGGCATGGTTTAGATTTCCTTGTGTGGTTGTCTTGCCTTTTTGTTAGCTTTCTCTCCAATGTAGTTATTCTTCCAACTAGCTTCTTGATAGTCATTTCTGACGCATTGATGTTCTAAAAAAATTGTAAGTTGTTACATGCGTTGCATGTAATTTCTTAATGTGTATGTAAAAATTGTAATATAATATGTTGTATTTTATGTTTATTTACGTATCGAGAGAAGGATTACACTCGCAATTAATATGATAAAACAAAGAAGACAATTGCAAAGAACTCATGAAGATGGAGCATGTAGTAAAGGTCCCTGATGTTTAATAATGTTTATTGTAATAGTATTTTAGATCGTCTCATAAGAATTAACCGAATAAACCCTACAAGGCTCGTAGGGTTAATATAGATTGCAGACACTATTATTCTTGCTTTCACAACTGTCATAGTTAATAGTTAATAGGAAAAAGGTTTATAATTTGTGCGAAAGAAGTAAGTTGGACTCCTTCTTTGTGTTCCAGATACATTTCAAGCAAATGAAGTAAGATATATGGTGGTCGGTGACAACCTCTTGACGACACAAATGTTGTGTTGGAGAACCTCCCCCACTGTTATGCAAAGGATTCAGGTGTGGAATGTGTTGCTTTTGGTACAGAATTGGGGAATGAAAAACAGAATGACAAGGATAGTGACAATGTTGAAAGCTTGCAACAATCATTTATGTATCCACCGGGGTTTACACCACCTTCGATGGTTGGCTAAAAAATTGGGAATTGACCTCCTCTTAAAGGCAACGACTCTGGTGCAGCTTTTTGCCATGCCTCCACCTAGGTCAACATGTGTTTAGTTCTATTGGAGAACACACGTGCATAAAACGTTGAAGCAACATTCCTCTAACTTTTCATGTCTAAATACAAACCGAATTTGAATCCGATTATTAAACAAAATTCTTCCCGCCTGAACGATAGCTTTATATCACCAAAAGAAAATCACTGCGGCTGTTGTTTGATTAATTAATCATATGACTGAACCTCGTGCAACATAACCCCATGAATAAAGAATGGTCCATTCGGCCTTTGGTACGTCTTCCCAATATCCAAAGGTCACCGACCAAAATATCTCCATCCTTCTAGCATGTAAACGATCTATCAATTTTCTAATGTCCCCAGTAGTTGCTTTCATATTCATTTCACCTTTAAATGTTTTGTTATCCTGCTATATTAACATAAAATTTGTTAAAACTCTATAAAAACAGTAGAAATTAAACTCTAATGATTTTCGGGTATTTCATCCTCTAAAATCTTAGATCTTGGTTGAAGATCTATGATTTTCGAATATTATATCTACGAAAATATTAGATCTTCAACCAAGATATATGATTTTTGCATATGATATCTACAAAATCATAGACTTGATTGAAAATCTAAGATTTTCGTAGACGACATCTGCAAAAAGCATAGATCTTCAAGCATGATCTAAGAAAATCTCAAATATTCAAGCAATGTTAATCTAAACTTGTATAAAATGCGTAAATAATCATGTTATCAATTTGGAAAGAGAAAACTTAATGTCTTCGGTTGATTGTTATTGTTTCGAGCCGTTTTTCTTTAGAGAAAATTTGTCACTTTCTGTAAAAAAAAATCAGAAAATGTTTTATCGGTCTACCCCAGAGATTTTCGCAGATTACATTTTTTAAAATATCATGGCATATGTAGTATTGAAGATTTTCGCAAATGACATTGGATATTTGCAGATGTCATCTACAAAAATCTAAGCTATTTTGGTGATTAGAGGATTTTTTTTGGCTACTTATTAGAAAGTGTTCGATGAGATCGACTAAATTAGTTTTTTTTATTAAAAATAAGTTTATAAATAATATAAATTTCAAAACCAATTGAAGAACATTTTTAAATGATAGACAAAACTAATTATATAAAGAATCCTTTTAGCAAGCTTAAGTCTTCATGTCATATTCACAATACATTCATCAAAATAGTTGATACTTAAGAAGCAACAAACAATGTCACACACTTGATATATGGTGGTTGTAACACCCGGTTTTTAATAAAACATCTTCATTTAAATAAATATCAATTTATTCAATAATTAACATTTTGAAGATATTTAGAAATCATTTTAAACATCAATTCACTGCATGAATCCCCAATTATGCAGCAACAGTGTGTACCCGTCATGCCTGTCCGTCATTTCCACCTGTATAACCTGAAATGGTAATTTAAAATGGAAAGGATAAGCACACAACTTAGTGAGTTCCAACAACTACACAACATATCAGCTACACATACTTTACCCCTAACAGGAAAAATACAACCACACGTCACATATTCTGCTCTACCCAGTATATTGGATTATAACCTCCTATACGTATCTGCTCAGTAAATCTAATTCCCCTGCTCAGTACTTAGAGCCGCGCATACCTTGTACGTCGAGTCATGCGTATCTGCTCAGTGTCTTTTGCTCGTATCTCTATATTACTCAGCACGTCGAGCCCACACACACCATAACCCAACCCATACAATTATAACAGAAAGATATATATCAATAATATACACACAACTTGGTACTATTTACCAACATCTTATAAACATCTTATAAGCACACAAAAATACGGTAAAGGACATATAACGTCCCCACAATGTAGTGAGAAACTCACCTGATTATAGTCGACTACAGCGTTTATCTCTGCTTCGTATTCCCTCTTTAACTGTTAACACAGTAAGGCATTTACCACTCTTTAATTCTTAACTATCTTATAGTTGCATCATTAAACTCTTCCATAATTCCAACATGATACCTCGTGATTTATCAAGTAAAGGATAGCCAGGTAGAAGATTAGTTGGGGTGGTAGGATCCTTTCAGCATTTTAGCCTTTCGGAAAATCCAACAACCAGATCCCAAGTAATCGGCCTAGACACCATCCTCGTAAGTAAATCACTCGGTATTATTTTTGGAATTGCGAATAGTATAACCTCTACATATTATAGTTTAACACTTATAAACTACTAGAGAAATACGATAGTGATTACTCACTTAAGATTGGCGTTTTCGCAAAGCCTTGGCACGTTTCCCGTTCCGCTCTTCCAACACTTCCCGAGCACCTCGTTACCAGCTACCGCTCGCTCCTAACTCCTCCCGACCTATTTTCCTCACCAGAACACTCCTCGATATCGTAAGGTTGTTTGGTGTTTGTTGTGGGTTGAATTGAAGAAGTTAGGCCTCTATTTATAGTGCTTGAAAACACTATTCACGACATCATCACGACGTCATCATGACATCATCGTCGACGTCATCACGACATCATCGTCGACGTCATCACGAGGTAAGCGCTTACTTCATTTCTCGGTACTATTCACGCCGAGTTACTATTTATGTCGGAGTTACTATTCACGCCGGAGTTACTATTCATGATTTTTTTTTTGAAAAACGGTCGTTACAGTGGTGGAGGCGAGACAAACTAGTTGTGATCCCCTTAAACATTCTAGGCTAGTAAGAAAACATAACATAATGTGTTACTGTATTATTGATTCCCATTACGACTTGACCAAAAAATATGTATATTGTAAAACATACTTTAATTAACAAGTTATCGAAATACCCTAAAAATTTAAGAGTTGCATGTTTCTGTAATAGGCTAAGGATTTGTCTACCTAAATAGCATGAGCGGAATTCATGATATATGATTCAAATCTACAATAGTGAAATATGAAACTTAATCTAATAGATCATATTCAAGTGTTGCAAATTTATTGGAATCGATGATACATGATTCAAATCTAGGCTAGTAAGAAAACGTAACATAATGTGTCACTATATTATTGATTCTCATTATGATTTGACCAAAAAAATATGTATATCGTAAACATACTTTTAATAACAAGTTATCGAAATACCCTAAAAATCTAAGAGTTGCATGTTTTTGTAATAGGCTAAGGATTTATTTACCTAAATAGCATGAGCGGAATCCATGATACATTATTCAAATCTACAAGAGTGAAATATGAAACTTAGTCTAATAGATCATATTCTTCATCTTTTCATGATTTCAACGTGGAGTTGAGCCTTAAAACTCACATTTCTCGACAATAAAAACCCAAAAATCTAAAGCCATATAATTAGTAATTATATTTATTACAATAGTTATGACGAGCTTCAACTTAAACTTATGTCTTTCAACCCCTACAATTGCATAAATCATATCAGAAAATTATTGGTACCGTCTTTTTATGGATAACTACAATCATAAAAGTTGAAGGCGATTGGTCAAACTTGAATTTTCCATTCATATATTCACTATTACCATCATAATAAAAATCTCACAAAAAGAACGACATACAACTATACTAAAATAGTTTTATCTATATTGAGATCAATAAGCAGTCATACATGATGAGTGGAGATGTCCTCAAAGGTTCTGTTGAGATTTCACTAAATGTACTGAAAATTCTATTTCTTTTGAAAAAAAGAAAATTATACAACAAAATGACCAAAATCTAAAAAAACAAAATGAGGACAAATGTCGTCACACCTTTTGATCAATACATAGTTGAAGAGACTAATCACGAATGCTGAAAAAACTACTGTAGAAATTTTTTCAAAGTAAAATTTTTTCAATAAGCTAGTATATTTACAAGTTATTAACCATAGAATTTTTCGATGATTGTGATTAATTCTATATATTTTAAACCAATTATAAATAAATAACTTATACAAATAATATATAAATAAAAACCCCAAAAAACTATTAAGATATAATAATTGTGGTGAAGAAAACTCCACCAATAAGATGTCCTATTTGGAATGCTTTAACAATATCACTAATTCAACTAAACATATGAATTTTCGAAAAGTTTAGGGATTATCTATGTAATTGACTCTAATTTAATTCAACCAACTTTTTCTTTTTTTGATTAAATTATATAAATAATATCCCACGTTGCACCCATGAACATTTTGTGTGTTCTTCCATGTCCTAAATTAGATGAACCGTCGACTCGTGGGCCGTAGCAATATTCGCAAATTTCCCTCTACTATTTTGAACTAGGTTTTACGTCGATCCAACCCCTTCTTCTCTACTCATGTACGTGAAGTCTGTATGAAGGTATAATATATTCGGAGAATTGCTGATGGAGGAAGGCGGTCGCGGACGTAGCGGTGGTGCATCATCGTCGTCTTCCGCTTCATTATCTGGTGGTGGACGACAGAGGTTTGAGGTGGAGTTGAGGCCAGGAGAGACAACAATTGTGTCGTGGAAGAAGCTTATGAAGGATGCCAACAAAGCTGCCAGTAACAGTCAGCCTCCTCCTGTACCCGCTCCTTCTATGCCTCCTACTGTTGCTGTTAGTCAAGCACCAGATCCTCTTAATATTCCTCCGGTATTGTTTTTGTGAACTTGCCATAAGTTTTGAATAAATTGCTACTTATAGTTCGGTGAAACAAGTAGAAGTTTGTTTGAAAACAAGGTTATCTAGGATGTATGTGCAATTATGAGCAGCATTCTACGCCTAAATTTGCTTGTTATTGAAGAAGCTGAAGGAATTCTGTAGAGTTGGGTTAAATTTGATGGAGTTTGTAACTTAATTGCTGCTTTGGAGTTAGTAAATCGATATGTGATCATGGTATTGATATAAGCAATTACAATTCTAAACCTGCTCTAATTCTGTGTGTGCCTGATATGTTTGTGAAGCTAGGTAATTGTTAGTGCTAATATATCTGAAGTTGATCCATTTCAAGGGGAATAGTTGCACAGTATTTTACAGATATAAACCTAAACTGAATGGCAAAGTGGATGCCATTTGGAGCTTTCTTGTTTTGTAATCTAATGCTTTAACTGTCTTCCCTATACTTAGTTCACTTGGCATTTGTAGGGAGAGTCTGCTGAAAATCAAGCTAATGAGGCACCTCATGGTAGCCGTTTCGGTGCTGTTATTGAGAAGATTGAGCACTTATACATGGTACGTGAGTACGTGACACATTATAATGTTATGAATTATATTATCCAGACAACAATGAGAATAACATATCTGAGTGGTCTTTCAGCATCATTTGTAGAACTATGGATTGGAATTGACAGAATTGCATCGAACTCTTAGGAGTAATGTTGTAGAAAATTCTTGTCATTATCCTGAAGATGCTGCATCCTGTACTTTCAGGGTAAAAATAGTAGTGATGAGGAAGATCTCAACGATGTTGTTCCTGATGATGATGAGTATGACACCGAAGATTCATTCATAGATGATACCGAGCTGGTCTGTAGATCTCTCTCTTCTTTGCATTATCTGCCTTGCAATTGAAGATTTAGATGTATTAGTGTCTTTCTCTCTACAGGATGAGTATTTCCAGGTTGATAATTCTCAAATAAAGCATGATGGATTCTTTGTCAATCGTGGCAAGTTAGAGCGCACAACAGTTTCTCAGTAAGTTTGTGCTATGGTAAAACAGCATCTTGTTGTGATTATAATTGATTTGCCTTATTTTTAGATTATCTCTTTATTATACTATCCAATCTGAATATATGGTAGGAATGAACCTACTGCTTTGCCAAACCTTCAACGGAAAAAGAGAAAGAAAGATTCAGCAAAAGTTAACGGTGGCCAGCCTAATAATCTGGAAGTTAATATTAAGGCAGCTGGAAAGGCTGTGGCACCAGTGGACAAAAAGTTAACCATTTCATCTCAGAGTAAAGCTTCATCTACTGTAAATAGTGAAGATATAAAATATCAGAATCCAATGGCAACTCTTGTAAAAGACAATGGTAGTAAATTGAAAAATGGAAGTCCATCATCTGTGGCTTCATTGCAGAAGTCAAATGACAAAAGCTCTCATGTGAAATCAAGATCTCAATCCGGGCTACCGGTAAGCAACTTGGAAGAGTTGAATCAATCGGTTATGATGAGAGAGAAAAATGTGATTTGTGAACAATCAGAAGCCAAGGCCAAGCAAGTTAAGGTGAGTATTCTTTCACCCTACTTTCTTTGTATTCCTAGAATTGCTCTCCTCACTAACAGTTATAATGTTATGATTACCACAATTATTACCCCCTAACCTTTGTCTTTATCTCCCAATGGATCCAACACAATCATATTCCACTATAAAATTTCATTTGTAGCATATTTGTTTCTAACTGTATAGTTTTTATAAAATATATGTTTTTAAGATATCTAGAATTATCTCACTTTGAAACCTAAAAGTTCTAATTTCTGGAGCAAAAGCCTTTGCAAAACTATATATTTCGTTTACCAAGAAAAAAACGGATCTATTTGTTCTGTTATTCTTATTTCATTTGTCACCCAGAATGGTTGTAATGTGATTTAATGCAATTTTGTATACATTTATATGTGTGTAACACTTGAAAATTTTCAGCAGAAGAACCCACTCATGACAAGAAAGGAAGGTTCATCTACCAAATCTAAAAGCATGCTTCTTGAGAAAGCCATCAAGGATTTGGAAAAGATTGTTGTTGAATGTATGTCTGACCGTTAGTTGACCATTGTCATTTCTATTTATATCTCAGCAAGATTCTTCTCTTCTGTGTTCATTAAGGCTGTGTTTGTTACATTGGACGGGACGGGACTGGACAGGCATTTCAGGGCTATTTTCGATGGTTATGATGAGGAGGGCATTTACGTCTTTTGCACAGACGAGAGAGTAATAGCGAGTCTCTGTCCTATGGTGTTCCACTCTTTTGGGTTGGACAAAACTTTCAATCTTTTTCCCATTGACATCAGTCTCGATCCCTGTCTAATGCACGCCAAACATTGTACAATATGCTCTGTCTTGTCCTGTTTTGCATAACAAAGGGGCTAACTTGTAATATTTGACATGATGGCAGCAAGGCCACCAAGCATGGGGGTTGCTGATGCTGACACTTCTCCTCCTGTAGTCAAAAAGAGAATGCCTCCTGAAATAAAGCACAAGCTAGCTAAAGTTGCTAGACTTGCGGTAATAGACACCTAACTTTTTATTTCTGTTCAGTGGAATTGCTCTTTTCTTGTCTTCAGTACTTGTGCTTCTTTCGAACATATTTTTGAAGATATATAAAATTTAAACCTTAACATTTTTGGTGGTTGTAGCATGCGATCCATGGAAAAATCTCAAAGGAGCTAATTAATCGGTTGATGAGCATTGTTGGTCATCTGATACAGCTCAGATCATTAAGGGTATTGAATTTATTTTCACGTTATCATTATATTATGATATTTTTCTTTCATATAATTTTTATAAACTTGCTTTTAGCCGCTCAATTTTTTTAACCATTTGATGCCCTTCCAACAGAGAAATCTAATAAACATGGTTAATATGGGATTGTCCGCCAAAGAAGAGAAAGATGCCAGGATGCAGCAGTTGAAGAAAGAAATAGATGAGATGGTTAAGATAAGGGCACCCATGATGATTTCCAAGGTACTCTTACTAATGTTCTATTTCATAGACAACTGCAATTACCCACAAATATGCTTTTATTTTATAAAGGAAGGGAAAAATGAATCAATGAACATATGATTGACTAAATGATCTGTAGTAATGAAGATATGGACTGTGGAGACACATGTGCCTTTGATACGTAATCTTGAATGCATTTGTGTTTCTTGCAAGTAGGATGCTATAATAGACAAATAAATGAAAGTGTGCTGCTGTATCTCGCATTTAGCCAACTTTATAATATGTGTTGTTTTTATTTGTATCATCTCAGGCTATGGAGCAGCAGGATGGGGAATCTGATGATTTTCAACAAAGTGGGACCAAAGAAAAGGAAACCCTTAAAAGAAGAATTACTATGGATGATGCATTAGAGGATAAAATATGCGTCCTTTATGACCTTTTTGTTGAGGTAGCACTTCATCCATCTTATCTGAAGAAAATCTCCTTTTGGAAAAAAAAAACTTGCTTAATATCTTGCTAATAATTTGTAATCAGGGACTTGATGAAGATGCAGGTCCTCAAGTTAGGAAGCTTTATGCAGAGGTAAAGCTTATCCTGAAACTTTTGAAGGATGTTTAAGAGTTGTTTTATTTCCTTTCATTCTTAGACCAAAAAATAAAGGAAACTTGTGGACTAAATCAGAAATGTCAATATGAAATATAGATGATTAATGGCAAAAAAGTAAGTTTGGATTGACAAGTTACCAAAAAAGGAAATGTTGAACTCTCTTGGTTAACATAAAAAGGGAAGTGTAAAGTGTTACAATTTTTGGGTGATAAGGTCTTAAAATAGCAAGGTACTTTTCCATTTGTCCCACTTAGCCATTTTATTCTCAATAAAGGTCCCACTAAGCCATTGTATTCTCAATAAAGGTCCCACTTAGATCATGTGGTAACCTGTTTGCCAGTTGAGTTAACAAAATAAGTTAACATGGCATCATTCGGATACCTCGGGGGTAAGGTCATAGAATAGCAACATACTTAGTCACTGTACTTTGAAAAAGTGTCCTGATTGTAGTTTGATTGCCATCAAATGACCAAAGGGGAATCACTTTTTGAAAGTACATTGACTTATTGACCACATATTTACAAAACAAAGAACATCACCTCTGTGGGATAAATAAAAAAGTACATTGCTATTTTATGACCTTCTCCCTTTAACAAGGTGTCAAAATGATGTCATATAGATGCCATGTCAACTTATTTTACTTGCTTAAGTCAGCTCAATCGGTAAACAGGTTACCAAATGATCTAAATAGGATATTCTTTGACAGTATAGCAACCAGATACATACGAAAATTAAGTAGGAAAAATTGACAAGTAAGCTATTATTTTTTTGACCTTATCCTTATCTATAAATGTTACAGCTTGCAGAGATGTGGCCACAAGGTTTTAGGGACAATCATGGGATTAGAGGAGCAATTTGTAGGGCAAAGGATAGGAGAAAAGCACTGCACAGGAATAAGGTATTGATAAACCACAATTCTAAATCTTCATTTTTTTCTCCCTCAATATAAATGATCAGACTGACTTATTTTCCTGTCTCCCTAATTTGGTGTGAAGGGTCAAGAGAAGTTGAAAAGGAAAAAAACCATCCCTACAAAAACCAATACCATTCACATTGAAGCTGGCTCTGTACCTCCACCTTCACATAAAAGCAATTCTTCAACTACAGACATCCGGTCAGTTTCAAAGGCTTTAGCAGCCACTAGTCAGGTGGCCGACATGCCAAAACAAGAGAAGCTGAATGGTAACAATCAGAGTGGTGTAATGTCTTCAGAAATGTTGATCAAAATGGCAAAGAGAAAGATGGAGGTGGAGTCGTCTGAAGCTCAAATCCGACAAGATAAAACCACTTCCGCCATCAACCACCGTTGCTCCTCCTTAACCACAGGTGAATAACTTGGGTGACTTGCTAATATGCAGGTTGGGTTCCAAATATGTTTCGTGATATTTTTCATTTACATATAATACACAAAAGAATGAGAGATGATACTGATGCACCCTTGATCAAAATCATTTAATAGAGGCGATGAGTGTTATTGACATACGTATTTTAGGTTATGTAAAAAAATGTGGTAATTTGAGGAAGATGAGTGCTAGATGCATGATGTCGTTTTGGTGGTGAAGCGGTAATTTAATGGCCAATAAGTTGATAATGAGAAATTAAAAAAAAAAAAAAAATCAACGATGCAATTAATGACGAACCGTTTTGAAAATAACGTTAAAGGTGGCAACGAAACTTGCAGATTATCGGTTGGGGGAACTTGCCGTTATAAATTGGGTTGGGTGAAAATGATTAAGATAATCAGGTCGGGTCAGATTGTTATAAATTTTCATACAATATAAGAAAAAAATTTCCAAAAGTACCCTATCAAGTTTCACTATGACTATTAGAGCAAATATTCACATAACTGTTAAGAACAAATGTTTCTAAATATATAAAATTAACTGTTGGAACAAATGTTCAATTACATTTTACGAACTTCATCTTCCAAAAGCTCTTAATTATATCTTTCGTTTGTAAACCTTAGCTAGTGTTTTTATTTCATTGACAAATATTAGAGAAGCCTTCAAAAATTCACAAAGTCTACTACTAACTTCATATTCAAATTTGAAACATTTCTCAAAATCCGCATATTTTAGTAGTGGACTCAAAGTTTTTGTTTGGTTGTTTGACCACTCTATTGGGCCAACTAGCCAAACAAATCGTAGAGGGCCTTCATAGATAGAAAAAAAGTCGGTTAGCTCATTTTTAAGAGAAATTTGTTAGAAGTTGAAAATCTATTGGCACCGCCCCCAGGCCCCATCCCTGAAAGGGTGGATCCGCCATGCAAACCTGTCCACATCCCTAATTTAATGAAAAATGAGCAAAGTTGGTTGGAATTTTTGGTTTTAGTTTGAATCTAATTTAATGTAAAAGATAGCAACCAATTTTGCACACATTATATATACACTAAATAAAGGTTTGATGCCCGAGTTAGAAGTAATTAGAACAAATTTGGATGTAGTTCTTTGCCATTAACCCTTTATTATATATAACAAAAACGACACAGGGGTGCAAAAACAATAGTTTAACACTAACATCACGTTCAGATAACAGCAGAAAGGAAGAGAAAAGGGTAATAAACTCTTGTATTGCATATTTCTAATTTGAAAACAAAAAGATGTATTATATATATATATATATATATATATATATATATATATATATATATATATATATATATATATATATACACATCATCGTTGGTTGGAATGGCTAAGGCCCTTGCCTCTCCTAGGAGAGGTTGTGGGTTCTAGCCTCACTCCACGCAAATGAAGGCTAAAGATATTAATGCCTAGTTTGTGGCCTCTGTGCTAGGCGGTGTTGTGAGTACCCGGGGCTGCTGGTTTAACCAGTAGTCAGTTGCCTGCAGGGCGTCCTTACGGGGTGGGCGTGTGCTATGCGCCAGGGTTTGCCGATTGCGTGTGCGGGTCTACTCTCTGTGCAGCATCTACTTGGAGAAAGGGAAGGTTCAACGGTATAACGACCGAGCAGTCCCATATGTACCTAGCTAGGCTGTAGTATATTACGTACCCGTGTAATAGGATTTATCCCTAACTTGCAATATATATATATATATATATATATATATATATATATATATATATATATATATATATATATATATATATATATATATAGGGAGAGGTTCAAATGAGAACCATTAAAAAGTTGAGAACCATGAGAACTAATCTTAACCTTTCATCTTAAAAAATGTACAGATCTGATTTAAAGGGTTAAAATCCCCTTTTTTGTCTTTTCTGGTAAGGAAGGGCAAATTTGTCAAATTTACAGTCTAATATATCCATCAGTAAACTCAATCACAACTTAATACTACAATTCATACAGTAATTCACAGTTTAATACACTATTTTGTACACCATTCACAGTTTAATGGAAAAACAATTACGAAAATCAATACATTTATACATCTTTATAAAACACAAAAAATATATATATTTACAAAATATATGTATAATACAACTGAATACACAAAAAATTATACATTTATAACTTAAAAGTACAATATTCACATATTAAAATACAACATTCACACATTAAAATATATAACTTTCACAGCCACAATACAACATTCACAACTTGGTACAGTAAAAAGCTACATTCACAACTTAAAAATTATATTATCTCATTGAGGCATTTCATCAAATATCTGGTGTGCACCATACAAATAAAATCAATAAACACCAAATCTGTAATTTGAGATCCAGACTCTGAAAGCTTTATGAACCAAACATATCTTTTGAACGCAAAAAATGAGTAAAATCACAAATATGAACATCAAAACCAAGCCACTAAGAAGATCTTCACATGGAGAAAACATGTCCAGATTCGGAGAGGAAGAACAAATACATATTTACCAAATAACAACTTCGAACTTACCTTCAAGCCATAGTGAACAAATCCAAAAACAACAATCTTCTATATAATACTTGAAGAACACGAAACCAAATCGGAATGAACTCAGATCTGGAATCACGAGCATGAACCACCAAACGACGTACTGATCACGAGTGGAAGCAGATCGGAGGGTGTTGGTGCGGTTCGTCGGTGGTTGCAGGTAGCATGGGGTTGGCTTTATTTGACCAGAGCTTTAGATCAATATTCCAGCACTAGTTAGAAATCAAAAGAAAAAGTGTGGTCTGTTTACAGAGTAAGAGAAAAAGATTAAGAGAAAGAGATTGAAATGGGGAAAGTGACGGTGGTGTAATGTGTTGTAGACTTGTAGGATAAGACAATGATTTCTTTTTATTTACATCACTGCCACCGTCTACTTTTTTGACAGGATAAAAAATGAAAAGGCTTGGATTAGTTCTCATGGTTCTCAATCTTTTAATGGTTCTCATTTGAACCCTTCCCTATATATATATATATATATATATATATATATATATATATATATATATATATATATATATATATATATATATATATATATATATATATATATATATATATATATATATATATATATATATATATATATATATATATATATATATATAGAGGTATTCTCAGCTTAGAAGAAAAGTGACTTGAACCCTCACCCTCTTGGCAGGAAGGAACTCATCATACCGTTAGGCTAAAAATGCTTGTTGTTCCGTAGCGTTCCTACAAACCATTACCAATTCCGAAAAACCAGAAGATAAATGACAATATCCCTAAAACAAGGAAAGATGTATCCAAGTTAAAAATTTGTAAAAACTTGTGTCTTGCCATGACAAATATCTTCTAAATTTTCACTCATAAAAATGTGAAGAAAATTAAAACTTCTAGCTGAAACCCGTTAAATCTCCACAATATTATGTTTATAAAAATGACAACTAAGTTTTTTTAATTCCATAAGACTTTCAGCATCTATCCATTATTATTATTATGGAGTATTTTAATTTTTTTTACATTTATAAGATTGACGTATTTATGCAGTTTTATAAATTAAATGTAGGATTTTCTTTCAATGCGTGTTCTTGAACCATGTGTTCAGGTTTCAAATGACATGCACAACTTAAGATGCGGATAAAAATAATAAATACGCAAAAATTTATATATAGAGTTATGGTTTATATGATTAGGGTAACTGTATGTTTATGGTCAAACTAAATGATTTCTATTGATTTCGTAATGAGATTTACAATAATAACAACATGAGTAAATTACACGAATGGTCCTCGTGGTTTGGGGTAATTTGCGCGTTTGGTCCCTAACTTCTTTTTTTAACTCGGACGGTCCCTATTATCGTTTTTTGTTACGCGCTTGGTCCTGACCGATTTAAAATGACTATTTTACCCTTATAAGTTTTTTTTTTAATTTAGAAAAAAAGAAAAAAAAATATCCATTATTAGCCTTTTCACTTTTCCGGCCAAATAGAGTCAAGGGAATCGTTGCTCTCGGTATTCCATTATTTCCTAGATCCCCAATCAATCCAACTCAATTATTCGCCAAATCTTTCTCAACATCTCGGAGAAATCAGATTTATCGGAAACCAACACCAACCAATCAATTCCTCGACTCATGGAGTGCTGCATTTGTCTCTTCAATGCCCAATCCGCCGCCTGGGGTTTATCCTCCACTGTATTGACAAAAACTCCCGCACCTTCTAAGCTACGATGCCAAGCCATAACCTAATTTGGGGGTAACTAGGGTTCTAGATGCCTCTATGTATATGTAATTTCCTCCACCGTTGATCACGTCGTTGTTCGACGACCCTGTGGGAGGTGGATGAAGTCGTGGCGGTGAGTGCAGCGGAGTCAAATACTTCGCCGATATGTTGTTGTCGATGGATTTGCAGGTTGGTATTGGTGGTGATGCATATCGGCGGTGATGCAGTGTAATTTGCTCACCAGAAGATGATATTGGTGGCGGTAAAGGGCACCGGTAGAGTGAAAGGGCGTGAGAGAACTGATGGGTGGCTGATCGGAGAAAATGGAGGAGTAGAAGGGGAAAGAGAGAAAGAGGGAGGAGGTGAAGGAAAGGTTGGTTCCCGTTTTTGCATCATAGAGAGAGATATTCGTTTTTAACTTTTTTTTAAATTAAACTACAATAAATAATGTAAAAAAAGTATTAAGGATAAATTAGTCTTTTTATATATGTTAGGGACCAAACACGCAACAAAATAAAAAACTAGGGACGGTCCGAGTTAAAAATAATAATTAGGGACCAAATATGCAAGTTACCCCATACCACAGGGACTATTCGTGTAATTTACTCTAACAACATCTATATATAGAGTTAGGGTTTTCAATTTCAGGCCTAAAAGGCGGAGGCCAAAAATAATTCTTTTAACTCAACACCATGAAGAAATCATATGTGCAATGACACCAGCCAAAAATAATCCGCGTACGTTCAACCAAATCCGTGGTCCCTTTTTCCCGCATGCTTTCCTCCACAATCAGAATACCAACAAAAAACAATTTTGAGTTGATTTATAAACAATCATCAAGTCAACTCTCAATTTATAGCGTTTGGGGTTGCAGGTTTGATTATATTAGATAATTAATTATTGCGATGAGTCACATTTTCATAAAATAAGTTCATGTCTATTATAATGTATATGGTATCGATTTTCTTTTATCAAAATTAAATATTATGATTGTAATACAAAATCAATAAGAACAACATATATTATAAGTTAAATGCATACTATAAAATGCAACGTATCTTAGCTAAATTTCTATTTTATGTAATGTACCACGGACTATAATTTTTTGGCATGATTGGAAGTTTAATTGTATATTAGTTTTTTATGTAACAAACAACATAATTTTATTTTGGGCAAATTTCAAGAAAACACAATTAGATTGGTTTCTATGTAACAAACAACATAATCTTATTGAAAAAACTTCTCTTAATTTCTTGATCGTTAGAAACCTACCATTAGTATTTTTGTTTAATATGTTCTTCATGTAACAAATACGATAATTCTATTTTGGGTAAATATATGTTATTCACACAATACATTATCGCCGAAAAGTCTTTGTTTCTCCTTCCATGAAACTTTCTTGTGAATTCCTCATCATCTTCTGTCCACTCCGGTTTGATATCTTTCAACCGATGCACGTTGACGCAAGTGGTATTTATTCACTCTTTTCCAAATCATTGCAGATTAATAAACTATTCGGAAGCATCAATCTCTATAAGAGTATGAGATGTGGGGACAACTCAGGTCAACCGCCATATCTGTGACACGTTATTGGACAACCTCAGGAAACACCCTAGGAAATACATAACATTTTAGGACCGTTTCACTTCACATTTTAATTTATGTTTTTTTAATTAAAATAAAACATTAAATTAATTTAAAAACATCATATTAAAATTAAAATAAAAACATTACATTAATTTAAAAAAACATTGCAATAAAAAAGATTAAAAACATTCCATAAAATAAATAAAAAACAAACCAATCTAAATACTTTTTCTTAATTTTTTCCTTCATCGTCTCGAGTGCCTCGAGGTCCCGCCTGGTAAATCTTTTGCCCGAGTCGATTAAAACTAGAAAATCATGATATACGTGTTTTTCGCGCCTTAAATCCATCCGTGCTCGTTGTACCTCGATGTGGCGGTCAGATCGTTCAACTAAAGCAACGACTTTGTCCACGACTTTTTTTCTTGTTGACGACGAAGAGGCGGCTCGTTTTGCTTTGTCGCGACCGATCAGGCGTGGAGATGGCTCTTCCGATGGAGCTTCGTGGGCATCGTCGTTGAGGTTGATCGGGTTTTGAGCGTCGGAAGCATACTCATACGATTCCAATACCCTAGCCCGTTTGGACCCCGACTCAGAATCTGCCGTCGCCGATGGAGTAAGAACCCATTCTGGACCGTTTTTCATAACCTCTCAAGCTTTCAAGTGCCCAAAAGGTTTGCCGACCTCTCTAGCATATTGATCCAAGGCGGTGTTGAAAACGTTGAATTGACTTTCACTGCTTCGGTGTTGGTTGACCAAATTGTTGTAGATGCCGTTAAATTTGATACAAGACGCTCGAATTTTTCTCCATTTAACGATGACTCTGTCGTTGTTCCGATAAGCTCCCCGACTCATTGTTTCGAGATAATGGGCCAAAATCCGCACCCACAACCCGTCAGAAGTTTGTCTATTTCATTTTATGGGATCAGAGGAAATAACGATCCAAGCCTACACCAAGGCAACCTATTCGTCTTGTGGCCAAGGCAGACGACGTTCTTGGGCGCTTCTTGTTTTGTTTTGGGAAGATTTTTTCTTCCGCGTCGCCGGTTCGGGTGGTTAGGTTTCCATGACAACTTCATCAGGAGAAGGTTGTGGTAGTGGTGATTGAATGTGTTGTGATTGTTGTGGAAACGATGGGTACCGGTAAGGTGGTGTGTATTGGTAAGGTGGTGGGTATGGATATTGATTTGGTGGTGGTGGGTATGGTGAGGATATTGGTTTGGTGATGACTCGTAAGTAAGCCGGTGAAGATACAATTCAGTGAATAATTTAAATTGTATTTGTCGAATCGTAACGGGATGGTGTTAAGACGAAATGACATGTTGCCGGGATTTTGGTTTTGGGGTGGGATGTTTGGATCTTTATCCATTTTGTATGTAAGATGTAGTGTATAGAAGGATGTTTGAGATGAATTGTGTGTAAAAATAGTGTAGTTATATTTAATAAGGGTAAAAAGTTAATATTCTTGGTAATTAATTTTTTTATATATAATTATATATATGCAACGTCTCTAATTTCAACGGTCACGTTCCAAGCCGTTCCCATGGAGACAACCAGAGAATGCACGACATCCAAACGCGCGCGGGCGTGGGAGGAGGGGGTGTTCACCTTTTCCCCGGTGATGACTTGACAGAACGTGCGAGTTGCGTTCAAGACACACCGCATAGCCTAAAACGATAGACATTCAGAACATGAGATACAATGAGCCGACCAAGCTCATTCAAATGGTTAAAATTTATTTAAAATAATCTAAAAGACATACATCTATGTACTGTTTTTGTAAGCGATTACAATATGCGCGTCTATAAATGGATGAAAGTTTTATCTTGTCGAATATCGTTTCCAAGATCATGCAAAAAACGTAATTTAAAGTGATCAAATAAATGAACTGCCGATAAATACTCGGATAACACAAATATGAAATGTCAGTTAGTTGCAATGTTCCATACTTACAAGTTAACAATCACAACAATTTTTGAATGCTTTTTCATAATGATTAATTTCTTATGTTTTTTTTTTTTTTTTTTTTTTTTTGTCTTATCGAAAGTAAATACATGGTGCTAGTAACCTCTACACACGTTTCAGTTAGACAAAAAACATAAGAATCTAATTATTAAGCACAAAAGTTGAGAAGTTTAAACGTTAAACGATGTCTATAAAAAAGAAAAATACAACGAGTTTGGTGCGTGGATTTCGAATCCTGGGATTTCAAATGCAATGAAATTTTAAATCCTTCAGGATTTGAAATCCTAAGATTTAAAATTCCATGACATGTTTGGTAAGATAAAAAGTTGAGAAGTTTAAACTTTAAACGATGTCTATAAAAAAGAAAAACACAAAAATGATTTAGGGGGCGTTTGGTTCGTGGATTTCAAATCCTGGGATTTCAAATGCAATGGAATTTTAAATCCTTCAAGATTTGAAATCCTAAGATTTAAAATTTCATGACATATTTGGTTAGATGTCAACAGCTTTATGAAATTAAACATTATAATAATCAACAATACATCATCGATTTGGAACCAATTAAGGAGAATCGAGGACAGAACAGTCAATACAGATCTACGATGGAGCCAACATCATGATAAGGTGGTTGAAGGTGAATACGATGTTGATGATGGGGTGGTCGGAGGTGGAGAAGGAGGCGGTGGTAGGATTGCCAGAGATGGAGGCGATAGCATCGACGGTGGTGTGTCGGGAAGTAAGGGAATTGCCAGATTTGGAAACCCACCGCTAGAAGTGGAGACATCATCGGTGATGAGGTGGCCGGAGTAGGGCGGTGGGGTGGCCGGAGGCGGAGGCGGTATCCACGGTCGCAAAGATCCCTTTTATCGAATCTTGGACTCAAGTAGTATGGGTGGCAAGAGGTGGAGATGGCATCAGTAGTGTGGTGGTCGGAGGTTAAAAACAAATCCTTAATTTATGGAATTTTAAATCCTAAGGGGAGGCGATGTATTTACAAATCCCTCATTCATAGGATTGTTGACTCATTTTAAAATCCTATCATTTACAAATTCCACGATTATGTTCCAACCAAACATAGGATTTTCTGATATTTAAAATGCAAATCCTTAGAAAATGACTTATATTTATGTGCTTGCTCCAAAAGTTAATCAAAATATCTCAATAACCTATGGGAGAAAAGGCCCAAAAACATGGAAATTTGACAAATAATTTCATGTGAAATAGGCTATTTTCCCCTATATGCTTTAACAATTTAAACCACAAATGACGAATCTTCATGAGCTTGCTTCTAAGATTTTGCTAAAAGTTAATCAAAATATCCCAATAGCCATCTATTTTTCCAACCGACAAGAGAAAAATGCCCAAAAGCATGTAAAATTGACATTTTTATGTGAAATGGGCTGTTTCGCCCCCATATACTCTAACCATTCAAACCATAAAAGGCTAGGAGACGTTTGGTTCACAGAAAGTTTTTGAAAAATTTTGGAATCTGTTAAGGAATTAGAGTTTATAAGGAATTAGAATTCAATTCCATATTATGTTTGGTTGACAAGAAATCGAATTGGAATCCATGTAATTCATTCTCTCTATTTCAATTAAAAAATTAATAGAATATGTATAATGGTAATCTTGCACATTCCTTCTTCCAAAGTCCATTCAACCACCAAAGCAATTCATTCTCTCCATTTCAATGGAATTTGATTCCAATTCCTTCAAACAAAACTTGAACCAAACGTAGGAATTCAAAGGAATTAGATTTCAATTCACTCGAATTCCGACGAACCAAACGACCCCTTAATCTTTCATTTTTTTCTTCTATTTCCTAGTTTCTCAAAAGAAAAAAATGAACGAGGATAAATACAACAGTCTAGTTCAACCGTTGAAGAAAGTTTATTTACGTTTTATTCTCACATATTGTATAATTTTAACATTTAAACGTCAAACAATAGGGTAAAAGGACATGTTTAATATTTTTGTAAGCCATCCTGCAAAAATACCGTCTTTTGATTGCAAAAATTTCATCTTTACAACCAAAAGAAAGTATTTTTGCAGGTTTCTAATTTTTAAAATGAGTTATTCCATAGATCTAACATTCACCTAACAAACAATAGGAAAAGATGTTATTTTTGTTATTTTTGCAGGTTTTCTGTAACGACCCAAACTGTAACACCCGACTTTTAAAACAAAAACACCCCTGAAAAATTTTCATTTAAAACATAGGTTGCAGTACTTAAAACCATAAACAAAGGGGTATATTTTTAATAAAAACGGGTACAAGTGTATCAAGGAGTATACAAATATAATAACCTCCTTATAAGCCGGGCTGCTACTGACAGCATCTACAAGTCCACTTCTTGAGTCACGGACTTTATCCTTACCCTTATCAGGGTTATGCTAACCTGCAGGGACATTTAACAAACGGTATGAGCTACGAAGCTCAGTGAGTAATCGTATCTGCAAATAACATATATATATAATACATTCATATATCTGTCTGGATATCGAATCCAAACTCCCAGCCTTACTGGCTGACCAAATATCTCTTAGGACTTCACATCCTAATTTATAGTCTTACAGGCTAAATCATAATAACCTGAAATTATCAAGCCACGTCAGTTATTTGCACATATAATCATATCCAACCATTTCTGTCCCATGTTTCTTAGTCACAACGGACCGCACCGTATTTCATGGCTATTTAAGCCGCACAACGAGTCATAGCTAAATAAGCTGCACCAAAACATTTTCAATATATATATATCATAGCCCTCAGGCCGCACCAATTGGTTTCAATAACCCAATATCATAGCCAAAAGGCTGCACCATGTTTCTGTAACAATATCAAAGCCAAAAGGCCGCACCATGTACCTGTAATAATATCATAGTCGTATAGGCCGCACCAGTTGGATATAGTATCCAATATCATAGTCATATAGGCCGCACCAGTTGGATATAGAATCCAATATCATAGCCATATAGGCCGCACCAAATATCATAGCCATGTAGGCCGCACCAGTTAATTTCATTTCATTTTATAATCATTTATGGCTCACGGCTCCGTTCTTGTCATTACATTGACTCACGGCTTATCCGGTATTGCCTTTTAAAGATTTGACTCACAGCTCCGTTCTTGTCTATCGTAGACTCACGGCTTATCTGGTATTGTCATATTATTTTTGTTATTGACTCACAGCTCCGTTCTTGTCTATCGTAGACTCACGGCTTATCTGGTATTGTCTTTTCAATGCGTCTGTAAACTGTCAAGTTTTATCCCCCGAATCTGTTTCAATCCGCAACAATTCAATCAACACATATCATATGTGATATAAGTGAGATTACTCACCTGGATGCTAACTGCATTTAAATCCCGGTTGTTTCTTGCCTTTGCATGCACCACAACCATTTGTCCCATACCTATAATGTCATTCATTTTCAAAATGATTATAGGTTAACAACCATTCTAATTGACTCTAATGCATAAGAGTTCAATAATATATTGTTACAAACAATGTCTAGATGATAAACTTTCCATTTAACATCTTTTCATGAGTTTTACTATTTACCGAGGCATTCGTATTGATCTACAGTGCCCCCGAGGAGTCGAAAACTCATTTTAATATTTTTCCCAGACTTTTCAAACCATTAGGGACTTATGGTTCAAGTTTGAGGTAAATCGGACAAGCCTAACAAAAATTCACATGTTTGAGCTCTCTGTCAGGTCGGCGCACTGCGTCTGGAACTGGGCGCACCGCGCCTTGCGCCTGGGCAGGGTTCCAGACCAGTCGCGATTTTACACTGTAGCATGCAGTTTTGACATTTTAAGTCCTTAATACACGACTTAATCAGTAGGGGTTTGTTCTAGGACCAAAACCCTTGACATTTTAAGTCCTTCATGATTTAGGGTTCTTGAGCAACATTTCAATTTTTCAACAATAGCAACCTACTTTGCTGTTTTTAACATATGTTCTTACTACTAAGAACAAATTTGATATCAGAAATCATATAAGCTTCTTGGACTATAACTGAAATTACAGTTTCTAGTTCATCCCGTGAAGAACACATCCAAGAACTTGGCTAGAAAGTGAATTTACTAACCTTATTTGCTTGGAAATCTTCAATCCAAAACCTAGAATCGGATTACAAGCTCAATCATTCAAGAATTCTTCAAGCTCTGCAGAAATCGTCAAAGGAAAACCCTCTCCCGTGAGTTCTAAAAATTCTGCACATGTGGAAGAGTTCTTGCACTATTTATACTTCAAGATTTTGCAATTTAGCCCCTGAAGTTCTATCTTTTGAACTTTGGCCACAATAATCAAGTTTTATGACATAAAACTTTCATTTCTTATACTTTTGCCACACTTGTCAAATTTTATGACAAAAACTTATATTTATAACATTTTAAGTCCAAAACTCAAAATATTATTACAAATCAAATCATTTTCTGTCCAAAAGACCAAATTACCCTTCTAAGGTAAAATGACCAATTTTACCCTTTCTATTATATTTACATAAAAAGAGTGTCTTGGCGTTACACAAACCATGCACATACATTTAATCATTACAATTAGAGTATATGAAAATGGTCCCAATTTTTTCACATTCTATTTTCACAAAAATATTAAGTTTGGTGCATCATCAGGTGTCACAAAAAGGTATAAAAGAGTCATGGCAAGTGTATCATACATGTACAATGTTAACAAAAGGGATTTCAACTAGTAAAGTTCCTATGTCTCTACTTTATTAGAAAATTATCTAGTGCAAAAATCTCACTAATATTCACCATACTCTTTATCTTCATTTGCCAGAGACATATCGCAACATCAAATCACAACCCAAACCCGACATTCTCGAGTTTTGGGTTTCGAGGGTTTTTTCGTTCAGGTTTCAGGCTGCGCTGTCAGGTTCGATTATTTTTGTTTTTTGTTTTTTTTTTGTTTTTTGTTTTTTGTTTTTTTTTTTTTTTTTTTTTTTTTTTTTTTTCGTCATCCCTAGGTTTCTAAGATTAATTTTTAGCTAAATCTTAGAACAAGGTTAGGTAGAATAGCCATCTTTGTCTTTTTCTTTATATAAGTTGGTAATGGTAGACTACATGTATTTTTGCTATATGTATTTTTTTTTTGAACGGCAAATTTATCCTACTCCTACTCCTAAACTACTCATTGTTATGTTAGTGTCAGGGTTTGAACCCATGACCTCCTTGTTAGTAATCACCTTGTTAGCCAAGTGGGCTAGCCCCAACTTGTATCTTAACTTATTGTTTTGGTAAAATTCTAATTTGGTCAATAATATGAATTTTTAATTACTACCAAAAAAAAAAAGTTGAGCCGCTTTTTCGATAAAATGATCGTTGTGCAGTTTTGTTTTTTCATCTTTTAATATATTGCTTAATATAAATTATTAATAATAATTAAGATGGTAATATTCTTCTCTTTGTCAAGTTGTTAATTCCCACCTCTTATTCAAAATTAGCAGCATTTTTTATTCTATTCTTTCCGAATCTCTTAAAAGTCATAACTCATAACGTGTTGCTTGGTCTCCTTCAATACTAGTTAAACCCATAAGTGATCATTTCGACATCTTTTCATTGCACAACATCTTGTTTTTTTTTTCCCAAAACAATGTCTTCAATTTTCAAACTAATATAAATACATCTCAAACATTTACAAAACATAAGCTACAAAGAAAATTAGATAATACAGACATATGATGTTTATTTATTGATGCGAACTCAGACTCCAAAGGGTTCTTTGGGGCGCTCGCTATGATCCGCTTCGTATAGAGTCTGCGATCACACTAACAAGAAAGAGATGTACGTCAGTCGTACATCAGGAGGATGCTCCAATACTCAAGTCAGTCTCCGACTAAAGTGAATAAGGATGTGAGTAAGAGTATGGACGAGAGTTCAGAAAAGCGATCCCTTTCCCGTTTGCCTTGTGAGGGCTTTTAGGTGTGATAAGTCTCATTTTTGGCGACACGAGGCCTGCAGCGGCAGGAGGGGACAAGAGCGCTGATTGGAGGATCAGGATCTTGTCTTCTACCAAGCTTCTAATTGGATCACGTGAGGAAGGTGGTGCACTCACGATCTTTGCTGCGTATAGATTCTATACCGTTTGACTGATGCACTATGGCATGTGTTCAGGGATGGAACGTTATCAATACGCGATCATGCGTGCAGACGGGCCGGATCTTTGGCGAGACCGGCCAATCATTGCCAGCTTAGGGGCAGGGTCGATTCGTGGCGTAAGGCGACCGCGCCCAAAAGCGGGTTGGCGTGCCAAGCGTATGGCACGCTATCAAGTCTCCTTTGTCTTAGCCATCATTGTGTAGGCATGCTTAGTGATAACGGCTGAGCGTAGCCTCTCACAGATGTCACGATCATGGGGGTTCTGTGACGTCGTGACATAACCATCTATCGACGGCGTCAGTAGTCTTAAAGGCGGTTTAGGGGTTTTTGAATTTCCCGCCTCCTTTTTGTTCTGTTTCTATATATTCATCTAGTTACTTCATTTTCGTCGTTTCCTTTCATCTTCCTTTCTTTTTGTTTTCTCCTTATGTCTCGGAACCATGAGTTCTTCTACGATTATTCCTTCTTCATCAGAGCAACTCGATTTGTTGTGCGAACGCCATGGGTTTCAACCCGATGATGAGGTTGGGATCCTGTCCGATGATGCCATTTTCTCTAGACCTCTTCAAGGGAAAATTGGAATGTTCATCAAACATTTTGACGTCGGTTACCGACTGCTGACTCCCGACTTTTTCCACGAGGTTCTCGATCAGGACAAAGTTCACCTTCATTAGTTAGTACCAAATAGCGTAAACAAATTAGTCTGTTTCGAGATGTTGTGTCGAGCCAACGGCGTTCAGCCAGATGTCTGGGTGTTCCGTCGAGTCACGATATATAAAACCCGAGAACACGTAATATGCCGAGAATACGTTTTCAGAAAGCGTTTTTTTAGTTGTGCCGAAGCATAATCAATCCATCTGTAGTTTTACACATAATGGAGGGGTAATTTGTCAAAATAAGTGTCAATAATGTTCTCAAACAACCATATCACTTTTACAAAAAGGGTTATTTCCGACGGTCAAAACCGTCGATAATCTATTGCTAAACGGTATTATCACATTGTTCTAGTAGTGTATAGACGTTGGGACTTAAATAATAACAAAAATCACAAAAGAAGCTAAAAGCTATTAAGCGGGTTTTTTTGATTTGTTCGTCATAACCGATCTATGTTCAAATCTCAAAACCAGTTTAACCGATAGGTCTTTCAATATCTAGGGTAAGTCCTTGCTTAACTGGTTCACGGATGCGCCTGTCACAAAATCTATTTACTGGTCCGATTCTGCATTTATACATAGATATAATGATGCGCAAGGGTAATGAACTTTGTTCCGGGTGCATATTTAGTCACTTATATTTTTTTGTCTATATTTGGTCACTAAACTTAATTTTTTGCTTGATTTAGCCATGAACTTTTTAAAATTGTTCACATTTAGTCACTTATATTTGTTTTTGTCCACAAATATTCATTAAGTTATTGATCATATGTGTACAAAGAAAATAATTTAATGGTCATATGTATACAAAAAACATAAGTGACGAAATGTGAACAATTTTAAAAAGTCCATAGGTAAATCAAACACAAAATAATTCAGTGACTAAATGTGAATGATTTTAAAAGTTCATTACCCTACGAGGTGATCGATTATCCCACCTATACATATTATGGGTATTGAAAATTAAGTTTAGATTTGTGTATTGCAATAATACCAAGTTGTATGTATTCTTTTGGAAAGTAAATGGAAGGACGGACCAAGGTATGCACCGTAGTGTTTGTAAATTAATAGCAACTAGTGGTGATGACCACGTGTTACGGCGGGTTTGTTAATAATATATATTCAAAACCATTTACGCATTGGCGGAACCGGTTAGTATCCTGGGGTAGCATGTGCTACCCTTCAATTTTGTTCTAGAGTACCATAAGTGATAAGCGTATATACAAATAAAATAGCCCATATTACAAATAAATTGTGTTATGGTGCTGCCCCTAATTCCTAAACTCCATGTTGTGCAACTAGCTCATCAACCCATTTTACAGATAAATTACTAGCCCATTACTAATCTAATATCCTTTTTGACCTAAATGTATGCCGACCTAAATCAGAAAAAAAAAAAAAAGTACGTCGGCATTGTTGTACTTTGCAACAACAAATAATAGAGCAAGAAGGAGAAAACGAGAAAGAGTGATCGCGTTGTATTCATTTATTTTGCCGTCTAAGATCGAACTTCTAAGAATGAAACAAGTATTTGTCTTGCAGTTTTTTTGAAATTAGTTGTTTTTCGGTTGAAATCATGATGGTTATATTTTTTATAGTTCGTTTACATTATAATACTTTATACGGAAATATTTTTTTGTGCTACCCCTAAGGAGGATTTCTGGTTCCGCCTCTGCATTTACGTAATGCTCTTTTAAACCATTTGTAATTAACTCATTCTAGGTCTTAGTGGCAATGTAGTAATTCTTTTAAGCAAATTAAAAAATACAGGTACCAAAAGTATAATTATACAAATTAAAAACTATAGGGATCAAAATTATAATTATCCTAAATTAAAGACTATAATGACTAAAACTGTAATTAATACAAACTATAAACTCCAAGGACTGAAATTATAGTTATCAAATATAAAAAGTATAAGGACCAAAATTATAAGGAAAATTTTATTTCTTCCTACTTTATCCTCCTAATTCATCCTCCTACCCACTAAATTTTAACATGTGAAATCCATTATTTATCTCTATTAATTTCTTCTCTTGATTTTGACACTTGTCTTGATCATGTGATTAGAAAAATAATTAGGAAGATTTTTTAGGATGATATAAAACCTCTCAAATTATAATTAACTCATTTTAACTATTAATGGCATTATTGAGTTTTTCTGAATCTGATGGCTACTTTTATAGTAGTTTTCTTGACATTTAATAGGTATAGTAATAAGCGAATTCTTTTCCTACAAATTTCCTTCGATATAAGTGTACCCACATGGTGGGAAAAGCCGAAAAGGTCTATATTATGGCGTGTTTGTGAAAGGATGTAGGCAAGATTTCATGGTTGTAAGGGTCTCCACATATATATGTCTATGGGTAGATTAGAATGTTCCGTCCCTTCCTCCATTCATTGAAGGCATTATCAAACCCTTTTTTATCACGCAATTAATATGAACACTAGAGCGAGGTTTCATACCTCAAATACCGGTCACAGATTCCGAAAATCCTGTTGAAAATATGTTCAAAATGATCACGGCCCTATACTTCTGATTTGTAAAATGATGATGATACACAGTTATAATGGACGTTCCCTTTATTTAGAGGTGAAACGACCAAAACGACATAGTATTGAAACCTTGCTTGCTAGTAAATTTGGGTCTTGTTGATGTCGTATTCTTGTCGACAGCTTCAGTGACATTCATCCGCTTTCACAGAAAACCTTTGGGATCAAAACTAACGTTTATGACACTCCTTAAAAAGCAATAGTTAATATATTGAGCATATAGTACAAGTGTACAAACCATTGTAATAATTAAATACTTTCTAGTCATTTCTATAACTTTAATCATGTAGGTAAATTTTTGTGTATAATAATACATTCAATCTAAGGCGGCAAAAGAATTCCATTTTGAGTGACCATGAATCAACGTTTTCTTCACATCTCAGATAGCAGTTTGGCCATTTTTTCACGAGGCTGACACTTTGCCACCAAGGGTTTAGCTCTTGGCATGGTCAATCCCTTTCCTTCTGTCATGTCGATCATCTCATTGCTCGGTCTTTCCCACTCGAAGCATTGAATAAGCGTACCCATCGTCAACCCGAGCATACGCGTCGCCAAGTTTTCTGCCGGACACCTCCTCCTTCCAGCCCCGAACGGCATTAGCTTATACCCATCTCTCGAACCTTCTAACCCTTCAAATCTCTCAGGTTTAAACTTCTTAGGGTCTTCCCAGTTCTTTGGATCGTTTTGCATCGCCCACAAGTTCATCAATAGCATTGTACCACTTGGGATGTGGTACCCTCCCACCGTACAATCTTTTGCAGACTCATGGAACACGAGTGGACCTGGAGGGTACATTCGCATAGTCTCGTTTATTATGCAACGTAGATAAGGAAGGTTCGATATGTCTGATTCGTTAACTAAGCGATCTTCCCCAACATACATATCGATCTCAGCCTGCGCTTTCTTTAGGGCTTCAGGATTGTTTAACAAAAGCGATAGCATCCATTCCATTGTTCCACTCGAGGTATCGGTTCCTGCTGATAGTAGTACCTATATAATACACAAAATAAATAAATAATAAATAAATAAATCGATTATATTAAGTAATTAAGTTAGAAACAGAATGAGTAACATAATCAGAAACTTTAACCAATATTATGGACACAATCGGTTGTGACGATATAGATAACATTCCATATACATACTCCTAATAAAGTAAAAATGTGCAAGATGGTAACAACATATTATCTTTTTTGGAAACGGCTATGATATTCAGGGAACGTTAGACCGTGCGCCAGCCATCCCTGAGGGGCAGGACTTACAGACCACACAGGAATCGCCTCCTTTCCCACCTTTCGCACACCTCTTGGGGGAAACCCTAAGGCTCGAACCCGAGACCTTAGGTAAAACCCCTGATGCCTCTATCCACCTGAGCTGGACTTCATTGGCGTAACAACATATTATCTAATCACTAAAATTATAATATTAGGTGGTTATATGATAAAATGGTAACATGCTATCTTATTTAGTATCTTATTAATTTTTTTTTTCTATCGTCCTTCAAAATATTTTTTAGTCTTTAAAATGCATATGTCTAGATCCATACAAAGTAAAATTTAAAATGCTAAAAATAAGATTAAATTTTAGATTAGAAGTACTAACTAATTGCAAGAATTAAGATGACAAACTTATTAAAAAAATAAAATTGTACATTTATTAATTACAATTGTTTTTATAACATATATATGAATTTCGTGAAAAGGTTTTATTGATTAAGTTTTCTAATTCTTGTTTTTTATGATTAAGCAATTTACATCTTTTTCGTCTTGATGAAGTATATATATATATATATATATATAAAGGTTTAATTATCATTATAAAGGGTTTTAATGTTGTAATTTGGGTTTTGAATAGCTCTGCTAGTTTCTTTATTGCTATGATATTAAAATAACAATAAAAAGGAATTTATCCGATAAAATGGAAAAAAATATGAAGTGTTTTTCTGTAAAAAAAAAAATCTTCTCTGAAAAAATGAAAATTATAACCCTACCTTATTATTATTATGTCGTTGATACGGTCTTTTAAAAATTAATCAACGGTTTCAATTGAAAGTTAGAAATATTTTAGATTGTCCTTATTAAGATATTTGTATATAGTTAATCAAATCATTTCAATACGTATATTTAAATTACACGTCAACAAATACGATACAAATATGAAGGATAGTATATTGAAAAACCCGATACGATTTATATATTTATAAAAATACAAATTTGTGATATAAAATATAAAAAGGTTGTAACTATCTGTTGTTTGACTCTGAACATAACCAACCATTAAATAGGCAACGCCGCAACAGGGCAAGTGGCAATATAGTCAGAGTCATATCGGAAAGTTGTATACGCAAAATATTCTATAAAATAAAAATATGAGTAAATTACACTTTTGGTCCCTGTGGTTGGCAAAAAATACCACATAGGTCCTAACTTTATATTTTCAACATTGAAGGTCACTAAGGTTTGCGAAAATTACCACATAGAGCCCTGGGGCATATAAAAAGACTAAAATGCCCTTTTTTATTTCTTTTTTCTTTTTTTTTTTAATTTTGTTATTTATTTTATTAATAAAAAAAGAAAATACCCCATCCATCCCCCACCCCCACGTCTCTCTCTCTCTCTCTCTCTCTCTCTCTCTCTCTCTCTCTCTCTCTCTCTCTCTCTCTCTCTCTCTCTCTCTCTCTCTCTCTCTTAGACATACCACCACCACCCACCAAGGAAACCACAATTAAACACATACAAACACCCACCTGCAACTAAAAGAACACCTATGTCTTCTTTCTCACAATCCTTTTCTTAATCATTCTGTTTGGCGGCAAAACATTAGAATAATTTAGGGTTCCTTACCGATTGAATCTCCTAAGTAACACAGAGCACTAAGAGCTTCCCCTCTAAACCCGAAAGTCGTCACCGATTGAAGATCAGAAAAATCCACTAATTTCGACGTATGATGCTTAAGCGCTAGCGCTTGCCACAAATACTATAAGCTCAAACGACATCAAGAAACTTCACGCTCAAAAGAAGCAATAAGACTAATCAGACAATGTACATTGAAATTGTCCGGCAAAATGCCACAACCATTATCAATGACATGGAACGATTCTTTGCCGTATTCTTTTGGGGCAACCTCAATGCTAGTAGCGCCGGCATCCAAATTGCTCTCGACCAATTCGTTAACGGTGGAGGGGAGGTCCAAAATCACTTGGCCTGCACAAATCTTGTGGATAACACTCTTGTTTATAGGTTTAATCGATGGAGATGTTATAGCCGATGAAGCTACTCCCCCACCTTCCATCGAAACAGCTGTTCAGTTAATTGCATATGTTATGGCCGACCAAGCGACCATTTTAAGCTCCAAATCAAACGATAACCTTGCATGAATTACCGTCGAACTCAAACGAGTTGAATAATTAAAAAGAAATTCGATAGAGCGAGGGGTCGATTTGAGGAACATTGATTGTTGAATTCCTGTGAAAAGTGTGTGTGTGAGAGAGAGAGAGAGACGTGGGGGTGGGGGTGGGTGGGGTATTTTTTTTATTAATAAAATAAATAACAAATTTAAAGAAAAAGAAAAAAGAAATAAAAAGGGCATTTTAGTCTTTTTGTATGCTCCAGGGCTCTATTTGGTAATTTTCACAAACCTTAGTGACATTCAATGTTGAAAATGGAAAGTTAAGACCTATGTGATATTTATTGCCAACCACATGGACCAAAAGTGTAATTTCCTCTAAAAATATACAACTGATAGTATCAGGAAATTATAATTTTTTTGGGAAATATGATTCATTTTAAATTTCTTTTTTGCGTACGATATCCCGTTTTGATATAAAGTGGCGGCGCACATTTGAATTTGTGGGTCTTTGGTGCGCTTGTAGAAAAAATCTTCTAACACCTGATCGGTCGTTGACCAATCTTGTGTCGACCAAAATAATTTGATTGTGATGCAATATTAAGAATCGAGAAATCTTATATTGTTCTAAATTTTCTTCCTAATTATTCTTCTAACCATATGAAATAGTGACAAGTGACTTAAAATATTATTAATTTTATTAAACATGACACTTGACAAGAAAATTTTGACAATAACAATAATAATAATATGATATGTACCTGCATCAATCCTTTGATAACGTCATCCTTGTAATATTCAGGTTCTGTTTCTTGCGACTTCAATAGAACTTCAATCAAATTCTTCTTCTCTTCCTTGTTTATAATTGCGGCCTCGGATCTACCACCCTCCGCCACCACCGCCATTCTTCTCCGCTGCTCTTCTAACAAACCTTGCATAAACCCGTCCCTCTTTTCCTTCAGAGCCACCATTTTCTTCTCCAACTTTCTCCCTCCCACCCACTTCCACCATGGCAAATAGTCCGACACATTTGTTGTCTCCATCAAAACGAACGACTCCAGCACAATCTCCTTAAACCGACGTGCCTCCTCGACTGCCACCGAATCACCATAATACCTCTTCCCAGCTATCATCATCATCATCACATTCAACATCAGCTCAAAAAACACCGACTTCATCTCCACCATTCCATCCCTTACTGCTCTCTGGTACACCTTCTTAGCTAGGAGCTGCACCTCCTCTGCACGAATCGTGTTAAGAGTTTGCACCCGGTGAGCCGATAAAAGCTCAAGGGAGGCGACACGGCGGAGATTACGCCAGTGATCACCATAGCTTGACCAAGAAAGTGTGGTGTAGTCGTACCCAAGGTGTTTTCCGGCGAGCAGAAGGGGACGGTTGGCAAAAGCAACGTCGTTGGTGGTGAGACATTCCTCCACCGCCGCTGGGGAAGAGACTAAGAAAGCCCGTCGGGTGCCAAACCGAAGCATGAGCATCGGACCATGACGGGCGGAGAGTTTGCCTAAGGCTCGGTAGAGAGGGCTTCTCACTAGGTAAAGATGCCCAAGTATGGGTAAGCATGGGAAAGGGCTAGGTGGTAAATTTTTGGTTTTTCCTATGGCAGCTTTGGTAATCCATATCATGGCAATGATGGAAAGAATTATATAAAATGTCTCCATATTGTGTATGTTTTTTCTTTTGTATTGATATGATCCAGAGGTTGCAAACATATATATAGCGAGGTCTTGGCGAAGGAAGAGGTAGAATATGATGACATTAATTTTAGAATTTAAAATCCAAAAATAATTAAGTTGTGTATTTCATGTAATAGCTTTTATTTTAAATGTTCAAGTATGTGGCATTTTATAATTTTAATTATTATTTGTAAATTAACTTATATCTTAATTGTCCTAAATCCTAATATAAGATACTGTAAGATTGTTATAGTCTACTGGTGATCTTAAATTTATGTTATTAAAAATTATTTAATCATTAATTAATATAATATTAAGACATTCAACAAATAAAAAGTTATAGGTTCTTAGACAAATGAGTATTTTTTTTTTTTTTTTTCCAAATCCACGGTGTTAAGTGGGCTTTTTGTAATGGTATGTCCGTTATAATTTAAGGATGATATTATTTTCAATCCATCAAATATTAAAAATATTTATGAAAAACTACTTTATAGTTTAGTGAAACAGTTAAAATGCCCATTTGACGTTAAATGGAATGCATGATAACATATCCGCTCCAACTGCAAAAAATCTCGTGCCATATTTCCCGATCTCCCACATCTGAAACAAGACATCTCTGACACTTCAACTGGGCAACACCTGCTATAGACATGTTTTCCAAGGCAATAATTATAGAAAAATTGAAGTTGTGTGTGGTTTCAACTAGCCTTTCGAAGATTCGAAGCAAAGGCACAATATAGTAAGAAAGATGGGGTTACATAACTTGGATGGTAGAATATTAGTCAATTGGTCTCTAAAACTCCGTTTGGATGTATTTATAAAACTGCTTATTGACTTATTGAGTTTTTGGAAAAGTCAAAAGTCATAAGTAAGAGTCTCCTTACTTATTAAAACTGATTATTTGCCTCTTACCAAAGGTAAATAAGCAGTTTTTAATAAGTAAAGAGGTCCTTACTTATAACTTATGGCTTTTCCAAAAAACCAATAAATCAATAAGCAGTTTTTATAATCACATCCAAACGGCCCCTAAGTGGGAAATTGTTTAGTAGTGGAATCTAATATCAAATGCGACAAGCGAAGCGTCAGATGGTGAAGCTCCAAGAGTGGAGGCATGGACAAACTTATGACCGAATATAGAGCCTTAAAACGAAAGTATAATCGTAGTAAGAATTGACAATGAAGCCAAGTACCAAAGCACAATTATATATATATATATATATATATATATATATATATATATATATATATATATATATATATATATATATATATATATATATATATATATATATATATATATATATATATCCATGTATTGATTGTAATTAACAGTTTAACACCCAATGTCCAAATCATAAAAGCTTGTATATGATATTATCAATAAAATCTCTCTTTTGGTCCTTACAAGATATTTGGTCTGAAGCTCCTTTATCAATCCCACAATGTTTTAAACTAGAGTTTGTGTGTTACAATGAAAACTCAATGTTCGTTTCAAAAATACAAATCATAAAGCAATTACTCTTGTTATATATAAGTAACTTTGACAAATAATAAAAACATTATGCATATAGTCGAAGATGTAAAAAAGTTAATTACTTAAAAACTAATTTTAGTAAAAACAAATTTATAAAAAATAAAGTTGAAAAAAAGACATTAAAAAGTTGAAAATTTTATAAAAAGTAATAATTTTAAAAAACATATATGATAATGTTGTAAAAAGTTTTGAATGATGAGTTTTTTTAACTGTACATAATAATTAGCTGAAATATAAAATGTTAAAATTATAATATTAAAATAATAACTTATTGTAATTTTTCTTAAACAGAGACCATTTAAATTAAAATACAAAAGTTTAATCGTCAAATAATCAAATAAAATGGGCCAAGTGTCAAAACTAAAAGCTAAAAAAGAAGGATAATATAAATAAAGTTGTAATATGTGTAAATGACAAAACTTTAGGTGTTAAACTTATATCTTTTAACACCAAAAATTAAAAAAAAAAATGAGTCTTAACTAATTTGTGAATAAGAGAGAAGAGTCTGGTAACAATTTCTGTAACTATAATTTCAATTTGCTTCAATTACCAGTCGCATGATTGATGCGTAAAATAAAAAACCCTGCTTACGAACACTAAACGATGTATGTTAAGAGGTAACAATTATGTGTATGTATGTATGTATGTATGTATGTATGTATGTATGTATGTATGTATATATATATATATATATATATATATATATATATATATATATATATATATATATATATATATATATATATATATATATATATATATATATATATATATATATATATATATATATATATATATATATATATATATAATCCTAAAGTATAAATGACTTAATAAAAACCTTAAAGTATAATGATGTACTGATTTTTTTAAACAAGATACTATAAATAACTAATTTAACAAATAACTAACTTTAATGTGTTTCTACTAATACATTATCTGTCAGAACCAACTCAATGTACTGATTTTTTTTAAAACAAGATACTACAAATAACTAATTTAACAAATGCCTAACTTTAATGTCTTTCTACTAATACATTATCTGTCAGAACCAACTCAATGTACTGATTTTTTTAAAACAAGATACTACAAATAACTAATTTAACAAATAACTAACTTTAATATCTTTCTACAAATATATCATCTTTCATAACCAACTCAATATAACAATATGTTTCACAAAACCAAAGTAATGATTTAACCATGGTATAATGTCATAATACAAAAATTAATTGAAAGTAAATTAATATAATGGAGTATATTTTTCTAAATCCTTACGTGTTGCCATAAAATTTTTCTATATATATAACAGACATGACATGACATTATATATATATATATATATATATATATATATATATATATATATATATATATATATATATATATATATATATATATATATATATATATATATATATATATATATATATATATATATATATATATATATATATATATGGTGTCGATTCGGTGAGGACTCAAAAAATGGCGAGAACTGCAAGGACAATTCTCCACCACCCACTTCGTCAAAGTACAAACGTCAAACCAAATACTTGGACGTGACGCGTTTGTATCCGACGCACGTCCGTGGAACGTAACACGGACTCGAAGATTTAGTTACGTGCGATGAACGTCCATAAAATGTCATTCAAGTGGGTTTTTCTCATTATTTTCGTTTTTTAAATAATTTTATTTATTATTTATTTATATTTATATTTTTTATTTTATTTATTTTTTTAAATGCCTATATATACTCGGTTTTCACTTAATTTATTTTATTTTTTAGTTTTTTAATTTTTCTTTGTTTTTTTAATTTTTTTTGTTTTTTAGTTTTTTTCCGCTGTTTTATTCTTTTAATGTTTTTACAACATGTTTGAAGTTACTAATGTTATTTTGTTTTTACTTTTTGACTTTTTTATGTTTTTGAACTAAATATAGGTTTGGGTTTTTAATGTTTAACAATTATAAAAGTTTTGAATCATAAAATAAATTAAGTATCATAATATTTTGAAGTCATACTACTTTTGGATCTTATCATTTTTGGATTATAAAAATTTGAATCATAAAAATATAATTAAAAACCATAAAATATTTAAACCGAAATATTTTTAGATCACAAAAAATTAAGAATCATAAAATATTGAATCATAACTGTTTTAAATCATCAATATTTTGAATCATCTTATTTACTTTTTTGAATTTGAATAAAAAAATTCATTATGTTTTATAAAAATATTTGTTAAAATTAAAATATAAACACTTCATGTAAAACCCGGCTTTTAAAACAAAAACACCCCTGAAAATTTTTTCATTTTTAACAAAGGTTTCAGTACTTAAAACCATAAACAAAGGGGTATATTTTAATAAAAACGGGTACAAGCGTATCAATGAGAGTATAAAATACCGTAGTCTCCTTTGAAGCCGGGCTGCTACTGACAGCATCTAAGAGTCCTACTTCTCGAGTCACGGACTCTATCTATTCCCTTACCAGGATCATGCTAACCTGCAGGGACATTTAATAAACGGTATGAGCTACAAAGCTCAGTGAGTAATCATTTCTGCAAATAACATGTATCAAATATATTCTTATATTTGTTTGGATATCGAATCCAAACTCATAGCCTTACTGGCTGACCATATATCTCTTAGGATTTCACATCCTAATTTTTGTAGCCTTACAGGCTAATTCATGACAACCTGCAATTATCAAACCACATCAGTTATTTGCACAGATAATCATATCTATCGTTTCTGTCCCATGTTTCTTAGTCACAATGGACTGCATCATATGTCATGGCTATATAAGCCGCACCCTGTGTCATAGCTATGTAAGTTGCACCAAAACAATATCAATATATAAATCATAGCCCGCAGGCCGCACCAGCTGGGTTCAATAACCCGATATCATAGCCAAAAGGCTGCACCATGTTCCTGTAATAATATCATAGCCGTATAGGCCGCACCGGTTAGATATGGCTCACGGGTTAGCCCGCTGTTGCCGTGGCTCACGGGTCAGCCCGCTGTTGCCTAGACTCACGGGTTAGCCCGCTGTTGTCTATATAAATTTAACTCCTCGGAATAAACTGTGGCTCACGGGTTAGCCCGCTGTTGCCTAAACTCACGGGTTAGCCCGCTGTTGTCTATATAACAGTTTACATAGATATATTGACTCACAGTTCCGTTCTTGTCTATTATAGACTCACAGCTTATCTGGTATTGTCATTTTATTGACTCACAGTTCCGTTCTTGTCTATTATAAACTCACGGCTTATCTGGTTTTGTCATATCATAGTGTATATATATATATGTATTGACTCACAGCTCCGTTCTTGTCATCGCAATGACTCACGGATTATCTGGTCTTGTCTTTTACACATATTTTAACACTCGTCGTTTTCGTCCCTCGAAGCTGTTTCAACCTGTAACAATTTAATCATCATATATCACATATGATATCAGTGAGATTACTCACCCGGATGCTAGCTGCATTTAATTCCCGGTTGTTTCTTGCCTTTGTGTGCACCACAACCATTTTGTCCCATACCTATATATTCATTTATATACCAAATGATAATAGGTTAATAATCATTCCAGTTGACTCTAATACACTAGAGTTCAATACAATATCATTACAAACAATGCCTAGTTAATAAACTTTCCATTTACTAACTTTTTATGAATTTTACTATTCACCGAGGCATTCGAATCGATCTACAGTGCCCCCGAGGGGTCGAAAACTCAATATAAAAATTTTCCCAAACTTTTCAGACCATAACGAGCCTACGGTTCAAGTTTGAGCTAAAACGGACAAGCCAAACGAAAAATAGCATTTCTGACCCCCTGCCTGGGAGGCGCATCGCGCCCAGGCCAAGGGCGCATCGCGCCTGGCTCATCGGGTCGCGATCCACCCTGAGGTCGGGTCGCGATTGACGAACAGCAGGCCAGAAACTCCGATTTTTATGCTACAAAATCCCATTGTTCTCATTTTAAGCCCTTAATACTCGACTAAATGATTAGGGATTGTTCTAGGACCAAAACCTTTGACTAATAACAGGTTTTAAGCCATTAGAAACACCTTAATCACACTAATTCATGATTTAGGGTTCTTGAGCAACATTCCAAATTCATCAAGAATGGCAACCTACTTCCATATTCTTTGATTAAGTCCTTTTAGCATGACTTATTGGAAGTGTTAAACTATTTAAACCACATAATCATAACTGAAATTTACAAATTTCAGTTTCTATAAAACACATTAAGAACTTCTTCAATAACTTGTCTAAAAAGGCAATCTACTTACCTTAATTGCTTGGAAGTCACCCATTCCAACAATTGTTCCAAGTTCTTGCTTCAATTTCATGATCTCCTGCAGAAATCGCACCTTCAATGCTTCTCCCGTTGCTGCACAATGATCAGTCAAAGAAGAGAGTCAACTCTTCTATATATACTTCCAATTTTTACAAATTTAGTCCCTAAGTTCCATTTCTTGAACTTTTGGCACCAATATCAAGTTTTATCACAATAAAACTTTCATTTATTATACTTTTGCCACAAGGAGCAATATTTTTACACAATTGGTCCTTCACATGGTCAAATGACCAAAATACCCTTTTGTGGTAAAACGACCAAATTTCAGTTTTTATAACATTTTAAGTCCAAAACTCAAAATATTATTTCAAACCAAATACTTTTATGTCCAAAAGACCAATTTACCCTTCCAAGGTAAAATGACCATTTTACCCTTTTTATTATATTTATAAAAAGAGTGTCTTGGCGTTACACTTCAATAACTTATTTATAAAATACTTTTTACATAGTCACTAATATAGTGAGTAGAAGTATTCTTTAAATTTTCATAGTTTTTGGAAAATAATTTTTTTGGGTTTTTTTATAAAAATAAAAAATTAATTTTTTTTTCAAAATGTCATTATTGTGCTTATTTTGTAGAGAATCAAATTTTAAGAACTTTTGTTTTTTCAAAAAAAAAAATTTGTAAAGAAAAAAAATTATAGTCAAAAAACAAAACGGATGGACAAAAAATAAAAGCTTAGTCAATGGCTGGGCGACACTTGGCAAAGAGAGAGAGAAAATAATGTGGGGAATGCACGTGAATGTCACATGAGTGGTGTTTTCTGAATTTGTTTTAATTTTTTTTATTCTTATTTTGTTTACCATTTTAACCTCCAAACATTTAACTTTCGTTGGAATTTGTCAAAAGCTCGTGAATAATACCAAACGGTCATATCATCTCGCGGGATTTTGAATATTAATAAAATTGAATCTCGCCCACGTATTTTTTTTTATCCTAAGGCTAAACATTGTTTTTGCAGTCCTCAATAGTTTTTGAGTACTCACCGGATTTTATATATATATATATATATATATATATATATATATATATATATATATATATATATATATATATATATATATATATATATATATATATATATATATATATATATATATATATATATATATATATATATATATATATATATAATTATGCAATAAACCCCTATTTGGTTACTTCAATTGGAGAAAAGGGAAACAAAATAGTTTAAGAAAAATATGTTTTAAAATTTTTAAAAAGTTGTAGAACAATTTGGACAAAATTAAAATAAATAAAATAATATGAAAAAATATCTTGGACCAATTTTATGAAAATAATATAATATTGGGGTTAATTTGTAAATGAAATCAACTAAAATCTTGAAAATATTAGAAGTTGGACTTGCACCATAAAAAATAGGCCTAAATTCTATAAGCTAGACCAAATTGTAAAATAAAATTAAAAAGATTTCTTTTAAAATTAAAAAAAGAAAAAAAAAAGAAAAAAAAAAAACGAAAACCCTAATATGCTTTATCCATTAAATGGATCTAGAGTTGTGAGATAATGGATCTATCAAATATCAAAATTTAAATTCAAAACTTGTTATTCGCCGATAGCTTTTTTTATTAGTAATTAAATCTCTTTTTGATTTATTTTGAACTACGGTCATGGTTTCTCATGGGAAATTAGAAATGGGAATTGAGATTTGAAAAGTGGTCCAATAGAATTGTGATTTGGTCAAATGTTAGAAAGTATTTTCACAAGAGACTTTTATTTTGATTTTCAAGAAGATGGTCCAACTTGTAAATCACATTTTCCAATTGAAAAGATTATGATTGTTTATAAAATGAAGTTATAAGTTCAAACTTGAATATAACATGAGTCGCTCTAAAAAAAAAATAGTTTAATATTTTTAGTTTCATATTCGCCATGAGATGGAAACTGTTAGAAAAAAATTTGATATATATATTTTTTTAAAAGTGAGATTTTTCTATTTTCAAACACAAATGTATAATCATATTCAATATATAAATGGATATTTTATATATATATATATATATATATATATATATATATATATATATATATATATATATATATATATATATATATATATATATATATATATATATATATATATATATATATATATATATATATATATATATATATATATATATTTGAAAGGCAAGCAAGTTTTATTCACTAACCAAGGAGCCAAAACAAAATTACAACGAGCACCATGACCTGCGAGGTGCAGGATATATCCAAGGGCATTTAAGACCAATGGGACACTAACATACAGACTAAAATTTTAATCCTTTACCTTATTCCTAAATAGTGCAGTAGGGTCTGTATTCCAAATGACCCAATTCCAACTCACCTTCTTAAATCTAGCTTTAATCCACACAAGAGCTTTAATCCACATTTCATTACCTACTAATTAGGACAACCCCAAAACTTGTGTCGTGGGTTACCGACTGTGCAAGAAATTAAATTTAGTCATTCATCTCTATACTTGCCACCAGAACACCTTATTATATTTTCTTTTAGAAGAAGGATTGTAGCCTATTTCGCTGAAGAAGTTGCATTTTGATAGTGTGTGACTAAGATGGGGAGATTAAAGCTCTTTACCTCCATATACACCTGTGCATCACGACACCAATTTTTTTCACACGTAAGCATCCAACATAGAAATTTTTGACATGATGGATAAGTTTGAGCGACTTGAAAGGGCAAACCTATTAATTGATATTTTTATAAAAAAAAGTCTCCAAAGTTTGGAGTGTTAGTCGTAAAAATTTTCATATTACGACAAAACCGTTAAAAATATGTAAACGTGTAGGTGTGGGAGGTAGGGTGGGGTGGTTGGTTGGGGTTGGGTTAGGATTAGGGAGGGGTGTGGTGTGGGTGTGGGTGGGGGTGGGGTGTGGATGTGGATGTGAGTGTAGGGGTGGGGATAGTGGTTGGGGTGTGGGTGTGGGTGTAGATGGGGGGTGGCAGTGGTGGTATAGGGGTAGGTATATGTATGGGTAGGGGTAGGGGTGATGGGTAGGGTGAGGGAGTATGGGTGTGGCTAGGGTGGGGGTGTGGGTGTGGGTGTAGGGGTTAGGGTGGTGTGGTGGGGGTTGGGGTGGGGGTGTTGGTGTAGGTGTGAGTAGCGATAGACTGTAGTTGAGAGGCAGGTAAGATGATTTTTTTTTCATTTGGCTTCCAGTTCCACCTTGTTCCAGCATTTTTGGTGAGACTATAATTTAATGAATTAGTCTCAATTGACTTGGTCATTATTTCAGTCTCGTCCACGCCGAAAGTTACTTTAAAGCGACTTGTTCTGTTCTGTTCCATTCAGTACTAGATATCAAACGCTACCTAAATGAACTACATAATTTTTCATTGTTGGATAAAAAAATATACAAATATAACGTGTTTAAGCGGATGAAACATGGTTTATAAACGTATGGTCTAGTTGAACTTGTACAAATAGTGCTAACATTTAAATAGTATAAGCGAAAGGTAATGAATCTGATTTATATACAACGGTACATAAAATGCGTTCACGAATAAGTCAAATGTTTTTCGGCTGTTCAAAAACAAAATATAAGTCATATGTTATTTATGTAATAATATTTTTTCTCATTTATGTAACAACGTGGGTTTTTACACGGATTTATGTAATAATATTTATTTAACATCAAAATATGTAACATGTTACATGTAATATGTTTAACCGATTAAAACATAGTTGCATAATCTTTGTCCAGATCAATTTGATAGTAGATAAAACATTATTACATATAAGAATATTTTTATATAATAGTAGATATTTATACGTCTTATTATGTCTTATTGGTGAGAACATTCGAGGAAATAGATTTACCATGCCATTTTAGAAATTAAGTTACATATTAAATTGTGGAATGCTTTCTCGAATATGACCAGATCAATATATTGCTGAACGACTTTTTAATCTCCTATGGGTCATTGTTGATTAAATTTTCAACTTTTCTTATGAGCAACTGCGGTGCAAGGGTAGACCTACCATATAACGACGGATTTATTACAAACCAACACCTATTAACCTTGTTGACATGCTGATAAAATTAAATATCTATTAAAATACAAGTTATAAAAAAATTTATGCTACTACTTCAAGAAATTTTTTTTTTTTTTTTTTTTTTGTTTGTTAGCGGATAGCTTTTAGCCTTGCAAACAACTCTTGCAAATGAGGTGGCATGTATCGAAGACTTTCAAATTCTGAAAAACCATTGCAATGACTCGCAGCTTCATATATTTGTTATATATATATATATATATATATATATATATATATATATATATATATATATATATATATATATATATATATATATATATATATATATATATATATATATATATATATATATATATATATATATATATATATATATATATAGGGTTTAGGATCCGGTAGGAACCGCGAGAACTCTTCTCGTTCAATCATTCTCCTAAGGGCAATAACGTCAAACTTCTTCCTTCGACGTGACGCAATCACGTGCGACGCACGTCCACGGAACGAAATACGGACTCGATGGTACGATCATATGTGATGCATGTTCGTCCAACTTGATTTAAGTGGGTTTTTTTCTCATTTTTTTTTCGTTTTTTTTTTCGTTTTTTTATTTTTATTATTTATTTATTTTTTTCAAAAAAAAATTATATTTTTTCAAAAAAATTTTATTTTCGATTATTCTCGGTTTTTAGAATTTTATTTTTTTATTTTTTTTATTTTTTTGAATGCTACAGTACTCTATTTTTAATTTTTTTTCATTTTTGATGTATATTTTTAAAATTTTAATATTTTTTAATCTTAATTTTAACTTTTTTTTTCATATTTTTAATCTAATCATTTTGGATCATGATATTTTTAATTACAACGTTTTGGATCATAACATTTTGGATCATAGTTTTTTTGTATCTTGGACCATAAGTTTTGAATCATTTTGTCGTTGTATGTTTTTTTAACTCGTTTTTGATCATAACGACTTTTGAATCTTGAATCATAATGAATACTGCATCCTGGATCATAAGTTTTGAATCATAAAACATATTTTGGTTTTAATATTTTTGGATCATAAGTATTTTTTCTTATTTTGATGAGTTTTTTACTTAAAATATAAAAATCAACACGAAAAAAAACCTTTTTTTCAAATTTTTTTACAAACTTACTAATATAATATCTACAATGATCCATTAAATTTTCATAATTTTTGGAAATTTTTTTTAATTTTTGATTTTTTATAATAATAAAAAAATAAAAAATATATATATTTTTTCAAATTTTCATGATTGTGCTTGTTTTGTAGATAATTAAATTTTAAGAACTTTGGTTTTTTTTTTAAATTTTTACAAATAAAAAAAGTTATGGCCCAAAAACTAAGCGGAGGGAATAAAAAAAACCCAGCAAACCATATAGCGACAAGTGTCGCAATCTGGTGGAGGGTCTTGTTGCAAGCTGTGTTCGATCAAGATTGAGATACTAACGATGTTCGAGGATTGAAAGAGGAAACAATGATGGCTCGATGTCAAGCTATGATGTGGAAGGAGATCAGCGGGTTTGTGGCCGTTGCTAAACTTCAGAATTTTGCTGCAATGGAGTTTGTTGCAATAGTAAAGGAGACTAAGTTCGAGGCCAAGCCGGGGCAAAAGAGGCAGACTCAGGAGCAGGTGCAGCCGTTGGTGAAGAGGTTTCGAGCTGCAGGTTCCGGAAGGATAGAGGACTCTTACCGCTGAGACGGTAAACCTGATGTGAGGATTTGCGTTTTGTGTAATCAGATTGGCCATGTTAGAGTTACTTGTCCCGCTGACAAATGAAGCACGCCAGGATCCGATATATGTTACTCCAAAGGGCATAAGAGTATGTCAGGTGAAGATGGAAGACCCAGAGGATGAAGATAGCGCTTAGAAGCTTATAGTGGGAGGGAGGAGCCGCATCGGATGATATCGGTATGTATTCATAGTTATGTTATTGTCTCTCCTTTTTGTTGCCTCTCTTTTTGTTTGTGTTGGGAGCGAGTAGTAGCGGGTTCTACCTTTGAAGGGTATGTGATGACGGTTGTCGTGAATGGGTTTGGCGTTAGGTCAGGGGCTGTATTGTCCGATGGAGCGATAGTTAGAGGTGGGAAATTTGACGCTGTGCGATCTTCGTTGGGATGTAAGAACATGTGAGAGTCCCCTGCTTTAGAGAATCGACATGGTAGGCTTTGTTGTTTGTCTTGGAATGGAACAGGTCGGTAGCGGCAAGAAGTGGCAATAGGTTAGAGACACTTGTTGGGCGTTGCGCGTTCTGTGTGTTTCTATTGAGAAGTCGAGTGCCGGTGTAGTTTTGGAAGCAGCGTTGACTCCAACGTCTGTAATTCCGAGGATTTTCTAAGACGCAAATATTGGATTGGGCCCCGATGGCCAGTGAGGAGGTTTAGAGGTTGCTTCGTAAAGTTGACGTCTGTATCAGATGTCGATCTGGTCAGACCTCGTGATGTTTCCGTTTTCTCGAATGTTTTGTTTTAAGGAAGGTGGGTGGACTTATGCAATGATGTCTTTTGCCTTGTATGGGAGTAGTTGGTTCGTCTGTTTCGTTGCAAGAGTAGCGACGTTAGTGTGATTGTGGGAGTTGGATATCTTGTCCGGTCGAAGGTGTTTAGGGATTCAGTGGTATCACTATGGACTACAGTCGGTATTGTCAATCCTTCTAGATCGGTTAAACGTTGAGGCTACTGGTGGCAGGATCGGGTGGAGGAGGAGACACAGTTTCGGGCAGATTTCCCTCTTGTTCGTGTTGTACGTTTCGTATGAGGAAGTTGTGGTTGGACACTCCAGCTCAGGAGTCGGCAGCATCAGCGGTTGCGCGTGTAGTAGGTTCCAACCCAATTGGGGGAGAACCAGGAAGGTTGGGTTAGAGGATATGGACTTTGCACATTTTCTTCTAGCAAGTGGGATACCACAATTTCTTCGGTGAGGGAATCCTAATCTCAGCTCTATGAGATTATTTCATGTGAGAAGGGAACGATAGTGTTGGGATATTTCTGGGTTTGAAGAGTTTTGAGCAGGGAGGCAGGAGTTGTTTAGGTATTCGAATCGGTAAGCGGGTGATGTTTCAACCAGCTGGGTTTCTGCTTGAGCCATGATCGCCAGGATATGGGAGAAGACTTGTTGACCAATGGCTTCGTGGAGTGTCGTATGGGTTTTCACTATGGTGGTTGTGGTTATGTCCTTTTTTTGCGGCTAATAATTTAGTTCTAGGTCTGGGAGTCAGGAAATCAGATTAGGAAGGTCGTGTGTAGCCATGTGGGCGGATTGTTATGTGATAAGTGTTATTCCTAGTCACTTGATCAGTTCTCGTGACTGAGGGGCAAAATGAATCAGGGAAGGACTGCGAGTCCAGCAGTGAATTGGGCGCACCGGAACTTGAGAGGATGAAACAGGGAAAAGCCTGCGAGTTTGGATGCAAGCTGAACAAAATGGGAACCTGTGAGTCCTTGGATGCTAGTAGTGTGGGAATAGCCCGATAGGCTGTGTATAGGTTGTGTACCATGTGTTTGGGCCTTGATTGTTTTGATACTCTTTAATAGAGTGTTTGCAGGCTGGAAGATCATGGTTGGAGCTGAGTGTTTAGTTCTTCTGGGTTTATAACCTCATGTCTCTACTGAGGTGGTATATGTTGAACGGGGTAGCCATGGGGCAGTAGAGAGTCTCTGGCGGCAATCGTCGGAAGTTGATAGGACGTCAAGGATTCGAGGGTGCACATCGTTGATTTTAGGTCGTGTTTTAGGAAATGGTTGTTGGGCGTGCATCGCGGTATCATATCTTTAATGGATGAGTGGATTGTCGGTGAGTTAGGCTGGCCTATTTCTTAGGTTTAACAGGTTCAGTGGTTGTGGCTTCTGATACATTTCGTATGGAGGGTTTGCGTTTTCGTTGTCGTGCTCCGCGAATCTTCGAACTTCGTAAGTAAGGTTGTCAGCTCGGTATTTAGGAGCGGGATGGCATGAGTGTGCCCTAAGTGGGCGTAAGATTTAGGGAAGAAGGTCGTGCATCGGTTGAGGACCGTCTAAGATTGCTCTCGTATACCGCGTGGTTAAATTAGAGTCAGGAATTTCGTAATGGTTGACCGAGGAAAGCTTTGTGAAATGTCGTGTATCTTTGGCATGCACCAAAAGTGCATCTTCGGCATGCACCACTCGAGAGTGCTTGATAGAACGCTACATGCAAACCCTCTATGGCCAAGATATATAGAAAAGTGGAAAACAGGTCGCCTTATATAATCCCTCTATGAAACTGAAACTCTTCGGTAAGGCAACCATTCACAAGCATTGGCCTCATCGACGATTGAAGACAACCTTAAATCCATTTACGCCACATATGACCGAACCCCATTTTATCAAGAACATCATCAAGGTAATCCCACCTACCCGAATTTTGGGCATTTTCGAATTGCACTTTGAAACACATCATTATTTTTCGATTAGCGTTGCACCACGCCACCATCTCATTCAAAATATCAGATCCTCCGGAATCTGTCTGTCTATAATAAAAATTGATTGCTCCCCCTAACCAGGTTATCTATGGTGGTGCTCAATCGATTAGCTAATATGTCATCAATAATTTTATATCGACAACCTATTAAACTAATAGGCTAAATATCGCTTATGAATTTGACATCACCTTAGGAATCAAAGCTATGAAAGACGGGTTACATCCCCATGGGAAACTCTCGTCGAAGAAGAACACATTCACAAATTGAACAATGTCATCCTCCACCAAGTATCAAATTGTTAAGGGACTCAAAAGTAAACTCATTGGGGCTTTATGACCTAACAATGTTGTCCAATTCAATTTATCATAATGTGTCATAAAGTCTTAAAGTAGTTAAATAGTATTCAAATATATGATAAAAATATATAATAGTTTTTCTAGTAACAATATTTTTATATGAAGTCTCAAAATCAATCTAAGATCATCCATATTAAATCGTTAACCAAATTAGTACACGAGGAAATGTTACCTTATGAGTTGATTTGGTAAACACACAAAACAAAAGACTTTGAGAATGTAAGGTTGACTTGCTTTTCTTTAGATGAAGAAGTAAAGTAGAATGTTTACATGTTGAAGGAAGGAAGAAAGCGTGTGCCGTCAAGTAAGACTCTCGCATCCATTCGATTGATCATTTAAGAAAGAAACGCCGGTCAACTTTAAAACAGCCAAATAGTTTATATTTCAATCCTTTTAAGCAACCTTACAAAATTAATATTTACAAATGGTTTGAAATGGTTAATAGTTTTTGTGTTATAATATTTTATGTTATTCAATTTATGCAATAAAGTGGTTTTTAAAATAAATCATACAACGCTGTTTCAATTTGAAACCAGTTTCCTCGTGACATGGAATTGGTTTTCTACGTCAATGTCACTCTATTCGCAAAATTATAAGCGCTAAATACCTATGTGTATAACAATGTTTTATTTTTGTTAACAGTTTATACAACAAACTGGTTTGACATTAATTCTACAAACATGTTTAAACGTGTTTAACAAGTTGCAGATACGAATACAAATTGTTGCATATTTTGGTTAAAAAATTTAAAGTATTGTTGCATGATTTGTGTTAAAGACCACTTTGTTATATAGTTGGGAAAATATAAACTTTTTTAATAAAAATAAGTATTTAACCTTGTTTTCAAAAACATGAGATAACATTTTATAGGTATTTGGATTGTTTCAAATGTTCAGATTTTATGTGAAGTAACCAGTGTTCTAAAAGGCGCGTCATGGCGTGCGTCAAGGCGTGAGGCGCGACTCTGCCGTCCCGAAAACCCTCATGGCGGCGTGGCTAGGTGTGGCGCGTAAAAAGGTGAGCCATGGCGCGAGTTTTTAGTATTTGCGACCCGTTTTTTCTTTTTTTTCTTGCATTTCTTCATTGGGCATAAAACATTTGAGTTTTTGTTAACTTTTTGTTATTAGTTATTGATAAAACACTTCTAAAAACCTCATATGTTTGATATAAATCTATATTTATATATAATATAATTATATTATTCATATAAAATTGCCGCCTTACATCACGTATTGAAAAACGTCATTACTCGCCAAAGCTCGTAAAACTTGAGGCTTGACATTGCCGCCGCGTCACGCCTCACGCCATTTAGAACCTTGGAAGTAGCTATTAAATTGTTACAAATGTTAGGTTAAGGCTATAAACTTCTAAATAATTATTTAAAAGTAGTCATAAAGGATGGATGGGGCATTTTAAAAATTATAAAATAATGTTTGTGTATATTGATGTATGTTATGTAAATCAAAGACTTCGTCAAGTTAGTAGAATGTGTTAGGAGATCAAGTATTACTCAAGAGTATCTAGTGAATTATTTATACATAGTGAAAAGACGATTAGGGTTAATTTTATGTATTATTATTTAAGAAATAATAAATATTTCAAAAATCATCAATATAATTACGGATATTGTAAACGACATCTGTTAAATTCATACAGCAAATCAATTTGGGGTATAAAACTTCATTTTAAAAGCATTGTCATTAAATAGATGAAACTTTCGCAGATTGTATCAGCGAAATCCTCTGACGTCATCTATGAAATCCGTTGTCATTAAATAGATGAAACTTTCGCAGATAGTATCAGCGAAATCCTCTGACGTCATCTATGAAATCTGTTTTCATAGATGGAATCTGCGAAATTTGTTTTCCAGTCATATATGATATCGTACCTTTTGGAAAAAAAAACAAATATTTTTCTGTCAACCCACTATCACAATCTGGCACTCTATTGTGAAATCTGGCATCCGTACTTAGTAATTAGTAGAGGTCACAAAAGCTGACATGACATGTTAACCCGACACGAACTCAACACGAAATAAACAGGTTTGTGTAAGAGATTTCAACTCCTTTAATTAAACGGGTTGACACGACACGACACAATTATTAAACATATGGTTAGGGTTGAGAGTTTCAACTCGAAGATGACACGAACATAACTCGTTTAATTATATGCAATTTTTTTTTAATTTTTAGATGAATGTTTGTAGTGTAAAAATGCCGTGGTGTATGTATATATTTATAGGTAAATAAATTGGATAATTGTTTTTAAATCTTAACGGCTATATAGTAGTTGTCCAACGTCTAGATAGCACGACGAAGCCAGCTCGCACGAGGTCCAAACTACGGGCAGCTCGCAGGGGTGGGGCGGTGTTCATCGCGGGCTCGCACGACATTGCACCTGGACTCGCACTCCACACCGAGTGGCCTAAGAAATAACCAAGTAATTTTTTAAATATAGAAACAGAACTATAAAAGTACATTTACCACAGTGGCAAAAATTATAATTTACTTTAAATTTTTTATTTTTCCTTTTTTAATAGGGAAATAACAAGTAGGCTACACGAAAAGAAAAACAAGGAATGATCTTTTAAGTAAAAATCACTGTAATTTGGTCAAAATTTCGGTTTAACCACTAGATTTCTTTTTTTTTTTTCATAAAACCACTCATGCTTTCAAAGAATTCCACAGTGACCATTATTCGTTTTATTTTATAACTTTTAAGGATTATTTTCATCGAAATATTATATGGATAGTTTCATATCGACATTTGAAGCAAATATTAGAACTTCATGGCTATGGAAATCATACATAAAGTTGTCTACATGTGATTTTTGTCTTCGTAAGTGCATCTATTCGGCAATGTTGTGAATGCATAGGGTGTCCAAGTGAATCCACTAAATTTTGAATGTGACGGGAGTAAAGAGTGTTCCGAGTTGCGGCATACAATTATGACTTTTTTTTTTTTTTTTTTTTTTTTTTTTTTTTTTGGTAACCGAGGACCCCACCCGACCCATCCTTTGGATGACCCTGATGAAGCAACCTCGGGGCCCACGCACACCTGGCAGCAGGGTGGTCCGGGTCAATCACCTACGGGGGTAGAGAGGTGGCCAGTGGCCATCCCCTGATTGAAACCTAACACTCCCTATGGGGAAAGGGAGGGAGTGGGATTAGAACTTGGAACCTCTTTATGGGGGAAGAGAAAGAGTCCTAAGCCTTATCCACTAAGCCATAAGACTTTTATTTGTTATAATGATTGCTATGAATCTTTTTGAAAATATGAGTAACTTTTATGAATTTTTTTGAAAATATAAGCGTTTTTTAGAACAAAAGAAAAAATATAATGCTTCAATCGAATTTTAACCAAACTACAATATTTTTATGTTATGAACCCTTTTATAAAAGGGTGAATTCATACATCCCCCTCCCCCCTTAATTTGTTTTTTTGTTGTCTTTTTGTCTATTTTCTTTGTTTATCGTCTTTTTCTTGTCTTTTATTAATAGTTTTTGATTTGTTATTGTTATTATTATTATTATTCTTACTATTAGAAAAACAATAATAATCTATTTACTTTTTATAATTTTTACGTTTTTTTAATAATAAACAATAGTTTTTTTGAAAGTAATTACGATACAACGAACAAAGTTTATAATTTTATAAAATTATGTCAAGTTATATCAAATTTGAACGAATATCAAATGAATGAATTTAGCTTTTTTAATTTTTACGTTTTGATAACAAAAAACAATAGTTTTTTTAATTAATTACAACACAATAAACGACGTTTATAATTTTATAAAATTTTGTCAAATTATATCAAAACGGTTATCTCAAATTCGAACGAATGTATAAAAATAACAATATAAATAATACTAGCAATGCAAAGTTTGGTCCAATACTACACAATGTTTCCTATTTAAAAGAATCTTATGATCTGTACGCGTGCACAAGCCTGGACAAACGGAGATGGTGTACAACTGAGTCGACGGATCCATAATGAAATTTTTGTTTTTATATATTTTATTATATATTTTCGGTTTTTTGTTGTTATATATATATATATATATATATATATATATATATATATATATATATATATATATATATATATATATATATATATATATATATATGTGTGTGGTTGTTATATACCTAAGCTTAGGTGTAGAACCTCTAAAACATCCCCGTTTTAACAAAAATAAAAGGCCAATGTACTTAATTTGTTCTCCATAGTTGTATACAATTTGTTGTTCCACTTAATTTAACTTATTTACTTCTATTTTAGTGATGTTTCTTCTGACCACCAACTTCTATATCACTGATACGTGTAGAGGTGATACTTTTAATCACTCTATTATATGACTCAAACAATCCCTTTTCATCTTTGTGTAATCAATCATAAGGAGTACTTATATTACGGAAAATGAAAATGCAAGTTTTTCATAGAAAACCTAATGGATTTTGATGGTTCAACACCTAAGCTTAGGTATATAACAGCCACATATTCACTTTTCCCATATATATATAATATTATATTTTTGTAAACATGTTCTTGAAGAAGGCGGTCAATATCAAGTTTCCGGCTAATAATAAAGTGAATTTCGATTACCTATAAACGGTATAAACCTGAAGGATTTTATAAATAATAAATTATACATACAACCACTTGGTTTATAAACGACTGAATAAATTCGAACGACAAAAAAGAATGCATTAGATTATTAATAAACGCGAATGGTTATAATTTTATAAAATCTAATAATAATAATAATAATAATAAAGAAAAAGACAACAAAACACATAATTAAGATAAAACCAATCAGTTAGTCAAATCAGAAGATGTATGGTTTTCAAAATGGTACAATTTAAAATGTTAAAACTTTTAATTACTTATCGATTATCGTTCAAAATTATATTCTAAGGCCGTCCGGTGTGCTCGAGCTTGGGCGTGTGCGAGGGGTGCGAGATCGCGGTGAACACCTCCCCCTTGCGGCGTAGTCGCAGAATCCAGCTCGCGCGGGCTTTCGACGTTGTGCGACGTCCTCGTTTCTTTTTGAGACCGTTGCAATTCGAACGGCTATATAGCCGTTGTTATATAAAAAAATCTATTTAATTTACCTATATATATATATACACATACACACCACACTACAACTACACAACACATACACACCACACTACAACTACAAAAATGGATCCAAGATTCGAGGTGTTATTCGATTCGTCGTCTTCATCGGAAGACGAGAGTTGGTTGCTTGAAGCTACCGTTCAAGCGGCATCCTTGCTTCGTCAAGCTGTGCAGATAACCGCCGACGCCGTAGAAAGTTCAAAAAATCAACCTAGGTTATCAAGACGGGCAACAATAAACAGAGATCGTGAAGCTGTGCACGATCTCCTTGTCCGCGACTACTTAGCGGAACACTATTTGTAATCGACGTACCAGTTTCGGCGTCGGTTTCGGATGAGCAAGCAACTATTCTTGCGTATAGTTCGTGATGTGAGCGAAGTCAATCCGATATTGCGATTGCAATACGATGGTAGGAATAAAAGGGTTTCACGGAGGAACAAAAATGTATCGCTGCGATTCGTCAAATTGCAACCGACACGACATTTGATTTATGGGACGAGTATTTGAAGATGTCGGAGCGAACGGTTCGGGAAAGTGTATATGAGTTCGCGAGCACTATCATCCATGTTTACGGCAAACGTTATTTGCGAAAACCAACGCCGAACGACATTCAAACGTTGTACGCCGCGTATGAAAGCAAACATGGTTTTCCCGGCATGCTTGGGAGCGTTGACTGTATGCATTGGGAGTGGGCTGCTTGCCCCAATGCATGGTGTGGCCAATTCACACGAGGCGATCATCGGCACCCTTCTATCATCCTTGAGGCAGTGGCGTCCCAGGATTTATGGATTTGGCATGCGTTTTTTGGCGTTGCGGGTGCAAACAACGACCTCAACGTGTTCGACCAATCGCCGATTTTTAACGACATCTATAAAGGCGTTACCCCTTTTTGTCCGTTTCAGGTCAACGGAAGGTACTACAAACACGGGTATTATCTAACCGATGGTATATATCGGGATTATGCCGTGTTTGTGAAGTCATTCACATGTCCAATGGATCCAAAGCGTCAAATGTTCAAGGTCGCACAAGAATCGGCTAGGAAGGATGTGGAGCGAGCGTTTGGAGTTCTTCGACAACGCTTTCACATGATCAAATACCTGTAACACCCGACCTTTAAAACAAAACACCCCTGAAAATTTTTTCATTTAAGACATAGGTTTCAGTACTTAAAACCATAAACAAAGGGGTATATTTTAATAAAAACGGGTACAAGCGTATCAAGGAGTGTACAAATATAATAACCTCCTTATAAGCCGGGCTGCTACTGACAGCATCTACAAGCCCACTTCTTGAGTCACGGACTTTATCCTTACCCTTACCAGGGTTATGCTAACCTGCAGAGACATTTAACAAACAGTATGAGCTACAAAGCTCAGTGAGTAATCATATCTGCAAATAACACGTATAAGAAATACATTCATATATAATTTCCTATATATGATAAATCTCATAACCGTATATCTCTATCTGGATATCGGATCCAGACTCCTAGCCATTCTGGCTGACCGTATATCTTTTAGGATTGCACATCCTACCGCATAATCTCAAGGTTTGTTATTTGCATACATTTCTGTCCCATAATTCTTGGTCACAATTGACCGCATCGTATTTCATGGCTATTTAAGCCGCACCCTGTGTCATAGCTATATAAGCTGCACCAAAATATTTTCAATATAGATAAGTCATAGCCCGAAGGCCGCACCAGCTGGTAGGGGTGCAAGTGAGCCGAGCTACTCGTGAGCTATTCCGGATCGACTCGTTAAAAACTCGACTCGAGCTCGAGTTAAACGAGCTCGAGCCAAGCTCGAGCTCACCATGAAGACTCGTTTATTAAACGAGACGAGCCCGAGCTTATGTTTTTAAGCTCGATTAGGCTCGCGAGCCTAAACGAGCCTATATATATATATATATATATATATATATATATATATATATATATATATATATATATATATATATATATATATATATATATATATATATATATATATATATATATATATATATATATATAATTTCGTTTTTAAGAATGGCACCAGAAAACCCCAGTGGAATAATTGTAAGGCAAAGCTGGCTATTACTGGTTCAGGTCCTACATCATCATTCAAATGACTCTTAAGGAAGATTTGCATTCTCTTTTTGTAGAGAGTACGTCTGTAACTCTTTTGTTGGATCGTAATATTTTACTAAAATTTTCACTTGAATGGAATGTAGTATGATAAATGGTTAAACGAGCTCAAAAACCATAAACGAGCTCGAGCCGAGCCTAGGCTCATTTGGGCTCTCCGGATAAACGAGCTTAGCCGAGCCGAGCTCGAGTATGTAAATTTTCCCGAGCCGAGCTCGAGATTTGAAACTGTACTCGAAACGAGCCGAGCTCGAGCTCGAGCCCCCATGAACTTAAACGAGCTCGAGCCGATATTGTGTATGTTCGGGCTAGGCTCGGCTCATTTACACCCCTACCAGCTGGGTTCAATAACCCGATATCATAGCCATATAGGCCGCACCAGTTGGACTTAAAGTCAAATGTCATAATTATATAAGGCTCACGAGTTTGTCCCGCTTTTGCTTAGACTCACGGCTCCGTTCTTGCCATCTCAATGACTCACGGATTATCCGGTATTGTCTTTTCAAAGGTTGACTCACAGCTCCGTTCTTGTCTATTGTAGACTCACGGCTTATCTGGTATTGTAGCATAATTTATTTATTTATTGACTCACAGCTCCGTTCTTGTCTTTATCAGACTCACGGCTTATCTGGTATTGTCATATCATTGACTCACAGCTCCGTTCTTGTCTATCATAGACTCACGGCTTATGTGGTATTGTCTTTCCAATGCATCTGTAAACTGTCAAATTCTGTCCCCCAAATCTGTTTCAATATGTAACAGACCAATCAATACATATCATATATGATATAAGTGAGATTACTCACCTGGATATTAGCTGCATTTAAATCCCGGTTGTTTCTTGCTTTTGCGTGCACTACAACCATTTATTCCGTACCTATATATTCATTTATGTACCAAATGATAATAGGTTAATCACCAATTCAGTTGACTCTACTACACAAGAGTCCAATATAATACAATTGGGGACCATTTCTAGATGATAACTTTCAATTACCACATTTTTATAAATTATACATTTTACCAAAATACACGTATTTTGCTACAGTACTTTCGGGAGGTCGTATACATATTCCGACAATTTTCTACGAAGTTTCATAACATATTAGACCTATGTTTAAAATTTCAGGTCAATCGGATAAGCCTAGCATCAAAATCAAATTTGGAAATTGCACCAAATTTTAACAGGAGGTTTCTGGCTTTCTGCCAAATGGGCGCACCGCGCCTAGATTGGGGCGCACCGCACCTGGCGCCTGGGCAGGCTTCCAGACCAGTCGCAATTTTTGCACTGCAGCCCCTGTTTTTACCCATTAAGCCCTTATTTCTGTTCTTAATCATTTGGGGTTCATTCCTAGGCTAAAACCTTCTATTAAGACAAGGTTTCAACCATTAAAACCCACTCAATCAATCAAAGGAAGAATTAGGGTTCTTAGTTCCATAAACCCCAAAACTTCAAATTCATCAATAATAGCAACCTACTTCCATATTCTTGAATTAAGTCCTTTTAGCATGACTTACTGGAAGTATTAAGCTATTACAACACATAATTCTTGAATGAAATTTCAGTCATCAAGTTCATTTCATCAAGAACACTCAAGAACTTAGGTTAGAATTCAAATACTAACCTTGTTTAACTTAGGAATCACCAATTCCAAGCTATGATTCCAATTTCCTGCTTCAATTCCATGATCTCTGCAGAAATCGCACCTTCAAGACCCCTCCCGATGCTGCTAAAATTTTCAGCCAACATTAATGGAGGTATTTTCTTTTTATATTTTCCAGATTTTCACTTTTAGTCCCTAAGTTTCATTTCTTGAACTTTTGGCACTATAATCAAGTTTTATTACAATAAAACTTTCATTTCTTATACTTTTGCCACAAGCGACAATAATTTTACATAATTGGTCCTTCACTTGATCAAATGACCAAATTACCCTTTTATGGTAAATTGACCAATTTACCCCTTTTTCTAGTATTAACTTTCTAATACTTAAAACACCATATTTAATCATAAATACACTATGATTAACATATTAGTACTTGTCAAAAGTATCGTGGTGTTACAATACCCGTCACGGGCTTGTGATCCGAGGAGAATACGAGACCTTATGTACACATGCATCATATTACATAATATGATTTTGGAAGACGAGGGGAGAGCGATATGTACGTATGATCCAGACGAAGTTATGCCAACATACGAGCCGCTACCGATTGGATCGACGACATATCTAGAAAACAGAAACGAGGTCCAAAGCAAAGAAATCCATAACAACCTTCGTGCGGATTTGGTCAAGCATATCTATCGGGCTAGAGTTGAGCCGGGGCCGGTGCCCGATATCGAGGAGGAAGAATGGGAGTGACGATCCTAGTTTTTTTTTTTAAATATGTAGTTGTTTTTTTTTAAATTTTATGTTTAATGTGTGTTTTAAATTTTTAGGTTTTATTTTTAAGAGTAAATTACAGTTTTGGTCCCTGTGGTTGACAGTTTTTTACAGTAACAGTCGTCCTTTTGAAATCCCACATTCTTGGTCCCTATGGTGAGCAATTGTTTACAGTTTTGGTCCCTGTGGTACCCTTATCCACATGAAAAGACTAAACTGCCATTTCCAATATTTTTTTTCTTTTTTTTAATTTATTATAATTTAAGAAATTTAAAAAAAAATTACCCCAATAACATGCTAAAATCAGGCCCACTCCTCTCTCTCCCTTAACGTGAACATAACCCTAATCCATCCGCCACCATCACAATAAACGTTTTGAGGCTCCAAAGCAAAGAAATTTCACCCGGTTATGATTGTTACATACGATTGAATAAGATTAAGGGTAATGGAAAACGGATTATCACCTTGAGGAGGTCACATGCGTCGGTCGACGAACTCATTCTAGCATTGATTATGGGTCTCGCGATGGTTCTAGTGCTGGTTCAGAACCTGATGTGGGTGGTTTTGTCAAAGCATCAGCTTCTTCCGTCGGAAACGAGTTGGAACTGCTGTCACAAGGTGGCGATAATTCGAAAGGCAAGAGACAGAAGATCTCAACGGGTTGTGAACATAAGGAAGATGATGATGCGACAATCGTAGATCAATTTATGCCAATGAAACGTTATCAATCCGAATCATAAGACGGGAAAGAAAAAGATGATGATACCAAGCCGGCGGCCGGTGATGCCTTCGTTTTATTGTAGAATCAAACCGGCGGCCGATGGTGCCTTTTCTTTCTTGCCGGATTCAGATGAAAACTAAACTGACAGAAAAAGAAGATGCATTCGTTTTATTGTTGAAAAACTTCGAGTCTAAACTGCAGAATGAAAAGGAAGAAAGAAACGAGCAAATTAAAAAAATCAAATTAACGCAGCTGGCTCACAAGCTTTTTCCAGGAACATTTGGGTACTCGGACTCAATCCCTTGTGCTATTTGCGTGTTGATGGAAGAAAGGGAAAGTTCAGTGGTGGACCCTTACTGTTACATGGAACTATTTGAGATACACATCCCAATTTCTAATTCGATGTCTGTGATTTACAAACAGATCCAATTTATCGAAGACTCAGATTGTTTTGTTGCTTGCCGATTTGTATTCTTGTTTGATGGTCGTCGCCGCAGAACAGACTCCAGACGAGAGAGAGAGAGAGAGAGAGAGAGAGAGAGAGAGAGAGAGAGAGAGAGAGAGAGAGAGAGAGAGGGGTGGAGTGGCATGGGGTGGGGGTTTTAGGGTATTTTTTATTTTTTTTATTACCAAAATAATAATATCTTAAAAGAAAAAAGAAAAATAAATTAAAAAGGGTATATTGGTCTTTTCACCTGGCCAATGGACCAAAAGTGCAAGATTTTGGCCACCACAGGAACCATGAGCGTGAAAAACCAAAACGATGACCAAAAGTGTAATTTTGGGACAACCACAGGGATCAAAATTGTAATTTACTCTATTTTTAATGTAATTTTCATATTTAATTTTTATATATTAATAAATTATCTTATTTAGAAATTATTAGCTTTATTTTAATTTAAATTTAGTTTTTAAATTAAAATGTGAGAGAAAGTGAGAGAAAATGAAATGTAGTGAGAGGTGACCGTTTTCGAAGGTAAAGCGAGGAGAGAGAAATACTGACCGGATACTGAGACGACAGATAAAGAGTGAAAAGAGGAAAAAGAACACGTCCTAAAACAAATGCGATAAGATGATGCAATGCAGTCGGAATGGTCCCACCTTTTCTTTTAAAAGGAATGCGCAATGGCATCGCAATCACAACCGCAACCGCCGTCATCCAACTTAAGCTAAGAAGAATCTAAAGTCTGGAAGCAGTTAACGCCATCGAAGATGATGAAGTGTGTCTCTTGCAAAGATGAGTACGGCGCTGTTGACGCCGGCACGTGCAGAGAGTGCTACGAGGAGGCGAGCGAGACCGAGGAAGAACTGAAGCGTGAGATCGAAGAACTAAAATCAAAAGTTAATTTTCTCCGCTTCTGGTCCCCAGTGGACTCCCGCTCCCACCACTACCACCGATCTACAACCCCATGCTTCACCGACGTACTTCTGGTGGCCTTCGACGAATATTCTGGCAAACCTGTGGCCAATTCCGTTCCTGTTCCAGCCAATAAGGCCGTTCTGGTCAGTATATCCCCGAAATTATTCTAGTGCTTAGATTTGAATTATTTCATAATTTTAATTCAAGTGTATGATCCAATTTGTTACTGTAGCTAGCATTGTAAGTATAATGTAGTTAGACGTTATAGTTGTTGATTCAATTTGAAGGTTGAATTGCCCTTGACACCTCAAATTGGGACAAGGAAACTCGGGAGTAGCTAGGGTTTGTTCAACGAATATGAATTAAGATTCATTTTCCAATTCCCCAATGATATACAAGGATCCTTAATGGCCCAAACGGCACTAAAAGCAATTACATGTGTCATCTTTATAGTTTGGGGATCTCAATCTGATATTTCTAGTTTCATGAATAAATTGGAACAAAATTATTCAAGTGTTGGTAGGATTTAAATCATATATAGAAGTTACAACTTTATTCTAAATTTATATTATTTTGATGAATAGACGAGCCGTTCGCCAGTATTTCGAGCCATGCTCAAAACCGAAATGGAAGAAAGTCTGAGTGGTACCATCAAAATAAGTGATGTATCATACGACGCCCTCCGCGCGTTTGTCAATTATCTGTACACAGCGGAAGCATGTCTTGATGATGAAATGGCATGTGATCTGTTAGTCTTGGCTGACAAATACGAAGTGAAGCATCTCAAGACGTACTGTGAGAAATTCTTGATTTCGAAACTTAATTGGGAGAGTTCGCTTCTGAGCTACTCGTTTGCTCATCAACATAATGCAAACAACTTGCTTGATGCCTCGTTATCGTTGATTTTGGAAAACATGGAGAAGGTAAGTAAGCGTGAGGAATACATGGAGCTTGTGGAGAAAGATCCTCGGATTCTTGTGGAAATTTATGAAGCATATTTGTCTAAACAAATTAATACTGCTGCTGCTGGTGTTGGCCATGATGATAAGATTGCAAAACGCCGCGATTTTGCTGTATAATTAGTATGTGGTATCCATTTTTTTGGGGTGTTTCTAGCATACTACCATGTAAATGCTAGCAACCTTCCTGTTCCTGTTTGTAGGGTTAGTTTGGGTGGATGTAATGAAATAACGAAGCTATAGGTAAATATGGTAGGAAAAGTATTGTAATGAATTGTTACATTTGATTATCATATTTTGTTCATTTAGTTGGCCTGTAGTAATTAAATGATTTTCATGTGAATTATCTATATTATATTGGTTTTTTTTTCTTGAACGGCTGGCCACTGTGAGATTTGAGCTTGTTATATTCTACTTATATTTATAACTCTACTCTATGTTTTTTATTTACAAAATCATTTTTTTTAACATAATGAAAACTTATTAATTTTAATAAAAGAAATATAGTTTCTAGTTATTTTAGAATAACATTATAACTCAACTAAGATCGTAATTTTCCTAATTGTCATTAAATTTATGTAAATAACAATACACCCTTAACAAAAGTCAAACGATTTTTAACTACTCATAACTATTTTTTCCGGAAACCAATGCAGTTTCAACAAATAAAAACAAGTTGACTTGGAATAGATGTGTATATCAAGTAAATTGGGATGTTTATTTAGTCATTTTTTTTATCCCATTCCATTATGGAAATAAAAAAAAAAAAGGCCCTGATCAGTTTCGTTCCATTGGACAAGTAAAATGGCTTCAATGGTTGTATCTTTAGAATTACTTATTTGGCTGGGTATTTCGTCTTATGGCTATTATTGCCAATGGTCAGCAAAAGACTGATCCACATGTTTAAATTAGGACAATTGGACGTTGATTCTGTAAGAAACGAAAATGATAAGGATTGGTTAGGACACGTGAGAAAAGAGCCTGATCTTTAAGGAAAAGCAATTTGGATAGCTTGTAATGGACGACTTATTAGTTATTATAGATGCTGTAGAAATAATAATCTTGGAAAATATTTAACACGTGAAGATTTTACGCCATCATGTTCTTTGACACCTTTGACCTAACCAGCATTGAAAACAACAAAGGAATTGCCACATGTTCAATCTACACCGGCTTCAATTCTTGGTGGCCGCCTGTCTCACTTACGCTATGTGTGGGCCGGTCTACAGGGCGTGCAGGGTATTATTGTGTGGGCCGGGGTCTCTTACCACTACCAGGTCAAAAAAGTTGGCTAGAATGGGTTTATCCTATCACCAAATCAAGATAGTATGTGAGTTCACATAAATGGACCTCTATATGGATCAACCAAGTTTAGGCCTTTTGACAAATATGACCTAACATTCAGTGATTATGAAAAATATTGATGATACATAAAATGCCAAGTTATCCGTCTATTTTTTCAGCTGACAATCATTGCTACATACTATTGAGATCACATATGGTCCATTTTAGAGAACACACCATATGATTCCAATTACATTAATCAAAATATGCTTTATTTATGTATAAATGTTATCAAACGGGAATAAAAAGCTTAGTGCTAAAAATGGTACTCTATCAAGCAGCCTAATCCTATGATTAATGGGAACGCCTGAAAACAACTGCTTTTAGATTACTACACAACACCATGTTTGTTTAATCTATTATATATCACAACACAAATGAAGCCACAATTATAACATTAAGTTAGGGATATATGTTGTTCGTGGGTTTGCTCTCCAACCACAAAGCGGTTTTCAGAGACACTCACACCCGAGCCTTTTGGTCGTGTAAAGTTACTCTCTCAGGCATCAAAGTGATATCAGCTTCCCACTTGTAAAGTGCTTCACGGTATTTTCCCACATTTAGTATTTGAAATAAGCACAAATTAAGAAATATAGAACATAAAGAGGAAGTAAAGATTCAAAGACATGTAAACATAGATGATTAACTGGACGTCAGCAGCATTGTTCCAGCAATAATAGTGTAGTTAAATCCGCAGTTGTTCTGTTTATTAATCCTATTCGAATGTCAAATTGTCAATCTCAGAATTTTCTACAGGACCGCTGATCTGCATTATATAGGTCTATGACAGATTTCTCCGAGAAGAAACGAATTTCGTGGATTAGAAATTGGGGAACATTTAGTGCGGAATTTGAACCAGCAGCTCCTTCCTTGAAAACATCATGGAGCATGTGGTATTATTAATTAAAAAGGAAAAAAAAATGGTATTTTAGAATACCTTGTTCTTCTCTCTTCTTCACTCTCTCCACCAAACTCGAACACATGACCCATTGGAAAACGAAAACTACTCACGCCCCCGTTAAGCCAAGTGACGAGAGGTGCAAGCATTCCCTCTCTTTTTTTATTTAACATGAAGTAATTTAAACATTTTATTATTGGATTTTAAGCTAAAAATTATTGCTTAAACTTGGTCGAAATTAGTTATGAATCAAACTGATTCGTTGAATTCGGCAAAACTAAATTAAACATTTTTAGATACATAGGCTGGTTAAAATTTTGTACTTATTAATTTTTATATTTAAAAGACATGTGAATGCTCCGACTAAACCGCAAATTTATAAATAATAGGAATTGGTTCCCATTCAATTAAGTTTTTTTTTTTTTTTTTTTTTTTATTTTTTGAACGGCAAGGCAAGATATATGTACCATTAAAACAACCCATTCAACAAGTTACAAAGTCATTTTAAATAATCGCGTATTTGTTTGAAGTGCGATAGTATCTTTAATGTGATGAAAAAGCTGATGAAAGTTTTACAAAAGTATAAAACATATTAAAAAAAAACAAATTGATGTTTTATTGTCTTAGGATGGATGGAGTTTTCTATCTATTTGTCGGTCGACAATCATTACAACATACGAGTTGTAGGGTTGGGCTTCCCTCCTTGTTGGCTTGCCAATTTTGTGCTTTATTTTTACTTGGTCAAGTGTATGGGTTTTATTGAACGTTGGACCAAGTTTGCTAGCCACTAGCCCACTACCGGTTTATTATTAACCGGTTTTCTAATTCTCCTACCAGGTTGTCACAAAGGAGAGAATATATGTTACAGACTGATTTGAGATAGTCACTCTCCCAAGAATTACGAGAAGGAATCAAGAACTGGAGCAATTTTCTGATTTTTTTTTCCACCAAATGAGTTACACCAATTTAAATATGAGCTAGTTCCTACTTAAAGCTAAAATCATGGTAAATGGAAAACATGGGATAATGCCTAGATAATGCAATCCTAATTAACCGTAAATGGAAACGTGGAGTCCTAATTAATGGGAAAGAGACTTGACTTCTTCTTTAGTTGGCCGTTCATATGGGTTCCGTATCAATACCCCCGCCCTGAAAAATGGCCTTGTCCTCAAGGCCAAGATCATGTTGGGTCATGTAAGGCCATGGTGGGTCATTCTCCGACTGAAGTAGAAGGAACTTTGGCGGGTTGCATTGGTGACCCGGTTGATATTTTGCGGGGCAATTGTAGCAAAGACCCTCGGCTCGGCGTTTTTGCATCTCGGCGGGGCTTAACCTCTTGATCGGAAGTGTTGGAGAAGATGGTGGAGGAGCGGGTAATAAGGGTGGTTTTGTTGGTGGAGGCTCGAGGGAGCCATCGAAAGACGAAAGTTGAGCATGGAGCTTATCTTCGATGAGTTTAGCGAGACCGTAGGCTTGGTGAAGGGTGGTGGGACTATGGATGGCGAGTTCATTTTGGATATCGCTACGAAGGCCGGAAATGAAACAATCGCGAAGGGCTTGAGGGGAAAGGCCAACGACACAGTTACTAACCTTCTCAAATTCTGTTTGGTAGGCTGCGACGGTGGACGTTTGACGTAGCTTAAATAGCGTTGCTTGGTGATTTGCAAAACTGGAAGGACCAAAACGTAACTCCAACAACCGTTTGAATTCCGCCCAAGTTCCTAGCAGGTTGTTGTTGGCGACATGCTTGTACCAACTGAGTGCATCGCCAGTGAAGTAGAATACCGCGAGGGCGATTCGTTGATTAGGTGGAGTCGCATAATAGGTAAAGTAATTCTCCGCTTGGAATATCCAGTCGAGTGGGTTTGATCCGTCGAAATTGGGAAGGAAAATTTTTGGAGAGCGGGGGGTGTTTTGTGGTGGCGGGGGCGGTGGTGGTGGATGTGGTGGCGGTGGTTGTTCTCCGATTTGGGCGATAGCTGTCACAAGGTTGGCGGTAATTTCGGTTTGGCGAGCGATCTGTGAGGAGATAGCATGGTGGTTAGAGGCATTCTCGGTGAAGATTTGGTCGAGTTTAGCAATTAAGGCTGCCATCATGTCTTCAATGGCGGGCCTTTCAGTTTTCGGAGGCATGTTGAGTGGATCAAATGAAAGCACCAATTGTTACAGACTGATTTGAGATAGTCACTCTCCCAAGAATTACGAGAAGGAATCAAGAACTGGAGCAATTTTCTGATTTTTTTTTTCCACCAAATGAGTTACACCAATTTAAATATGAGCTAGTTCCTACTTGAAGCTAAAATCATGGTAAATGGAAAACATGGGATAATGCCTAGATAATGCAATCCTAATTAACCGTAAATGGAAACGTGGAGTCCTAATTAATGGGAAAGAGACTTGACTTCTTCTTTAGTTGGCCGTTCATATGGGTTCCGTATCAATACCCCCGCCCTGAAAATGGCCTTGTCCTCAAGGCCAAGATCATGTTGGGTCATGTAAGGCCATGGTGGGTCATTCTCCGACTGAAGTAGAAGGAACTTTGGCGGGTTGCATTGGTGACCCGGTTGATATTTTGCGGGGCAATTGTAGCAAAGACCCTCGGCTCGGCGTTTTTGCATCTCGGCGGGGCTTAACCTCTTGATCGGAAGTGTTGGAGAAGATGGTGGAGGAGCGGGTAATAAGGGTGGTTTTGTTGGTGGAGGCTCGAGGGAGCCATCGAAAGACGAAAGTTGAGCATGGAGCTTATCTTCGATGAGTTTAGCGAGACCGTAGGCTTGGTGAAGGGTGGTGGGACTATGGATGGTGAGTTCATTTTGGATATCGCTACGAAGGCCGGAAATGAAACAATCGCGAAGGGCTTGAGGGGAAAGGCCAACGACACAGTTACTAACCTTCTCAAATTCTGTTTGGTAGGCTGCGACGGTGGACGTTTGACGTAGCTTAAATAGCGTTGCTTGGTGATTTGCAAAACTGGAAGGACCAAAACGTAACTCCAACAACCGTTTGAATTCCGCCCAAGTTCCTAGCAGGTTGTTGTTGGCGACATGCTTGTACCAACTGAGTGCATCGCCAGTGAAGTAGAATACCGCGAGGGCGATTCGTTGATTAGGTGGAGTCGCATAATAGGTAAAGTAATTCTCCGCTTGGAATATCCAGTCGAGTGGGTTTGATCCGTCGAAATTGGGAAGGAAAATTTTTGGAGAGCGGGGGGTGTTTTGTGGTGGCGGGGGCGGTGGTGGTGGATGTGGTGGCGGTGGTTGTTCTCCGATTTGGGCGATAGCTGTCACAAGGTTGGCGGTAATTTCGGTTTGGCGAGCGATCTGTGAGGAGATAGCATGGTGGTTAGAGGCATTCTCGGTGAAGATTTGGTCGAGTTTAGCAATTAAGGCTGCCATCATGTCTTCAATGGCGGGCCTTTCAGTTTTCGGAGGCATGTTGAGTGGATCAAATGAAAGCACCAATTGTTACAGACTGATTTGAGATAGTCACTCTCCCAAGAATTACGAGAAGGAATCAAGAACTGGAGCAATTTTCTGATTTTTTTTTTCCACCAAATGAGTTACACCAATTTAAATATGAGCTAGTTCCTACTTGAAGCTAAAATCATGGTAAATGGAAAACATGGGATAATGCCTAGATAATGCAATCCTAATTAACCGTAAATGGAAACGTGGAGTCCTAATTAATGGGAAAGAGACTTGACTTCTTCTTTAGTTGGCCGTTCATATGGGTTCCGTATCAATATATTTGGCAAATCATTGTCAGTATTTTTCTCATCACTAGTGAGATCAACAATGGTCCAGTTAGAGAGAACACAACATCTTATGATACTTAAAATGCAATGTTTTCTATCTATTTGTCAGCGGACAATCAGTACAACATACTAGTGAGATTAAATATGGCCCATTTTAGAGTTCACAACATATGGCACCAATCACTTCGTTTACGAAAAACCAAATGTATTTTACAATACTCCTTAGACAGCATCTATACATCGTAAACTCAAGTATGACTCCTTGATAGTATTTAAAAGGCAAATTGCACAAAATAGCAACATATTTTGCATTTTTCTACCAATCTAAACAATATGTAAACTTTTTGATAATTTCATTGTTGACTTATGAAAACAAAATACGTGCGTGACATTCTTTTAAATTTAAAATTTGCTTACTCTACGTATAGATGTTATTAGATGGGAATAAAAAAGCTTAGCGTTAAAAATGCTTACTCTATGATCAATAAAAGCACGCGTATACAACTAACTGCTTTCAGAGAACTACAAAACACCATGTTCGTTTAATCTATTATATATCACAACACAAATGAAGCAAAAATTACAACATATTAAACTAGAGATGTGATTTGGCAAGCCTTTCATATGTGTTGTTCATGAGTTTGCTCTCCAACCACAAAGCGGTTTTCAGAGACATTGAGGCCTGAGGAATGAAGCTGTTTTCTTTTCTTAACAAGATGTAATGCTGTTTGCCTATCCTCCTTTGCTTCTACAAAATCAGGCTGTACAAAGTGCCATATTGATTGTAATACGAACAACATAAAAAATGCATAAATCTTGTTGCATGAAACTATTAAAAAATGTTGCACCCGTAGAAGATGTACCTTGATAGCTAATGCTGTATCAAAGCTTTCTATTGCACTATCAGGCTCCCCAAAGTTCAGTTGTGCCCTTCCAAGGGTCACCCACGCCTACAGAAATAAAAAGAATTGTCACAATGCTCTTCCAAACAAATATCAAACAACAAATTAGAATGATACAAACTTTCACAAAAAAAGAATGAGAGGAAAATAAAACAGAAACACTTGATATACTAGCATGATGGACATATGCTAAAAGTGTACCACGATACAAAAAAGTCACAAACCTCAGCCCATGAAGGCTCCAACTGAGTGGCACCTACATAATTAAGTACTGATTAGAACACAAGGGGTTTAGTAACAATGCATTTCTATATGAGTTTGCACTTTGCACAATAAGAAATTTCAGTAAATGTTGTACATGTCTCTTACAGTGTAACGTTCATGAAAAAATAAGGGTATACACATAGCAATAGATACTCACGAGTTGCTGCCATTACAGACTTCCATGTTTCTCCAATTTCAAGTAATACTTGAGCCTTTTGCTCGTGTAAAGTTGCTCTCTCAGGCATCAAAGTGATTGCAGCTTCCCACTTTCCAAGTGCTTCACGGTATTTTCCCACCTTTAGTATTTAGAATAAGCACAAATTGAGAAGATATAAAGCATAAAGAGGAAGTCAAGATCCAAAGACATCAACATAAATGATTAACAGGATATCAGCCAGCATTGTTCGAAGAATGAGTATAGTCAAACCTGAAGTTGTTCTGACTACTGCTATTCGAATGTAGAATTGTCAATCGCGAATTTCTAAATGACCACTCATCAATAAAATTTAAACAAGTTTCAAAACCTTAAAAATAGAGTATATACACAAAACCTAGGTACTAAAAAGGTCGAACGTTACCTCCGCAAGCTTGTTCCCTTGTGCTTGAAAGGATTCGGCAAGCTTGATCGTCTCGTCATCATGAGAAGCCGGCGTAGACGTCTCGGCATTACTATCCTCTCCAGCTTTACATCGTTCTTCGTTGGTGTTGCTGGCGGCAACCGCAGTGGTTGTATCTTCTTCTTGATCAAATGGTAGGTCAGAGATGGTGGTGATTGGACGCTTATTGTTCTTGTTCTTGGTTTGGTTCTTCCATGTCAATTTCATCATTCTTCAGCTCCTGCTCTTCGTATCGTCCCGAGCTTTGGCTTTTCGCTCTGCGCCACTTTTTGTTATCCCTAAAGTCGGTTATTAGTGTTCATTAGATTTTTTTTTTTCAGAAATAAAATTACCAAATCAAGAATACTATAATTATAATTATTAAAGCATTTGATATAAAATATAAATAAATTTTATTTAAAAATAACAATTTTGATTCTTCTTATAAGAAATTTTTATATTTACGTTTTTTCCTTTTAACTAATTTTGAATTAATAGTTTTCTTCCCTATTTATTATAAAGTTATATTATTGGTATTTTGTAAATTGTGATTCCGGTTCCTTATTATATTTTAAAGTTATATTTTTTGTCCATTACATAATTTGTTTTTTTGTTGAGCTACGTTTTCTAATATATCGGGCTTCTGCAGCATCGCGCGGACCGTCCAAACCCTAGTTTTAACAAAATATCAATGTCATTAAGGTGCTGTTTGTTTTTGAAGATGTAAAAGGTCTGCAGTCTGCGGACCACATCTGCAGACATCTGTTGAAGAAGAGGTGGACCAAATGTCTGCAGTCTGCAAAAAGAAGACTGTTTGTTTTTTAAAGTCTGCAGACTATAAAATAAACTGAAATTTAAATAAATTAATTTTTTAAACATAAGAGTAGCTCAAGTAATAATGAAATGATAGTGACCCATTTTGTTACAATATTTATACCACACTTCGGTTAATTCTACTTTTGATGGTTCTTTTTCATCTTACCAAAACTATGCGATATTGTAAGCATGTGATAAAATTAGAAAACCTTATAATTTTGACCACTTTTACATTATCACCTCAACAAGTTATCCAAGGACTAAATCAAATGTTTAATGTAATGCTGAACTCAATTTACAATCATAAAGAATGTTCAAACACCAATCAAATTTCAAAGAATCTAAGAACAAAAAACTAATGGGGATCAATCTTAACCAACAAATCAGAAAATCGGGATCAATCTATACAATTTCAGCAAAAAAAAACTCACTTTCAGCATGATTCAAACTAAATTAACCATAATCAGCAACGATTTCAGCATTTCAACAATATATCAACATTTTAGCCCTAAAAATAACTAATATTAACCAACAAATCAGAAAATCGGGATCAATCTGTACAAATCGGTAAAAAAGGGAAGAAGCATTGACAAATTGGGACCAAGATATTAGAAGCATACTTGCAGCAGTAGTGGCTACCGGTCAGGCGGTGGTGTATGTGCAGCAGCGATAGGAGACAGCAGCGACGGGAGAGAGAGAAAACGACGCCGGAGGAAGGAAGCGGCAGCGGCGCGTCGGAGGAAGGAAGCAGAAACGCCGGAGGAAGGAAGCAGTAGCGTGCCGGAGGGAGGACGAAGTCGCGTAATCGGGAACAGGAGGGAGAAGCCTTTTACTGTATTTTATTTTTCTAGGGCTCAAATACCTATTCTCTTTTTGAAGAGGTTAAAAGAGGCAGGTACACCACTTCTAGCAAAAGAGGACGCGCAGATCTTTTAAGGTCTGCGGGCTGCGAAAAAACAAATGGTCTGTTAATAAAAACTTCTGCACGCGTCTGCGCACCTGCAGACAAAAGAGTTTAGAAGCACTTTTAAGAAAAAACAAACAGCCCTTAAATTTCCTTAGAGTAAATTGCAGTTTAGGTCCATGATGTTTGCCAATATTTCATTTTAAGACTATTTGCAACTTTACTTTGTGAGAGGAAAGTTACTGTTCATTTGTTTTTGTTTTTTTCAAAACTAAAATCACCAAATCAATATCACAATATAATTGTTAAACCATTTGATACAAAATACAAATAAACTTCTATTTGAAAATAGCAATTTTGATTCTTCTTATAGCAAATTTTTATATTTGCGTTTTTTCCCATCAACTAATTTCGAATTAATTGTTTTCATCTCTATTTATTATAAAGTTATATTATTGATATTTTGTAAATTGCGATTCCGGTTCCTTATTATATTTTAAAGTTACATTTTTTGTCCCTTACATAATTTGTTTTTTTGTTGAGCTACGTTTTCCAATATATTGGGCTTCCGCAGCATCGCACGGACCGTTCAAACCCTAGTTTTAACAAATTATCAACGTCACTAAATTTCCTTAGAGTAAATTACAGTTTTGGTCCATGATGTTTGCCAATATTTCAAATGAAAGTTATAGTTTTAGTTTCCAGCTTCAACCTAGTTTTGTCAACCACGCCCTTTTATTTAGTACACAAATGAAAACGACAAGTCACATAAAAACTATATATCTACATATTCTTTTCAAAGCATTTGCCTTCTTGTGCCGGCAAACAGATGTCCTAGAACATGAACAGGGCCCAAAATCAACCATAAATACATTTTCAAACCCAGCTCTCAATAATGACAACTCGAGTAACCATTAGCAAAATTTAATTGTTAATTTTATAAAAGGTAATCCTCATTAGAATTTGTTGAGGTTATATTTCCATGTTTTCTAGTTAACGGTTTGAACATTATATGGTGTTAAACAAAGTATGGTGGATTAAGGAACATAAGGCTTATTCAAAAGTACAACAGATACAAAAGTTATATCATATTACATGTTGCACCAAAATATTGATATACACACATAGGTTCAGTTTCGTTACAAACAAAGAATTAGGGAGCAAAATCGAAAACATACATACATATGAAAATGAGTAAATACTAAATATATAGAAACTTCTGCAGCCAATAATTTTGTGCAACTTCTTGATTTTCAAGGACCAACTACATTCAAGAACCATGGTCCCCAGGATTTATCTTATTCTTGTTCTTGTAATTTTTTGCAGCCGATACAACCGCTTTTGTGCCCGCCTCAACGATCATAGTTGACACATGCTTCTTCTTTGCTGGGATCACAGTCGCACCTTTGGTGTTTGATGACTGCCCACCGGTCGTGTTTGATCCGTAGTTCTGTGGCTGGTTATCACCCATCAGATACTCCTATTATTTGATACTTTTTCTGCCTTTAAATACACTTATCGCGATTCAAGTTTTGTTTGTGATAAAGGAAACGGGAAGAACCAGGTCCATTATATAATGTGCCAGGAGGTTCCCACACCTCATTTCCGTGTGTGTGCATGCGTGACAATGTGTGGGAACTTTGGAGCAGATAAATAATGAAGAAGTTTTACGTAAATTTCAAAAAACAAACACAGTGATAGAAAGAAGAAGAAGAACAACAATAATAATAATAATAATAATAATAATAATAATAATAATAATAATAAAATCTTGGCAATCCTCTCAAAACTCTAGTTCATCTTCAAAGAAAATACCATAACGATGTATCACTCAATAACGCAAAGGAAGCCACACCCTCAATAAACAAATAACTTTCAAGTATATATATTCCCAAGTTTCCACACATTGCCATGCATCACACACTCGGAAATGAGGGGTGGGAATCCCCTATATATACATGACTAAACAGGGGATTATATCACAAACAAATTTTGAATAACTATAAGTATATTTAGAGAAAGAAAGAGCATCAAACAAAGGCGAGTGATGGATGATAACCAGCAGCAGAACCATGGGTCAAACATGACTGGTGGACGCACATCAAAGGCACCAGCGACTGTGATCCCAGTAAAGAAGAAGCATGTATCTACTATGATGGCTGAGGCGACCCTAAAAGCGGTTGCATCGACTGCAAAAAGTATCAAGAACAAAAATAAGATAAATCCTGCGAATCATGGTTCTTGATTGTAGGTGATCCATGAAAATCAAAGAAGTCGCAGAAGTTTGTTGGCTGAAGAAAGTTCTATGTACTCTTTTTCATATGTATGTTATTATGTATGTGTTCCATTTTGTTCCACATTGTTTGTAACCGACTCTAAACCTATGTTTGTATATTAATATTTAGTGCGACAAGTAATATGATACAAATATTTCATCTCTTGTACTTTTGAATTAGCCTCATGTTCCTCAATCCACCATATGCCTTGTTTAACACCATAATATGTTGAATCGGTTCACTTGAAACATGGATACATAACCTCAACGAATTATAGAGAGAACTACCTTTAATAAAACTAGGAAACAATTAACTTTTGCACGAAATATTTGTTACTCGAGTGATCATTATCGAGCCGAGCTGCATTTGAAACTGAAAATATAGTTTAGGGAATGTTCGGCACGAGCTTGGGAGAACTTTTAGGAGCTTTTAGCTATTAGTTTTTAAGAAAAAAAAACTCGAAAGGCATGTTCGGCATCCCAAGTTATTCAACTACTTTGGATCCAGTAGGATGAGAACTGGTTTCTAGAATACGGGTATGAGTACGGTTCAAATATGGTTCAAATATATGGTTTTTGAATAACTGGTTTTCGAAACCAGTTTCTAAAATACGATTTTTGAATAACCTGTTTCTAAAATCCGGTTAATGTCCACTTTGAAAACGGTTGCCATGGTTCGGTTATTTTACACCAAAAACCGGTTTAGAACCTAAACCTCTCTGGTGAGCGTGGTCCTCGGACCGACCCGACCAGGACCGAACCCGAGCCGGACCGAGACCGAGGGAATACATTCAATGGAACCGAGGACCGACCAGACTTGGTCTTGGGTTCGGGTATGAGTTTACTCGGGTTTGGTCGGGTTTTTACCCGAGCAGGACCAAGCGTAAAAACTTCAGATGTGTGTGCAATCGTTATAGTTGTGTGGGTGAGACTGAGTATCTTCTTTGAAGATGAACCGGAGTATTGAGCGAATTACCAAGATTGCATAAGTATTTCTGTTATTATATATATTATTGTTACTATTTTATTTTGTTCTTCTGAAATTTTCATAAAACTTCTTCATTATTCATCAAGACATTTATTAGAAGAAATCCATAAAATAGAAGTTCTAAGCAAATACTTCGCAAAAGATTAGCTATCACCAAGGGCCCAACAGATACGAACCAATAAGAATTTTCGGCAAATGAATACTTCGTGAAAATAGTTACAGCTAGTCCTACAATTTGATGGAGTTCAAGGACAAGACATGCATTAGTAAAATGATCACAAGATCTCGATTCGTAAATTTATATATTTTTGCTAGATCCGGACCAAAACAAAATATATTTTTTCAAAACAAAATCCTTGCAGCCATGTTTGGTTTTTTAGCTGCCAAAGTTATAGTAGATTTGTAAACCGAAGGGTATTTTGGGTAATAGATAACTAGATTAGATTTACATGTATTTAGCTATGGTGGTTGTAGCTTAGATCAGATCCAATTGTATAGGATCTCATATCTTATCTCTTGTAATTGTTATCTATATATATGATACGTAACCCTACTGGGAGATTCAACCCAAATAATTACTTTGACTTGGTATCAGAGCCTAGATCCGCATAAGGCCATTATCGAATTTCTTCTCTCCCAGTAAAACCCTTCTTAATCGATTCATACTCCTCTTGATCGATTAACATGTCTCAACCAATTACCTCCTCCAAAATAGCCACTGCGATTACTTGTAAATTGACCCGCACAAATTATCTTCTGTGGAAAGCCCTGGTGGTACCGACTCTACGAGGTGTCAAGCTTTTTGGATATCTCGATGGTACTTTGCCAGTCCCAGAAATCAAGATTACTGTTGGTGCTGGAGATGCAGCGAGGGAGGTCACTAACCCTGCTTATGAAGCATGGTTCACTCAAGATCAAGCCATACTTGGCGGATTGCTAGCCTCTATGACAGAAGAGGTTCTTTCACAACTTACTCGCTGCACAGAGACGTCAAATCAGTTGTGGACTTCTCTTCAAACCATGTTCTCAGCCCAACATAAAGGTAATTCTATTCAAATCCGTACTCAATTAGCCAATACAAAGAAAGGCGACATGACCGCCTCTGAGTACTATCAGAAAATGACTACCCTAGCCGACACAATGGCTAACATCGGGCATCCCATGACTGATGAGGAAGTCATAGGGTACATTCTTGCCGGATTAGGACCCGGACACGGCGACCTATTTACAGCAATTACTGTTTTAAGCAACAATCAGGAGGTCAAACTCTCTGAATTTTACTCCTACCTTATTGCTCATGAGGCTCAAACCACCGCCATGAATGGAACCGCTGAGTTCACATCGTCTGCTAACTCTGCCACAAAACAAGAATCTAGTAATTCTCGAAGATCTCAGGGCAACAATCAAGGAAATAGCAACAACAATAATCAGCGAAATAACTACAGAAACAACAATAATCGTGGCCGAGGACGTGGCAGAGGGCGGAACTATGGAAACGGTCCTCAGTGCCAAGTTTGTGGCATACCCGGACACATTGCCTTGACGTGCCGGAATCGTTTCAATCATGCGTATCAAGCCGAAGAGAATCGAAGTGTCAACAGTGCATCATATGGCGGCTATGGTGGCTACACACAAGATCCAAACTGGTATCTTGACACAGGAGCCACGGATCATCTTACGAGTGATCTCGATCGTTTGTCCATGACCGAGCGTTATCATGGTAAAGATCAAGTTCAGGTAGCCAATGGCACAGGTATGAAAATATTTCATGTTGGTCATTCAAAAATTCCAAGTCTTGGTAAACCCCTTTTACTCAAAAATGTTTTACACGTTCCACAAAGTACCAAGCATCTTCTTTCTGCAAATAAACTCCTTCATGATAATCATGTGTTTATTGAACTTTACCCCAATTCTTTTTTTTTTGTCAAGGACATACACACGAAGAAAACACTCCTAATCGGTAAAAGCAAGCGTGGTCTTCTCCCGGTGCCTATCCATCATGATTCTCGATATGTTGGATCAAGCATCAAAGTTTCCTCTTCTCAGTGGCATCATCGGTTGGTCATCCTACTTCTGCAGTCGTCAAGTCAATTTTGAAGTCAAATAATTTAGGTTTTATGTCTAGCAATGAGTCAGTTGTTTGTGATGTTTGCCAGTGTGCAAAGAGTCATCAACTTCCATTTAAAAATTCTGTTCATGTTACTTCATCACCTCTTGAACTGGTTCATACCGATGTCTGGGGACCAGCTCAAGTGTCTAGTGGTGGTTTTAAGTATTATGTGAGTTTCGTGGATGATTTTAGCCGTTATTCTTGGATTTATTTCATTAAACATAAATCTGATGTCGAACAAGTTTTCTATAATTTTCAGAACCATGTTGAACGCTTGCTTAATTCCAAAATTCGTTCTGTCCAGTCAGATGGGGGAGGTGAATACCACAAACTCCATCAATATTTTCAGAAATGTGGTATATCACATAGAATTTCCTGTCCTCACACGTCTCAACAGAACGGCATGGCGGAACGAAAACACCGACATATTGTTGAGACTGGCTTGGCGTTACTTGCTCACTCATCACTTCCCCTTCGCTATTGGGATGAAGCTTTTCTTACCGCTTGCTACTTGATTAATCGCATGCCGAGCAAGACCATTCAAAACTCCACGCCTATTACTCGTTTGCTTAACATCACTCCTGACTACACCTTTTTACGTGTTTTTGGGTGCGCATGTTGGCCGAGTTTGCGAAAATACAACACGCATAAGCTTTATTTTCGATCCATCTTATGTGTGTTCTTGGGGTATAGTTCATTCCACAAAGGGTACAAGTGTCTAGACAAACAAACGGGTAGAATTTACATTTCTCGTGATGTTGTTTTTGATGAGTCTCGTTTCCCTTTTGCAAATTCCACGCCTATAAACACGTCTCCACCTTCACTTAGTACATCGTTTCCTCAAACCGAACCTAATGTCATGAATGACCACATGCGAAAATATGATATATCTTTGCTATTGGCTAACCCTGTTAATGCAGCTACAGCTCCATCGGTACACAATCATTCCATGGTCTCGAATTCCTCAGCAATTCCGATGCCACCGATCTCACCATCAATGCCCTCAAGCCCCGAGCATAATCCTACAGCAAGTCCGATGTCACCACCTGCTGCTCCAGCCACGGTACCAGCTCCAGCAAATGCTATTCCTGATCCTGTTCCCGAACCAGGAAGTCCGAACCCAGCCTGCATTGACCCATCCTCATCGGTTCCTGTAGATCTTTTGCCACCAGCGCCAGTTTCAGTTCCAACCGGTATTACTACTCGAGGACAGGCTGGAAAATCCTTTCCTAAACAATTTTCTGATGGCACTATTCGATATAATCCAAATCGTCAGACATTTCTTGCTGAACCGGTATCACATCGCCATGCCCTATCCGATCCTAAATGGCTACCTCCCATGCAGGATGAATTTACGGCTTTACGGGATAATAACACATGGTCGTTAGTGCCAAAACCCCCTGGCGCAAACATTATTGGGTGCAAATGGGTATTCAAAACAAAGCTCAAACCCGATGGTTCTCTTGATAAACGAAAAGCACGCTTAGTGGCTCGGGGTTTCACTCAACAATATGGTATTGACTACCAAGACACATTCAGTCCCGTTGTCAAACCTGCCACTGTTCGACTAGTTCTTGCTCTAGCCGTCTCTAGAAACTGGCATCTTCGACAAATTGACGTTAACAACGCGTTTCTTCACGGCTACTTAAATGAAGAGGTGTACATGAAGCAACCTCCTGGTTTTGAGGATGCTCAACATCCCAACTATGTGTGCAAACTTCGCAAGTCGATTTATGGTCTTAAACAGTCGCCCCGCGCCTGGTTTTCCCGTCTTAGTGAAAAGTTAACTTGTCTGGGTTTTCGGGCTTCTAAGGCCGACACTTCACTCTTCATTTTTCAGCAAGGTCCTCATACGGTTTACATGCTAGTCTATGTTGACGATATTGTGATTACGGGATCATCGAAGCCACTTGTTGACAGGCTCTTGCATGCTCTTTCATCCTCCTTTCCAATAAAGGATCTTGGTCGCCTTAATTACTTCCTAGGAATTGAAGTCACTCATAATTCAGGGGGAATTGCCTTGTTTCAACACAAATATGCATCGGATCTTATACATCGCGCTCGCCTGGAGAATTGTAAGAGTGTCTCAACTCCCATGTCAGTCACAGATAAGCTCGGGAAAGATGATGGAAATGTATTAACTGATGATGATGCTTTCAAGTATAGAAGCATGGTCGGTGGTCTACAATATCTCACTTTGACACGTCCTGACATTTCCTTTGCAGTAAATAAGGTTTGTCAGTATTTGTCCAAACCTACTGATATACATTGGGAAGCTGTGAAACGAATACTTAGATACGTTAAAGGAACGATTAATATGGGACTAAACAATAAAAGGTCCAATTCGACACTGCTTAGTGTGTTCACTGATGCAGACTGGGCTGGCTGTATAGACTATCGAAGGTCAACTGGTGGATTTGCAGTATTTCTTGGTCCTAATCTAATATCTTGGAGTTCTCGCAAACAACCTACTGTGTCTCGTTCGAGTACTGAGGCTGAATATAAAGCTCTTGCAAATGGTACAGCTGAAGTGATATGGGTACAATCTCTACTCAAGGAACTCGAGGTTCAACAACCAAGACCACCCGTACTGTGGTGTGATAATCTAGGCGCCACATACTTAACCGCAAATCATGTGTTCCATGCAAGAACGAAGCACATTGAAGTGGACTTTCATTTTGTTAGAGAAAGAGTGGCTATGGGTGCATTGGATGTCAGATTTATTTCTTCCAAAGATCAGATTGCAGATGGATTTACTAAACCGGCTACTCGAGACATGTTGGAACGAATGAAACGCAATCTTAACCTTAGTACGGTTAAGATTGAGGGGGAATGTAAACCGAAGGGTATTTTGGGTAATAGATAACTAGATTAGATTTACATGTATTTAGCTATGGTTGTTGTAGCTTAGATCAGATCCAATTGTATAGGATCTCATATCTTATCTCTTGTAATTGTTATCTATATATATGATACGTAACCCTACTGGGAGATTCAACCCAAATAATTACTTTGACTTAGCCTTTTAATATTTGAATAAGCTTGAGTTCCCCCCAAACCGTCGTGGCTCGTAGGTGGAGAATTAGTTGTGCGGGGAGAGGACCACAACAACTAAATAGCCGTTAGATGTATATATAATTTTTTATTACCAAATTTGCAGGAGTTTTGGTCGACGTTGCGGGGATGCCACAACCGTAAACGTCGAATTGTTAAAAAAACATTTTTGGGGGCATATTAGAAAGGTCTTTCATCAACAAATGGGGTGTAGAAGTTATCGATTTAACGACACGATAACAACAAAATTTTGGGACGTAGACAAGGTGGTGACGAAGTTTAGTTGTTAATGCCAAAACTTCAAACCAAACGTAAGATATTGGCGTTATATTTATACTTTGTTATTACAGTTAAGAGAAGTGTTAGTTAGTGATGTAAATATATGTGGAGCCCAATGATGTCTCTCCAAAAGAGCCATTGTGAAGAGAGGGGAGACTCCAATATATATACACTCCTCCTAGAGACGTAAGCTCGATGAGGTTACAGGGGTGCGGTACGCCGGCTCTGATAGCATGTAAATATATGTGGAGCCAATAGTGTCTCTCCAAAAAACCCTTGTAGAGAGGTGTGACTCCAACATATATACACACTTATAAGACCGTGTTGCACCAATGTGGCATACACTAATACTCCCTCCGTCCCAAAATTATTGTCCACTTTGAAAAGTCAAAGTCTTTTTACTTTAACTTTGACCACGAATATCTATGTTTTTGTTATATAGTATTTGACAAAAAATATATAAACGGATAGTTTTTTAAAATGTTTTTCTATTGGTATAATTTTCATAAAAAATAATAGAATACAAACAGAATTATTTAACGACAAAGTTGAAGATGAAAGACTAAAAAAGTCAAATGTGGACAATAATTTTGGGACGGAGGGAGTATTACAAAAGAGACCTTGTAGAGAGTGGGGAGACTCCAACATATATACATACTTATAAGACTTTGTCGCACCAATGTGAGATACACTAACACTCCCTCTCTGAGACATAGGCTCAATGAGGTTACAGGGGTGTTGGGACACCGGCTCTGATATGATGTAAATATATGTGGAGTCCAATAGTGTCTCTCCAAAAGAGTCGTTGTGAAAAGAATGGAGACTCCAACATATATACAAGTGACAGTTAGTTAGACATTATGTTAGTTAGTTCAGCTCATGTTAGCATACTCATCACATCTTAATTCATGTGTATATTATATACTTGTCATTATTCAGAGATAAGAAACAGATGCATTCCTCATTCTCTCATGTTCATTTCAAAAGTTAATATGGTATTAGAGCGATCTGCTCTTATACTATCTCTTATTCGCTAATTGCTTGAAACTTTTATGCATTCTTCTTAGTCCTAATGTCCTATTGCTTTGAATTTGTTGGGCCCATAGCCGCATGTGTTTGAGATATATGAAATTATGGAGAATCGCCAGTACAATGTCTAATATTATATGCGAAGTATTTGCTTAGGAGTTGTAATTTTTAAATTTATTCTGGAAGTCGTCTTGGAAAATTATGAAGAAGATTTACGTAAATTTCAAAAAACAAACACAAAGGATAGCAAGAATAATAATAATAAATATAATAATAATAATAATAATAATAATAAAATCTTGGCAATCTTCTAAAAAATCTAGTTCATCTTCAAAGAAAATATCATTACGATGTATCACTCAATAACGCGCAGGAAGCCACACCCTCAATAAACAAATAAATTTTCAAGTATATATATTCCCAAGTTTCCACACATTGCCATGCATGCACACACTCGGAAATGAGGGGTGGGAAATCCCTATATATATAGATGACTAAACAGGGGACTATATCATAAACAAATTTTGAATCACTATAATTAAGTATATTTACAGATAGAAAAAGCATCAAAGAAAGGCGAGTGATGGGTGATAACCAGCAGCATAACAATGGGTCAAACGTGACTGGTGGACGCACATCAAAGGCGCCAGCGACTGTGATCCCAGTAAAGAAGAAGCATGTATCTACTATGATGGCTGAGGCGACCCTAAAAGCGGTTGCATCGACTGCAAAAAGTATCAAGAACAAAAATAAGATAAATCCTGCGAATCATGGTTCTTGATTGTAGGTGATCCATGAAAATCAAAGAAGTCGCAGAAGTTTGTTGGCTGAAGAAAGTTCTATGTACTCTTTTTCATATGTATGTTATTATGTATGTGTTCCATTTTGTTCCACATTGTTTGTAACCGACTCTAAACCTATGTTTGTATATTAATATTTAGTGCGACAAGTAATATGATACAAATATTTCATCTCTTGTACTTTTGAATTAGCCTCATGTTCCTCAATCCACCATATGCCTTGTTTAACACCATAATATGTTGAATCGGTTCACTTGAAACATGGATACATAACCTCAACGATATGGCAGGAGATCTTGATAATAGGAAATCTACGGGGGAGCTAAGCCAATCGTGAAAGGTTATACAGATGCTGATATGGCAGGAGATCTTGATAATAGGAAATCTACATCAAGTTATGTTTTCACTTTGGCAGGGGGAGCTATCTCATGGCAATCCAAGTTACAAAAGTGTGTAGCACTGTCAACAACAGAAGCCGAGTACATTGCTGCCGTTGAAACTGGGAAGGAGCTTATATGGTTAAAACGGTTTCTTCAAGAATTAGGGTTTCCACAAGCAGAATACATCATTCATTGCGACAGTCAGAGTGCTATGGACCTAAGCAAGAATTCGATGTACCATTCTCGCACTAAGCATATCGATATTCGTTATCATTGGCTTAGAGAAGCAATCGAAAGAGGAGAACTGAAGTTGTCAAAGATCAACACAAATGACAATCCTGCAGACATGTTGACCAATGTGGTGACACAAGACAAACACAAACTATGTGCTGACATAGTTGGGTTAAGGATTGTTCAATAGAGGCTGGAGGGGGAGATTTGTTGATTATTTCCAGCCTTCCATTCTAGAAGGGTTGAATATAGAGCCTAAGGTGGTGGCAAATTTGATATTCTCTTCCATGAATTCAATGTGTTTACATACTATAGTTTTAGTGGCTAGTTTAGCTATAAATAGAGGCTTAAGTTTCAGTTCTTAGACATCCCAAAACACACCACAAACATATAGAGTTAGAGAGAAACACTTAGAGTATAAGTGTTAGAGAAAGGGTTGGTTTTTTGTAATAGTCGAGTGTGAGAGTTGCTCCTCCTATTGTAATTCTGTTCTAGTGTTGAATAGAAGAGTTTTCCGATCCTAACAAGTGGTATCAGAGCCTCGTTTCGGTACCGATCGTTTTTTGGTCGAAATTTTTTTTCTTCAAAATTGATTTCCGGGCACACCATTGTAAAGTACTCGTTCCCACGATTCCGAAAATATATTTTTCGGAATTTTTCGACCACCGGAAGACCTCCAAAAGTCCGGTCAAAGGTTTGCCGGAATGGTTGTCGGAAAAACCAGTTCGCCGGAAAACTCGCCGGAGAAGACGATCGGAGAAGACGACACTGTAGCAAGTTTCAGAAAACTGCATTTTGGCCCCCTGAAATTCCAGAAAGTTGCAAACAGGTCCCACTAATTCTATAAAACTTCGTTTTGGTCCCAGTTTTTTCTGAAAGTTACAATTTTGGTCCTTATACTTCTGAAAAGTTTCAGAAAGGTCCCTATGTTTCAAAACCTTCCAGTTTGGTCCCTGTAATTCCACAAATTACAGATTGGCCCCTATACTTCTTAAACATTTCAAATTGGCCCATAATTTTTTCAGAAGTTCATTTTAGTCTGAAAAATTATATCCCACCTATTTCGACCCTTTCGGAAATAACCGTGATCTCGGTTTTGCCTAATTCCATCCCAAAATTTCACAAAACGCAAACTTCGAAGTCTTTCTCATGGAATCTACAAGTTCGGATATAATGGTCCGACTTACGCCCACAAATTATAATATGTGGAAGCCGAGGATGGAAGATTTGTTGAATCTAAAGGATCTAGCAGAACCTTTAGAAACCAAGGGCGTAAAACCTGAAAAGACAACAGTCGACGTCTGGACGAGAATGAATAAGAAAATTGTGGCACAAATTCGACAATGGATTGACCACAGTGTTTTTCATCATGTTTCTCAAGAAACAGATGCATACAAACTCTGGGAAAAGCTTGAAAGTATGTATCAAGCAAAGACTGCACGCAACAAGACCCTACTAATGAGGCGCCTGGTAAACCACAAGTTACGAAGTGGTACATCCATAGCCGAGCATACGAGTCAGTTCCAAGATCTCGTAAATCAGCTCAGTTCTGCCGAATGGGTTCTCAAAGATGAGGAGCAAGCAATATTGTTGCTAAGTTCTCTACCTGATCATTGGGAAACACTTGTTGTTACTCTCAGCAATTCTGCCCCCGGTGGCAAAGTGACAATGGAGATGGTCACGGACGCTCTCATGAACGAGGAAGCCAGAAGAAAATAAGCTGGTATAGACCAGTCATTTGCCCTCGTAACAGAAAACAAAGAAAGAGGCAGAGGTAGAACTGGTGGCAGAGGAAGAGGTCGAGGTAGAGGCAGACGTGGTCAAAGTAGAGGAAGATCTTAAGTTAGAGGAAGATCAAAAGAAAGGGGAAAGTCTTCAAGTACATGGTTTGAAGGCCACTACAACTACTGCAATCATTATGGCCACAAAAAGAGCGATTGTCGAAAGTTCCTACGAGAACTGGCTGAAACGAGTACTAGTTCAAGTAAGGAGGATGGTGAGACCATGGTCAACATTTCACAAGACATTGCCCTTGTTGCATGCGAGGAGGATGCATGCCTACACGTAGGCGCTCGTGATGACGAGTGGGTGATTGATACCGCTGCATCATATCATTCCACTCCGGACCGGGATTTATTTGCAACATATAAATCCGTAAACCATGGTACCGTGAGGATGGGAAACACCAGTTCCTCTAACATTGTTGGTATCGGTGATGTACATATAAAGACCAATGTAGGGTGTACATTGGTTGAAAGATGTTCGACATGTTCCGGAGCTAAGAATGAATCTTATCTCAATTGGAGCCCTTGACCTTCAGGGCTATGACAACCACTTCGGAAATGGCAACTGGAAGTTGTTAAAAGGCATTATGGTCATTGCAAGGGGAAAGCTTTGTGGTACTATTTATAAGTCATATGCAAAGTTGATTCAACCAAGTCTCAATACAGTAGAAGAAGAGACATCACCAAATCTGTGGCATAGAAGATTAGGCCACATGACTGTGAAAGGGTTAACAACTCTTGAAAAGAAGAAGTCAATTTCCATGGAAAAAGATGTTGCCCTGGATCCTTGTGAATACTGCTTATTTGGGAAACAACACAGAGTTTCCTTTAGCTCCACAAGAAATAAGCGCTCTGAGTTGTTGAGCCTTGTCCACTCCGACGTATGTGGACCCATTGAAGTAGAATCCCTTGGTGGAAACAAGTATTTTGTGACAATCATCGACGATGCATCACGAAAAGTATGGGTTTATTGTCTCAGGTCGAAGGATCAAGTATTTGATCGTTTTAAAGCTTTTCATGTAATGGTGGAAAGACAAACTGGCAAGCAGTTGAAATGTCTCATATCAGATAATGGAGGTGAGTACTATTCTCGTGAGTTCTCCACATATTGCACAAAATATGGTATCAGGCATGAAAAGACTGTCCCACGTACCCCACAGCATAACGGTGTAGCAGAACGAATGAATCGTACCATTGTTGAGAAGGTCCGATGTATGATCAGTGCGGCTAAACTACCAAAGCCATTCTGGGGTGAAGCTGTATTGACAGCTTGTTACCTTATAAATAGGTCACCTTTAGTTCCATTAAATTTTGAAGTTCCAGAAAAGATATGGACAGGTAAAGACATAACATATTCTCACTTGAGAGTATTTGGGTGCAAGGCGTTTGCACATGTGTCAAGTCAATTGCGGAAGAAGTTGGACCTCAAATCCACTCCATGCATCTTTATTGGATATGGAGATGAAGAGTTCGGGTACAGGCTATGGGACCCAGAACTAAAGAAGGTTATTCGAAGCAGAGATGTTGTTTTCTATGAAGACCAGTATTATGATTTCAAGGCATCGATTAACGAGCAACAAAGCTTCAAAGTTCCAGAAATGATATCTGAAACAAAAGATGATGTTCCGACCGATGAACAGAATAATGAAGTTGATGATGCAGATCAAGGAGGTGTTGAGCAGGGGGAGCTTCCACCTCTTGATAATTCAGAGTCATTACCAGATGTTTCTAATGAAGAAACTCAAGTTCGACGATCTGATCGAGTTCGTGTTCCTTCCTCAAGATACCCAACTTCGAACTACATCCTTCTTACCAGCGAGGGGGAGCCAGAGAGCTTTCAGGAAGCTCAATCTCATATTAACAAAGCCAATTGGCAGAAGGCCATGGAAGACGAAATGAATTCTTTACACAAAAATCAAACATATGAGTTGGTGAAACTTCCCAAAGGAAAGAAAGCCTTGAAAAACAAGTGGGTTTTCAAGTTGAAGAAAGATGGCAAAGGAAACATTGTGAAGTACAAGGCAAGACTCGTTGTCAAAGGATTCCAACAAAAGGAGGGAATTGACTTTGATGAGATTTTTTCGCCGGTTGTGAAGATGATGTCTATTCGAGTTGTACTCGGATTGGTTGCCAGTCTAGATCTTGAGCTTGAGCAGATGGATGTAAAAATAGCCTTTCTTCATGGTGATTTAGATGAAGAAATATACATGGAGCAGCCCGATGGGTTTAAAGTGTAACACCCGGTTTTTAATAAAACATCTTCATTTAAATAAATATCAATTTATTCAATAATTAACATTTTGAAGATATTTAAAAATCATTTTAAACATCAATTCACTACATGAATCCTCAATTAAGCAGCATCAGTGTGTACCCGTCATGCCTGTCCGTCATTTCCACCTGTACAACCTGAAATGGTAATTTAAAAGGGAAAGGATAAGCACACGGCTTAGTGAGTTCCAACAACTACACAGCATATCAGCTACACATACTTTACCCCTAACAGGAAAAATACAACCACACGTCACATAATCTGCTCTACCCAGTATATTGGATTATATCCTCCTATACGTATCTGCTCAGTAAATCTAATTCCCCTGCTCAGCACTTAGAGCCGCGCATACCCTGTACGTCGAGTCATGCGTATCTGCTCAGTGTCTTTTGCTCGTATCTCTATATTACTCAGTACGTCGAACTCACACACACCATAACCCAACCCATACAATTATAACAGAAAGATATATATCAATAATATACACACAACTTGGTACTATTTACCAACATCTTATAAACATCTTATAAGCACACAAAAATACGGTAAAGCATATATAACCTCCACACAATGTAGTGAGAAACTCACCTGATTATAGTCGACTACAACGTTTATCTCTGCTTCGTATTCCCTCTTTAACTGTTAACACCGTAAGACATTTATCACTCTTTAATTCTTAACTATCTTATAGTTGCATCATTAAACTCTTCCATAATTCCAACATGATACCTCGTGATTTATCAAGTAAATGATAGCCAGGTAGAAGATTAGTTGGGGTGGCAGGATCCTTTCAGCATTTTAGCCTTTCGGAAAATCCAACAACCAGATCCCAAGTAATCAGCCTAGACACCATCCTCGTAAGTAAATCACTCGGTATTATTTTTGGAATTACGAATAATATAACCTCTACATATTATAGTTTAACACTTATAAACTACTAGAGAAATACAATAGTGATTACTCACTTAAGATTGGCGTTCAAAGCCTTGGCACGTTTCCCGTTCCGCTCTTCCAACACTTCCCGAGCACCTCGTTACCAGCTACCGCTCGCTCCTAACTCCTCCCGACCTATTTTCTTAACCAGAACACTCCTCGATATCGTAAGGTTGTTTGGTGTTTGTTGTGGGTTGAAATGAAGAAGTTGGGCCTCTATTTATAGGGCTTGAAAACACTATTCACGACGTCATCACGACATCATCGTCGACATCATCACGACGTCATCACGAGGTAAGCGCTTACTTCATTTCTCGGGTACTATTCACGCGGAGTACTATTCATGCCGGAGTTACTATTCACGCCGGAGTCACTATTCACAACGTTTTTTTTTTTTTTTTTTTTGAAAAATGGTCGTTACAAGTTCTCCCCCCCCCCCCTTTATAAGATTCCGTCCCCGGAATCTCCAGCGTTGGCATACACTTATTCTTCCTCTCAATCATTCTCTATTTCAACACAATACGGTTCTATTAGTAAACCCAAAGGGTATTACCACAATACCGGCACATTAACCACCTCTAATCAACTAGGCCAACCTATTGAGACTACAAAGTACTCGTTATGTAATCTCATACACTCACAATACAGACATCATGGATGCAAGGTACTTGTTATGCATCGTATAATCACATGTTCACCACATCATATCACAACCCCTGCTCTTAACAACCTCAACAGCTCAGCTATTCACCAAACACCCAACTGTATGTGTGTTAGAACTGCCAGCCAATAAAGCCATCACAACACTTGTATGTGGTCCCACCACAATTACTGCTCATAAGATCCACAACACATATGTGGTCTTACCAAATGTGGCCCCACTAAATAAGTGGTCACAACCACAAGTACTATTAACCCCCAGAATAAATGGTCACAACTACAAGTTACCAGTGACCCCACGGAATAAGTGGTCCCAACCACAAGTACAAGTAGCCCCATAGCATAAGTGGTCCCAACCACAATACTAGTAGCCCCACCTAATAAGTGGTCCCAACTACAAGTATAAGTGGCCCCACAGAATAAACAGCTTTTCGCTCTAAAGGCTTAACGGTTAACACACATACGACTGCACAGCTCTGCAACCAACACATGACACCAAGAATCCTCATATCAGCTCAGCCTCCACATACAACTACAAAATCTCCACCCACCATAGGATACCATATCCATGGTTATCACCACTTAATACTTACATATTCGTCCGCACAGCTAATATCAACTAGATATTCAACCAGCTACCGACACAGTTTATCCACGGTTACTTGCCTACGAGTTACCTACTTAAGAGGTATTCACTTAGTCATTTACCCAACACACATATGCTAACAAGATAGTTATCTTGGTCAGTTAGCAATATTTCCTCAACTCATTATTTTCATATACTAACAGATTTTAAGTACATGATACACTGATAGGCCACATCTAGCCTATTATGATATATTCGTTCATAGTATTCACTACCTACATGAATACCCTTACGCCACACCACTATGTCATCTGCACTCTCACGAGTTTTTATTATATGTCCATCCCGTATACACGTACATCTTTTGTACGGGAATGGATAAAACTCTAATTCTGCAAACATACGACACCACGTATAAAACCTTATGTTTCTAGCATGTACACGTATATCTGTACGTATACTTTTCACATCTATATACTGCTTTAGTTCACGTATGTCTTCTTCCAAATTATGCCATCCAGTTACTGGATCCCAATTTCTGCTGATACGCTCACATACATCCTCAGCCTTCATCATTATCGTACTACAGTCGTCTGACACACTTCGTATATAAAACTTGTTAACCAGCAACTGTAGATGACCTGGAAGCCTCACATATATCTCCATATCTGGAAATGAAATTTACGACTTATGCTCTTCTCTAAATAACATTATGTTTATTTATAGTCGATCAAAATCAACTATTTTAGCGATCAACATCTTCTTTTTATTATCCACTATCTGTGCTTTTCTTAGTAACGAAGGGACTTAATGTATCATTTTTACACAGCTCATCCACCATAGTCACATCAACTGTTCACTAATTAACTACTAAGAAAAGAAACGTCACCAGATTCTAAATCTTTCGAGTACCCCAACCAGCGTCCCAATTATTCCTAATAAATTCTATGATTGCCAATCAATAAATTGGATAGTATAAATACAGCTTATCAGCATACACATTGATTAGTTATACCCTCAGCTTATTGGATTGCTCATGACCAACTCCCAATTCGAACGCGGATCCTGTGCTTTCAATAGTAGAAGCTCTTACTACTATCTTCCACACATATCCTCATTCGTTTCAGGACTTGTTCAGAAGTCCCCAATTTACTTCTCACGTTAATTTTACCACCTATACCCCAGGTTGTTTTACGAACATAGTCGTAGAAAATTTTTCACATAAAAGGATTTACCTTATGGATATCACTTATCAAGGAACATGCAACTTGGCCAACTCAAAAATTCTAGGACTATTTAGTTCCTACTGTCTACACTGTAATGGCATTTAAGCACACATATATTACAGAAATAGCAACAAAGACTAAGCACTTAACCTTTTCCCCACTGACGTCGGCTGACGGTACACACTGCGTCTTTGCAACAACATTCATTTAACCCCTTACTCGAAAAACAACTTATAATTTCTTGTAAAAATATTTCCAAAGAAAACTTTTAAGTCTCAAGCTTGAGATCAAAACCCATCAAGTGAGTCTGATTCACTCAAGCCTTGGCTCTGATACCAACTTGTAACACCCGGTTTTTAATAAAACATCTTCATTTAAATAAATATCAATTTATTCAATAATTAACATTTTGAAGATATTTAAAAATCATTTTAAACATCAATTCACTACATGAATCCCCAATTAAGCAGCATCAGTGTGTACCCGTCATGCCTGTCCGTCATTTCCACCTGTACAACCTGAAATGGTAATTTAAAAGGGAAAGGATAAGCACACGGCTTAGTGAGTTCCAACAACTACACAGCATATCAGCTACACATACTTTACCCCTAACAGGAAAAATACAACCACACGTCACATAATCTGCTCTACCCAGTATATTGGATTATATCCTCCTATACGTATCTGCTCAGTAAATCTAATTCCCCTGCTCAGCACTTAGAGCCGCGCATACCCTGTACGTCGAGTCATGCGTATCTGCTCAGTGTCTTTTGCTCGTATCTCTATATTACTCAGTACGTCGAACTCACACACACCATAACCCAACCCATACAATTATAACAGAAAGATATATATCAATAATATACACACAACTTGGTACTATTTACCAACATCTTATAAACATCTTATAAGCACACAAAAATACGGTAAAGCATATATAACCTCCACACAATGTAGTGAGAAACTCACCTGATTATAGTCGACTACAACGTTTATCTCTGCTTCGTATTCCCTCTTTAACTGTTAACACCGTAAGACATTTATCACTCTTTAATTCTTAACTATCTTATAGTTGCATCATTAAACTCTTCCATAATTTCAACATGATACCTCGTGATTTATCAAGTAAATGATAGCCAGGTAGAAGATTAGTTGGGGTGGCAGGATCCTTTCAGCATTTTAGCCTTTCGGAAAATCCAACAACCAGATCCCAAGTAATCAGCCTAGACACCATCCTCGTAAGTAAATCACTCGGTATTATTTTTGGAATTACGAATAATATAACCTCTACATATTATAGTTTAACACTTATAAACTACTAGAGAAATACAATAGTGATTACTCACTTAAGATTGGCGTTCAAAGCCTTGGCACGTTTCCCGTTCCGCTCTTCCAACACTTCCCGAGCACCTCGTTACCAGCTACCGCTCGCTCCTAACTCCTCCCGACCTATTTTCCTAACCAGAACACTCCTCGATATCGTAAGGTTGTTTGGTGTTTGTTGTGGGTTGAAATGAAGAAGTTGGGCCTCTATTTATAGGGCTTGAAAACACTATTCACGACGTCATCACGACATCATCGTCGACATCATCACGAGGTAAGCGCTTACTTCATTTCTCGGATACTATTCACGCCGGAGTACTATTCATGCCGGAGTTACTATTCACGCCGGAGTCACTATTCACAACGTTTTTTTTTTTTTGAAAAATGGTCGTTACATAAAGACCCAAAGAAAGAGCATCTCGTCTGCAAGTTGAAGAAGAGCCTTTATGGTCTTAAGCAAGCCCCAAGACAGTGGTACAAGAAGTTTGACTCATTCATGGTAAGTCACGAGTACAAAAGAACTGTTGCAGACCACTGCGTGTACTTGAAGAAGTTTCTAGATGGGAAATTTGTCATCCTTTTGCTCTATGTGGATGATATGCTAATAGTGGGTCAAGATGCAACCATGATCAACAACTTGAAGAAGGATTTGTCTAAGTTCTTTGATATGAAATACTTAGGCCCAGCTCAACAGATATTGGGCATGAAAATTATCCGTGATAGAGAATCAAGAAAATTGTTCTTGTCACAGGAGGAGTATGTTGAACGTGTGATCAAAAGGTTCAACATGGAAAACGCCAAGCCTGTTGGCACTCCGTTGGCAAATCACTTCAAGTTAAGTAAGAAAAATTCTCCTTCTTCTGATAAAGAGAAAGAAGAGATGAAGAAAGTCCCTTATTCCTCAGCCGTAGGAAGTCTTATGTATGCGATGGTGTGTACAAGGCCAGATATTGCTCATGCTGTTGGTGTCGTGAGTAGATATCTAGCAAATCCAGGAAAGCAACATTGGGAAGCAGTCAAGTGGATACTGCTGTTAGGTGAAGATTTTTCAAAGGTAGGTTTGGTAGCCTCCTTTGGAATGCAAATTCTTCTTTGATTCACATTGATTTTTTCCACACTCATAAGCCTATAAATACTAGGCTTTGGTTGAGAAGCAAGATGCACCACTTGAGCTCAAAACAAGAGTTATAAATTGTAATCTTGTGAGTATTAATAAGATTTCTCTAGTTGCGGCCCGTGGACGTAGGATTTGCACCGAATCCGAACCACGTAAAAATCCTTGTGTTCTTCTTGCTTTATTTTTGTGAGTTTGTGTGTGTGTGATAGTGTGTTTCCGCTGCGTGTACCCGGTCCGATTCCTAACAACTGGTATCAGAGCTTCGGGTTTCGGAGGAGGTCTCGATTTTAGAAATTAGAGTATGCTCTGTGGTTGCAGTTTTGTCTGATCTTCCACATCAGAAACTAATTTCTATTAATCGTATTAAAGGTATCTCGGTACTTTGAAGGGTACTGTTCTGTCACACAAAAGTACTATAAAATATTTGTCTCTTGTTTGTCGTAATGGCTGAAGACAAGGTTGTAATCGAGAAGTTTAACGCAACTGACTTTAGCTGGTGGAAAATGCAATTAGAAGCATTGCTATGTCAGAAAGATTTGGACGTGGTACTTGGAGACAAACCGGAGAAAATGGAAAAAGCTGCTGAAGATGCGTGGAACTCAAAGGACAAGAAAGCTAAGGCGGTTATTACATTGTCGTTGGAAAGGAGCGTCGCTTTCAACATCATGAAGGAAACCACGGCGCGTGGTATGATGGATGCTCTGACGAACATGTATGAGAAACCGTCGGTGGCTAACAAGGTGTTCTTGATGAGGGAATTGTTCACGACAAGGATGAATGAAGACAGCTCAGTTACGATTCACATTAACAATCTAAATTCAATTCTATGCAGATTGTCATCTGTGGGAATTAAATTTGATATCGAGACTCAAGCTTCACTGCTACTAGCTTCACTACCTGATAGCTGGTCTGGAACAGTAACCGCTGTTACAAGTTCAGTGGGGACCAGTGGTATGACTTTTGAAGGGGTTAGAGATTTGGTTCTTGGCGAGGATGTCAGACGCAAGAATCAAGGTGGATCTTCTTCTTCTGAGTTATTAAATATCGGAAGAGGTAGAGGGAATAGCAGGAATAGTGGGAGCAGTGGGAGTCGGGGAAGAAGTTCATCTAGAACTTGGAAGAATGTGAAGTGCTGGAACTGCCAAGAGGTGGGACATGTTAAGAGTCAATGTCCAAAGAAAGAATTGAACATTGCTGGTGCTGAGAGTGTGTCTGAGGATGATGCACTGATACTAAGTATGGAAAGTTCTGTAGACTCTTGGGTCATGGATTAAGGGGCTTCGTTTCACGCCATGGACAACGGAGAAACGATGGTGAATCTAAAAGAAGGAGATTTTGGGGAGGTACGGTTAGCAAATGATGAGATGCTTCAAGTAACGGGCATGGGAGATATTGATCTGGTTACTTCATTGGGAACTACATGGAACCTGAAGAATGTCAGGGTGATTCCGGAGCTGAAGAAGAAATTGATTTATGTTGGTCAGCTGGATAAACAAGGACTGGAAGTAAGGTTTGGTGGTGGTAAATGGAGGGTGGTCAATGGTAATTCGGTGATTGCTCAAGGTATGAAGCGTGGGTCATTGTATATGGTTGAGGTACCTGCTGAGGGAAGTATGACCGTCCCGGTTAAGCATGGCAAAATCTGGTTCGCTAAATCTAGTGCTAAGAGAGTTCATTTTGCAAACATGAATTCTGGAGCCAAGGGGATCTTAGCTGAACGAGTCGGAAAGTCTAAACCATTCAGGGGATTTTGTGACAGTGGGAGCACGTGGTGTGTTCCGGGTACAGTTACAAAGAGCCGTTGGGTTTTGAAGACTAAGACTGAAAAATTCTCTCCTGTTGGAAGTTTGAAAAGTTTGGAGAGTGTTAGTGGTCCTCGGTGTATCTCTGGAGCTGGTGGAGTGTCCAAACCGGTTGAGACAGAGGATGAGTCGGTGGTGGGATTAGCCACGGCTGAGTTGAAGCTAGTGGGAGCTTCAACTGGCCCTTCTAGTACTTGAAGATGAGGGGTGGCTGCAATTAGAGAAATTGGACTAAGTTTAGCTTGTTCTTGGGAGCTGGAGGCTTGGAAGACTTGGTTGTTTTAAGATTACTGAAGTTACTGTATTGTTCAAAATCTTCAAGTGGGAGATTGTTAGGTGAAGATTTTTCAAAGGTAGGTTTGGTAGCCTCCTTTGGAATGCAAATTCTTCTTTGATTCACATTGATTTTTTCCACACTCATAAGCCTATAAATACTAGGCTTTGGTTGAGAAGCAAGATGCACCACTTGAGCTCAAAACAAGAGTTATAAATTGTAATCTTGTGAGTATTAATAAGATTTCTCTAGTTGCAGCCCGTAGACGTAGGATTTGCACCGAATCCGAACCACGTAAAAATCCTTGTGTTCTTCTTGCTTTATTTTCGTGAGTTTGTGTGTGTGTGATAGTGTGTTTCCGCTGCGTGTCCCCGGTCTGATTCCTAACAACTGCGATACCTGAAGGGTAGTTCAAAACTATGTTTGTGTTACGGGGGAGCTAAGCCAATCGTGAAAGGTTATACAGATGCTGATATGGCAGGAGATCTTGATAATAGGAAATCTACATCAAGTTATGTTTTCACTTTGGCAGGGGGAGCTATCTCATGGCAATCCAAGTTACAAAAGTGTGTAGCACTGTCAACAACAGAAGCCGAGTACATTGCTGCCGTTGAAGCTGGGAAGGAGCTTATATGGTTAAAACGGTTTCTTCAAGAATTGGGGTTTCCACAAGCAGAATACATCATTCATTGCGACAGTCAGAGTGCTATGGACCTAAGCAAGAATTCGATGTACCATTCTCGCACTAAGCATATCGATATTCGTTATCATTGGCTTAGAGAAGCAATCGAAAGAGGAGAACTGAAGTTGTCAAAGATCAACACAAATGACAATCCTGCAGACATGTTGACCAAGGTGGTGACACAAGACAAACACAAACTATGTGCTGACATAGTTGGGTTAAGGATTGTTCAATAGAGGCTGGAGGGGGAGATTTGTTGATTTTTTCCAGCCCTCCATTCTAGAAGGGTTGAATATAGAGCCTAAGGTGGTGGCAAATTTGATCTTCTCTTCCATGAATTCAATGTGTTTACATACTATAGTTTTAGTGGCTAGTTTAGCTATAAATAGAGGCTTAAGTTTCAGTTCTTAGACATCCCAAAACACACCACAAACATATAGAGTTAGAGAGAAACACTTAGAGTATAAGTGTTAGAGAAAGGGTTTGTTTTTTGTAATAGTCGAGTGTGAGAGTTGCTCCTCCTATTGTAATTCTGTTCTAGTGTTGAATAGAAGAGTTTTCCGATCCTAACATTAATGTCCACTTTGAAAACGGTTGCCATGGTTCGGTTATTTTACACCAAAAACCGGTGTTACGATCCCACATTGGTAGAAAATAAATTCTATTAGTGGCTTATAAGTCTAAGTGTCCCCTCCTCCTACAAGCTAGCTTCTGGGAGTGAGTTCTACACTTGGGCTTATGGCGTGATACGGGTCTAGTATGGGATGGGTTCGTATCAATTGGTATCAGAGCCGTCCCCATCTTTCGAGGTTCCAACCCTTGGAGTGGTGGCCTGCGGAGTGGTGGCTTGGACCCGAAAGGAGGGTGCCAACCGTGACCAACGTAGCCGTGACCAACAATGGCTCGGAGTGGTGGCCTATGGAGTGGTGGCTTGGACCAAAAAGGGGGTGCCAACCGTGACCAACATAGCCGTGACCAACGAGGACGTTGGCTCTTCAAAGCGTGGGGTATTGTTACGATCCCACATTGGTAGAAAATAAATTCTATTAGTGGCTTATAAGTCTAAGTGTCCCCTCCTCCTACAAGCTAGCTTTTGGGAGTGAGTTCTACACTTGGGCTTATGGCGTGATACGGGTCTAGTATGGGATGGGTTCGTATCAACCGGTTTAGAACCTAAACCTCTCTGGTGAGCGTGGTCCTCGGACCGAACCCGACCAGGACCGAACCCCAGCCGGACCGAGACCGAGGGAATACAATCAATGGAACCGAGGACCGACCAAACTATGGGACTTGGTCTTGGGTTCGGGTATGAGTTTACTCGGGTTTGGTCGGGTTTTACCCGAGCAGGACCAAGCGTAAAAACTTCAAAGGCCTATTATAATCTTAATGTTTTTTAAACTTTCGGTCGGTTCCATAGCCGAGAACCCGAAAATACCGAAGGATCAAGACCGATAAGGACCAAGACCGAATTAAGCCACATATACGGACCGAGTACCGACCAACTAACTCGGGTAACCATTAGCAAAATTTAATTGGTAATTTTATAAAAGGGTAATCCTCATTAGATAAAATATTTATATCATATTGCATGTTGCACCTGAATATTGATATACACACATAGGTTCAGTTTCGTTACAAACAAAGCATTAGGGAGCAAAATCGAAAACATACATACATCTGAAAATGAGTAAATACGAAATAGAAACTTCTGCAGCCAACAATTTTGTGCAATGCACATTGTTGATTTTCATGCACCAACTACATTCAAGAACAATGATCCCCAGGATTTATCTTATTCTTGTTCTTGTAGTTTTTTGCAGCCGATGCAACCGCTTTTGCGCTCGCCTCAACGATCATAGTTGACACATGCTTCTTCTTTGCTGGGATCACAGTCGCACCTTTGGTGTTTGATGACTGCCCACCAGTCGTGTTTGATCCGTAGTTCCGTGGCTGGTTATCACCCATCAGATACTCCTATTGTTTGATACTTTTTCTGCCTTTAAATACACTTAGAGCGATTCAAATTTTGTTTGTGATAAAGGAAACGGGAAAAATCAGGTCCATTATATATTGTGCCAGGAGATTCCCACACCTCATTTCCGTGCGTGTGCATGCGTGACAATGTGTGGGAACTTTGGAGCAGATTTAAGATTTATTTGTTGAGTGAGGGTGTGCCCTGGTGTGCGTTTACATCGATGAGAATAGTAAAATGTGTTAATGCAAGGTCTACAATGTGTGTGCAAGCGTTATAGTTGTGTGGGTGAGACTGAGTATCTTCTTTGAAGATGAACCGGAGTATTGAGCGAATTACCAAGATTGCATAAGTATTTCTGTTATTATATATATTATTGTTACTATTTTATTTTGGTCTTCTGAAATTTTCATAAAACTTCTTCATTATTCATCAAGACATTTATTAGAAGAAATCCATAAAATAGAAGTTCTAAGCAAATACTTCGCAAAAGATTAGCTATCACCAAGGGCCCAACAGATACGAACCAATAAGAATTTTTGGCAAATAAATACTTCGTGAAAATAGTTACAGCTAGTCCTACAATTTGATGGAGTTCAAGGTCAAGACATGCATTAGTAAAATGATCACAAGATCTCGATTCGTAAATTTATATATTTTTGCTAGATCCGGACCAAAACAAAATATATTTTTTTCTAACACAAAATCCTTGCAGCCATGTTTGGTTGGGCCCATAGCCGCATGTGTTTGAGATATATGAAATTATGGAGAATCGCCAGTACAATGTCTAATATTATGCGAAGTATTTGCTTAGGAGTTGTAATTTTTAAATTTATTCTGGAAGTCGTCTTGGAAATTTATGAAGATGATTTACGTAAATTTCAAAAAACAAATACAAAGGATAGCAAGTATAATAATAATAATAATAATAATAATAATAATAATAATAATAATAATAATAATAATAATAATAATAAAATCTTGGCAATCTTCTCAAAAATCTAGTTCATCTTCAAAGAAAATACCATTACGATGTATCACTCAATAACGCACAGGAAGCCACACCCTCAATAAACAAATAAATTTTCAAGTATATATATTCCCAAGTTTCCACACATTGCCATGCATGCACACACTCGGAAATGAGGGGTGGGAAATCCCTATATATATAGATGACTAAACAGGGACTATATCAGAAACAAATTTTGAATCACTATAATTAAGTATATTTACAGATAGAAAAAGCATCAAAAAAAGACGAGTGATGGGTGATAACCAGCAGCATAACAATGGGTCAAACGTGACTGGTGGACGCACATCAAAGGCACCAGCGACTGTGATCCCAGTAAAGAAGAAGCATGTATCTACTATGATGGCTGAGGCGACCCTAAAAGCGGTTGCATCGACTGCAAAAAGTATCAAGAACAAAAATAAGATAAATCCTGCGAACCATGGTTCTTGACATGAAAATCAAAGAAGTCGCAGAAGTTTGTTGGCTGCAGAAAGTTCTATGTACTCTTTTCCGTATGTATGTTATTATGTCTGCGTTCCATTTTGTTCCACATTGTTTGTAACCGACTCTAAACCTATGTTTGTATATTAATATTTAGTGCGACAAGTAATATGATATAAATATTTCATCTCTTGTACTTTTGAATTAGACATGGATACACAACCTCAGCGAATTATAGAAAGAAGTACCTTAATAAAACTAGCAAACAATTAAATTTTGCATGAAATATTTATTACTCGAGTGATCATTATCGAGCCGAGCTGCATTTGAAACTGAGAATATAGTTTAGGGAATGTTCGGCATGAGATTGGGAGAACTTTTAGGAGCTTTTAGCTATTAGTATTTAAGAAAAAAAAAAACGAAAGTCATTTTCGGCATCGCAAGTTTTTCAACTACTTTGGATCCGGATACAGGTAGGATGAAAGCTGGTTTCTAGAATAGGGTTTGAATAACCGCTTCAAACATAGTTCAAAATGTACGGTTTTTGAATAACTGGTTTTCGAAACCAGTTTCTAAAATAAAATTTTTGAATAACCTGTTTCTAAAATCCTGTTAATGTCCACTTTGAAAACGGTTGCCCTGGTTCGGTTATTTTACACCAAAAACCGGTTTAAAACCTCTCTGGTTTTGGTCAAAACCTATTTTGCCTCCGTGTAACAGAAACCGAACAGCTTTCAACTCTAAAAACACCACAAAAAACAAACCCATTTCCTTCAGATATTTCCGTCGGTAAAAATCCGTCATTAAACTGAACTACTGATGGAAACCGACGGAAAATGGGGTGTCGGAAAAAGGGTCGTGGGTAACTTGTGCCATCGGATTACCGACGCAATACCTCGACCCAATTCCAATAGACCATTTTACCTACACATTACCAACGTAACTTTTCAGCTATACATTACGGACGGAACGTTTTAGCTACACATTGCCAATAGAACTTTTTAGCTACACATAACCAACAGAATGACTTACCTACACATTACCGATGGAAGCCTGTTGACCATTGGTTGACCACAACGCCAAGATACCGACGAAATACCTACAGATAGGTTACTGATGAAATACTGACAACCCATTTACCAACGGATCCGTCTAACCCGCGGAAAAATGCAGTTTTTTTTTTAAATAAACTGAAATTTTTCTGCACAAATAGAAAAAAATTCCAAATCAATAACCATTTCTTAAACACTAAAATACAATATCAAATTATCAATTACCAAAATGTTCATAAAAATGTTTTTCTTATCTCGGATCGCTATTTGAAAGTACAACGTGATAAGTAGGCATGTTTTTTTTAAATAGAATGCCTTAAGAACACAATTGGAAGTATATGGCTATAATAGTCAAAATTGGAAGTAGAATCCAATGATATGAATAAGACCTAACTAACTGTCCACTTGTAACCAAGAGCTCTAGCCAATAAAAAAAATTTAACATTAACAATAGAATTTTTTAAACATAAGGAATTGCTTTCCACTCCCTTTTAAGATCCCATAGACCACAAATAAAGAAATGAAATGTTTTGGGACTCTACACAAAATATTCACCATTGGTTGTTTGAACAACCTGTACATTATACTTGATGGTAATGTCAAGATCATTTTCTGGTTTACCAGAAATATTAAAATGTATTATTTTGTTATTAACGTTACATTTGAACATACAAAACAATTATAGATCATACAAAATAGATGGGTAGCTAGATTCCGTTTTTATCCCCTATGATATTAATATATAGTTTTTCTTATGGTCTCGTGGTCCAAGGGTAAAATGGTCATATACATAAACTAACCAACACACATGACACATGTGGTTAGATTAAAGGATTGAGGGACCAATATCGATCATCAGTATAATGACCAAATTACATAATTCAACTATATTTAGGGACCAAAAATGTAATTTACTCTTTTTCTTGGTATTAGAGCACCAACAGGTAATGGTATGACCTCTGAGTAATTGTTTCCATGATTTGGGATGACACAACCAAGAGCTATTGTTGCCTTTACTGAATCTGTGGTGTCATTTTTATAACAAAGAACCACTTTTTGGTTAAAGACGTTACTGTCTAAGCAGGTTGCCATACAATAGATATAAACGGAAAAAAAAAATCCAAATGCAACAAAATCTGGTCATTGAAACTTACCTGCAAACTTTTGTTTTTCTTCTTGGGGGACATTGGTAGCAAATCCGTAAAAGCGTCTTTTGTAACTCCTTATCAGTGCTTTGCTTGAGAGCCTGATCACGTTTAAAGATCATAAACACAACATACTATTTCAAAAATGAAAATGCAATTCAAAGAAATACATGGGACAGGTAATATTTTTCAAGATTTCATAGCGATGCCAAAAAGGCGAAAATACCTCTGTAGGACCCTCGTAAGCAAAAGGCCACCAAATGAATGCCCACATGAAACCGTTATGGCGATGCCATAGAAGACGGAGATGTGGGATATGGGGATCGAGGCTTGATGATGGCGATTAGGGTTTAGTGATGGCGGCTTCATGATGGCGCATTGTCGATTATCAGATTGATGATGGAGATGACGAATCGATGAAGGGGATGGCGCTAAGGAATCGATCATGGCGATGATGCTGATGCATCGTCATGGCGATGGAAGATGAGCCGGATCTAAGGGGCTGTTAGAATATCAATTGATAACCTGAAAACACGATCTAATTTTTTTATTAAAAAACTAATTTTTTTTTCTTATATACATAATCCATTTAGGCCACTTCAATACATTGAATATTTTAATGAATCATAAAAATTTTATAAATATTGGTCTATTTTGGCTAAAAGAACCATAAAAATTTTATAAATATTGGTCTCATTTTGTAGAGAATATTTTTTACATATTGTAATGTTATTATTTTTTTCATGAATGTTATACTAGTTTTTAATAGAAAAAGATTTAAAAAAGAGGATAAGAAAAAGAAATTGAAAAAAAAAAAAGATAGAGAGGGTGTCAAATGCAAAACTTCTTTTTCCTTCTTTTCTAGAACATATTACATTGAAATTTAGCTCACTACAATGCTAATTGTTATGCATTATCCTCACCTTCTAGGTGATCATGATCAATCTAATGAATACCCATCATTTACAGCAGCTTAATGGTGGAAAAATAAAGTCCTCTGGTTGTGTGTTCATTATGAAAAATGATAACGTAGATTTAATATCTAGATAATTATGTGATGCCTTCTATATTTCCAGAAAAGTTCCAATAAAGTATGATTACATATTCTCTTTCTTATGAGTTATGTCGGCTGTTTAAATGCATAATTTGTTATTAGAGTTTACTTCACTTTCTTATTTTTCTCAACACATGGCATTATGGGATTCTATCATTTAGATCAGCCATTAATCCATGCAGTTCTGCAATCTTGATCTAAACCCTCGCTTTCTTTCCCCTCATCCTTGCCCTCTAATCTTCTCCGTGCTGCCTTTTGATCCATGGCGCACATCCTTCAGTTCAACCAACCTCGAGAAAAAGACAAATTTAGTCTAATCTCCTAAAGTTTTGCCAAAAAATAGTCAAATGACCAAAATAGCCATAGTTTTCGTCACCTGCGAAAACTCCTTAAAACTTGTGAAAAGTACCTATTACATGCGAAGAGTACATTTTTTTTTAAAAAAAAACTTTTTTTTTTTGGGTCCAAGCACCTGCGAAAATGCCTCTAAAAACCTGCGAAACTCTCTCTTAAAACCTGTGAAAATTAATTTTTTTATGTGATTTTTTAAGTTTTTTAAATTTTTTTTTTTTTTTTTGCATAGGAATAAGGTATAGCTGGGACTACGTAAAATTGAAGTTTGACTGCGAAACGACATACAAATGAGCAATATTTTGAGCACTTTTGATAACACAAACCATGTGACAAACATCACCATCATCGATAATGTTAAATTGTTAATGACATAAAACAAATCAGGATGTTGAAAAGACAAAGTAATGTCTTATCTATCTTCCATGTGTACCTTCCATTTGACCAAATTCAATAACTTAATGTAAGTTAGGGGTGGCAAAAGTCGACACCACGTGACAAAAATACTTGACACGAAACGAAATTAGGACGAAATCGAAAATTGAATTCGTGTTTGTTTCGTGTTCGTGTTATGTAAAAAACACGACGTCGTGTCGTGTTCGTGTCTAAAATTCGAAACGATCATAACAATAATATAACACGATTTATAACGATAATACCATGATATTAACACGATAATTTGCTTTTACAATAATTTAAGGGTATTGGTAAATAAACCCCTTCATTATTATTTAATGATGTCCCATCAATTAGGGTTACTTTTAATATATATATATATATATATATATATATATATATATATATATATATATATATATATATATATATATATATATATATATATAAAATAGGCGTGTTATTTGGTCGATTAAATCGTTTTTTTTTTTAATTTTTCCAAATTAATCGTATCCAAACCAAATAAAGTTTGGTTAAATCGGTTTCGGTTTAATTGGTTTCAGTTTATTCGGTTTGGTTAAATCGATTTCGGTTTAATTTAACCAAACCAAATAATGTTCGGTTAAATCGATTTCAGTTTAATTTGTTTCGATTTATTCGGTTTGGTTAAGCGGTTTCAGTTTAATTTAACCAAACCAAATAATGTTCGGTTAAATCGGTTTCGGTTTATTCGGTTTGGTTAATCGATTTAGGTTTATTCGATTTGGTTAATCGGTTTCGGTTTATAAATATATAAATCCGTTTCGGTTTATTCGGTTTGGTTAATCAGTTTAGGTTTATTCGATTTGGTTAATTGGTTTCGGTTTATTCGGTTTGGTTAATTGGTTTAGGTTTATTCGATTTGGTTAATTGGTCTCATGATTTCCTCCTTTTATAATGTGGCACTACACATATTAAGCCCGGCTAGCAGTATGACATACTTACCGCTTCGATCAAATCCTCCATCATTGCATCAACACACCCATATTGCAATTGCAATTGCAATTGCTCGCGGCTGCCATTACGTAAAAGTTACATTGTAATAATTAGAACAACACTATATTACAACATTTGATAATATAAACGAACAAAACATTTAAAAATGTATTCAAACAAAACGTCAAAAATTAGAAAATTAGTATGTCAAAAATTAGAAAAATTAGTAAATTACAACGTTAAATAATGCAAACAAGCAAAACGTAAAAAAACATATTAGAAAATATATTCGAACTAAACGTCAAAAAGTTAGAAAATTATTTAAATTATAAATACTAAAACAAATAAATAAATTAAATAAAAACAATTATTACTAATTATTAAATTATATATATATATATATATATATATATATATATATATATATATATATATATATATATATATATATATATATATATATATATATATATATATATATATATATATATATATATTAAAAAGAAAACCCTAATTGATGTGACATTAAAAGATAATCATGAGGGGGTTTTTTTAAGATGACCCTAATTTAAATATTAATAAGTATTATTATTTAAGCATTGAACGAACTATTGAATTAAAGACTATACATGTTTTCCATCGGCTTCTTTGAAATCCGAACTGGCGCTGGAAACTCAAATCGTCATTTTCCCTTCCATATAATTGTATTGATGGTTGTGTTGATTCGATATCGATACCATGTTCAATCGATTGTATTGAAGTCTGTGTTTACAAGATCTTACAAAAGATATTACGGAATTTGATAGCAAGGGAAACGTTTCACATGAAGCGATAGAGTCACAAGTTTGAAGATATTTAGCATTATTCAATGTCGCTATATGTTATTTTCAATTAAATTTGTTTTGTGGTGTTTAAATTTTCTTTTTGCGAGAACTAAATAATAACATTATGGAAATGGTTTTTTTTGTTAACTTTGTCATGTTGTCGTGTTTTTCTTTTTTTTTTTCTTTTTTCGTATTCGTGTTAAGAAAAACTAACACGACATCGTGTCGTGTTCGGGTTGAGTAAAAGTAATTCATGTCGTGTCGTGTTAGCTAAAAACACAGAACGATTGCACGATTTGCCACCCCTAAATTGTAAGTTATCGATTTCGGAAATTCCAAAGCGTAATTACTAATGAATGGTCTAACATAATCCGGCAGGTGATCTATACGCTCCCATCACCCATCTGTTCAAAGAACAATGAATACTTTGTCGGATGAACTCATTCTCTTCCTTTTTTTTTTACAAAATTTCTTTTTAACTATAACAATTTAAAAAAAAAAAAAACAAAATTTTAAGAATATTGTCAATTTATAAGATGTTTTTCAACATTGTTGCGGTCAAACTTTAACTTTTCGCAGTCAGAGTTCAAATTTTTGCAGTCAACTTATACTTTTCTTAGTCAAAATTCTACTTTTCGCAATCAAAATTATATTTTTCGCATTCAAACTTAAACTTTACGTAGTCACAGCTATACGCTATTCCTATATAAAAAAATTAAAAATAAAGAAAATAAATAAATAAATTTCGCAGGTTTTGAGAGAGAGCTTCGCTGGTGTTCAAAGGCATTTTCACATGTGGCTTTGGACCCAAAAAAATTAAAATAATTAAAAATTATTAAAAATATACTTTTCGCAGGTAATAGGTATTTTTAACAAGTTTTTAAGGGGTTTATTCAAATGACTCGTGAAAACTATAGCTATTTTGGTCCTATGGTTAATTTTTTGCTATTTTAAACCTTAAGAGATTAAATAAACAATTAAATGGTACATCGTTGACATGCCATGGCTATGAAAGCCGGGTCTAGCTCGGATCATCGATGAGACGTACCTTTTTCATATTATTTTATTTAGACGAGGTTTAGGTTAGGGTGATGGTCCGCATTTTTATTATTCTTTTTGTGCTTTTTCTTATGTTCCAGTTTTCTTATCATGTACACCACCATGTGCACTTTTCCTTTTTAATTATATCTTTGTCATGCCAATAAATAGAAAAAGTAAAAGCAATAACATATATAAGCAGTTTATCTAGGTAACTCAGTAGTGATTTATTTTATCAAATAAAATAAATATAAAACTTGTTTATTAATTAACAGGAGCCCCATGATTTGATGTGTCAAGCAAGTTTGTAGTTGTTAGTAATTTCATGTCGTTCTTTAAGTATGGGTGCTTCATTAATTTGATTGTCATTTCATGAAAAGGTTAACAACATTTAATAACTTACAAAGCACCATTATTGGTCAAACGAATATCGATGGCTATAATGCAGTTACAAGTATAATTAAAATAAGAACACTGTGAAATTAGTTGGGTACGACAGAACTGTGCGATAGCGCATTTCATTTAGAGGTCAAACTTCTCAGAAGTCAAACAATAAGGTGTAATAAACCAAGGATGTTTCAACGTTCAACTGCACAAACTTACTTTTGATGGAATCAATAAAGGTTTCTTGGTAAGGCTGTAAAGAGGTAAAAACAAATTTAAGTTTTCGTAAAAAAAAAATTAATAATAATAATAACATAATTTAACCCCCACTAAGCTTCTGAGTTTTTCATACTCCAACTTCAACAAATTGTATTTAGATTTTAAGAAAGGAAAAAGCTATAATTACAAAAGATGTTGATAGGAAAAATTACATCTAGAATCACCAAGCTAATTAAGGTGCTGATCAGTACTAAATACATGGTATGATGATCTTGTTAATGGTTAATATGAACCGGATATTTTACAATGATTAATCTACAATTATATATTGAAATATCTGACGAAAATCATATATATGCACCTTCCTTCTTTGGACAGCAATGCAATATGAAGTCGTCAACGTCGACCATGAATCTCATAACTAGACCTTCCCATCAACAGAAGGGATAATTTTCTTGGTTTCCATGGTTGCCTCCGAGTTCGTTACTGAGTTAGTACCTCTGGAGGGTGCCGAGGAAGGTGTTGGAAACTTCTTAGGCAGCATTTGTTCCCAGTTAATCTCTTTTGGAAATCTTGATGTTGCCTCAGAGAAAGCAAGAAAAGTAACAATGCTCAATAGCAAAAACTTGTGCCTCCACGACCCAACCATGATGAATGAATGAATGAATGACAATTGACACAAGATACTCAGAAAGCTGCCTGTTGCGTTGATCACTTCCCTGGAGATTGTGGTGTGCTTTTAGATAGCTTCTTGGGCAGCAGACAATGAGGAGGATTTTGAGAAGAATGCCAACTGTGTTGTTTTAGAAAAGAGGTAACAGTGGCAGACCATGACGCTATTTTAAACAATAAAAACAGTAGCGGATTGTGATCTTTGGTATTTTCTAATAGAAAGTTGAAAAAGGTCTGGCTACTTTGTGTAGCAAGTCAAGGAACTGTGTCTCTACAGTGGACACATCATTTGTTATTTTAAACCGTAAGACTGGTGGGACAAATCTTTGGTTGTCAGACTTTGTTAAAGATAGACAATTACTCCACCCACCCACTTGGATGATTCTTACAAGTTAAAACTGTTTGGAACCTATCATTAACGTGTGCAGTAGGTGGTTGTACCATAGGTGAGTTGTGATTATAGATTCTTAATTATGCATGAAAAAAAGGATGGTACCATTATCGCAAGGGGAGGAACAGGGTGTTTTTTTTTTTTTTTTTTTTTGTTAAAATCTTTTTAAATCACATAAAGGGTTGGCTGCAGGGACTTTTTCCTTGTTACATCACTATTTCCTTTGGAAGTTATCAAGGGTCAGATACCTCTATATATGATTAATCTACTATAATAGTCTTCAAATTGTAGTTCCATTCGGCAAACCTAGTATTCTATAAAGTCAAAGCCAATGCTCTTGTCGTTCTAAAGTAAGACCTTTTTCCTTATTTAACATAATATTTTACATGAGAAATGGAATCTTAGTGTTCAAAAACATATATTGCAATTTTTAATTTATCATTATGTAAGAAAGAATGTTGTGTAAAGATAATATTTTCACTTATGCACATCTCTAGGAAAATATAAAGCAAGTCTCATTAAAGAAAAGAAAAAAAAGAAGTGCATAAAGAAACTAACTAGAAAAGAGACCGACAAGGCAAAAGCCAAAAAGAACAAGGGGAAAAATACCGAGTTAAGAACTAGATTCTAAAAGAAACGTATTTGGAAAGATTCTAAAGAAAAATATTGAAGAATGTAATGAACGTAGCAAGTATCAAACCATAAAAAGGAAGCGGACAATGTGCAATTTGCATCCTCATTCTAAACTAGCTAACAAATTGTTTGTTCTTTGTAATCCATGGTCTCAAGAAAAGCTTGTTACAAAAACCTTGAGGTCATTGATTTGCACATTTAAAATAAAAGTTAATTTACTTCTATTGTTAAAGTTATGGATTAAACCAAGATACCATTATATGTCGGTGATTTTAGTCTCAACAATTGGTCATTTACTGATATTGGAATTAACATGAGTATCAAATATGGATTAAAACTATCATATAATACTATTAGTAATTTCCGAATATGCCCTTACTTACACGATGAGGTGTAGAAGGCTTATCATTATCCTAGTTCTAATAGGATATACGTTGGGTGATTTCTTGGTGCTTAAACTAATTGGAGCCCAAGTAATATTAGTGTGTGTGTGTGTGTGTGTGTGTGTGTGTGTGTGTGTGTGTGTGTGTGTGTGTGTGTGTGTGTGTGTGTGTGTGTGTGTATATATATATATATATATATATATATATATATATATATATATATATATATCGAGTTATATGGCTTCAGATATAGACATAGGGAACGACTGAAACAAAGTTTTGAGTTATTTTCTTCATTATAATAAAAGCTATTCCCATATTCTTTCGTGTTTTTTACCTTTATACCGGTTCCATTCAATAAATTAGGAAGTCCGGATTCCACACTTGTGTATAAGGCAAGTTTGATCTCATACCATGTAACTCAATATCTAGACATATATATAGATCATATTACTTGGGCTCCAAGTAGCTTAAGCACCAAGCAATCAACCAATGTATATCCTATTAGAACTAGGATAATGATCAGCCCTTCTACACCTCATCGTGTAAGTAAGGGCAAATTCTGAAATTACTAATATTTACCCCTTAATTTCTAAGTAGAAATTGAGAGATTTTCCTGTCTTAGTAGCTTGCGCATTTCAACAAACTTGGTCTTCACAAGAGCTTTTGTTAGGATGTCAGCTTGTTGTTCCTTCCCGTTGATATGCTCCACTACAATCTCTTTCTCTTCGACTCTTTCGTATACATAATGGTAACAAGACTTGATGTGTTTGCTTAGGCTATGAAAAACTGGATGTTTGACTAACGAAATCGTCAATCTTAAGTACCACTTCTTGTATACGAGTTTCAGTTATTTCTTCAAGTAGACCACGAAGCCAAACTACTTGGCAACTCGCTGCACTTGCAGCTATGTATTCTGCCTCACATGAAGATATTGCAATCTTCTCTTGCTTTTGTGAGCACCAAGTAATTGGTGATTGATTTAAGGTAAAAACATGACCGGTTGTACTTCTCACATAATCTTGATCTATGTTGTGACTGCTATCATTGTATCCGATCAAGTTGATTGATCCACCTTGAGGGTACCGAATTCCAAAACCCATGGTTCTTTTCACATACCTTGGATTTGTTTTACTGATGCCATATGTGATTTTTTCGGATTTTACATGTACGGACTTGTAATGCCAACAACATATGCAACATCCAATCTAGTTTGGAGCAAATATCTCAGTCTTCCTACTAAGCTACGATATTCAGTAACTTCGGTGTCTTCCTCACCCTCTCCTTTTGAAAATTCCACATTTAAATCCATAGGGATTAAAGTGGGATTGCAGTCAAACATACATTAAGTACCTTTTTTCGCGTAACCTTATTGCGTAATTAAGATCGTCAACATACACTCCAACGATGTGTAATCATTTACTGTTTGAAATTTTTATGTATATAAATCTTCATAAATTGAAAGAATATTTACAACGTTGTCACCACACATTGAACTATCCCACAAGGCATACTATGAACTTTCAACCCAAACGACTTTTAATAGTTTTTAACATATTTTAATATTCATCTTTTTAGTTTCGATGCTTTTGTAAGCTAAAAGAAAATAATATAATACATCGAAAGTTTGAGACAAAAACATGCTATAATGATAAATTGATCACTAATTAACAATAAACACTGAAATCCATGGTATGATCAAAATTGAAGAATAAGATAATCTAATGATTAGTATTATATAAGGGAAGGGGTAAAAGATATATAGATGTGTGAAGCAATGTGAGACAAAATAAAAAAAACTTGAAATTAATATGGTAAAAGATAAATAATTTATCTTGAAGCATAGTTTAAATGATCTTTTTTAAAGTCAAATATAATCAAAATTGATGGGTAATAAAATCAAATCACTCGTATCATATAAGGTATGCATGAAGTAATGTAGGAAAAAGAATAAAATCAAAATAATTTGGTAAAGATAAATCATTAATGTTGAATCGTATTGTTTTGAATGGTCTTTTTTATACAATATAGTTAAAACGTTGACAATTGAAAGTTTTTATGTATATACATAGTGGTAAATCGAAAAATATGTATATCAGTGTCATTTTTTACAAACGACATACTATAAACTTCCAACCTAGTCTGATTTTTAAAAGTAAACGATACATCTCGGCTTTGAGGTCATCCCTTACGACCTGAACATTACTTCTTCAATATCCTCATATATATGTCTTTAGGTCATGACTATGACACCCTGTTACATTATACGACCAAATACCACAAATTGTAGGGGCATTGTAGTATGTAATTCTTCATCATCAACAAGGTGTGCTAATTTATGCATGCTCTCCAACATGCATTGGGCTGAAGTAAAACGTATACTTACGGTACCTGTATGGCACCAACTCTCATGAGCTTCTTATACGTTGCAACTTTAGCTTAACCCTTCATGCCTTGTCAACTCTATAGTACATGCATGCACTCTCTGATGCAAACAGGACTGGCTTTCGAGATGAATGTATCAACGGATGAGTTTTCTATCTTCCTTGGCTCAAACTTAATCTCAGTGTTCATAAAAGCAATGGACGGTTACTATTGATTGAGTCATAATGTGAAGCCCTCGCTGATACAATGGATGAATCAACATGGATTCAGGCTCTTATAGGTGAACTTCGTTTCATATGCCTATTTGTTCCACACTTGCACAAAAAACATTGAGATAGATTTTCACTTTTGCCAAGAGAAACTTTCAGTTGGCGAACTGAGTGTTCAATTTATCTTCAGCTTGCAAACATCTTCCCTAAGCCGTTGTCAACACCAATGTTTGTTTACTCTTAAATCCAAGCTTCGATTTGTCCCTCATCCTTAGCTTGCAGTGGCATATTGAACTATGTAGATTAGATTAGCAATATGGTACAATCTAAGGGATTGTAATATAAAAGAAAACTCTATTTATAGTTATTGTACTGTATACTGTCCTCCTAAACTGAGGTTTTTATAGCGGATGGAGAAAACCGCATTGGACTGCTTGTTAGGAGCTCCGGCCCATTGAGAATTATCTATACATACAATGTACTTCAAAACTCCTTAGGTCAAGTGTTATGTCCGTTTGTAGTTGGACATGTTTCTACCATTTTTATCATTCTTGCATTTATCCAATAATGGTTATAGTAGGTACTCGATATATTTTGCATCACATTAGTTCGATAAACTACTTTAAACATCGTCAAAACTTATTTGATGCATCGAAGAAGATATAGCCCAACCATAACAATGGCAATGTTCGCATCCATAACACATGATAACCTTGCATTATCTTATTTCTAGTCGAAAATTACAATTAGACTATTAGAGGAGCAGATTGCCGATAACTGAAGGTTGAAAAGTAGGGAACTATTAGAAGGTAGAAGAATGTCGGATAAAGGATTAAAGGTTATAAAGTTGTGTGAAGGCTTTTTTTAGACAACAAGAGCTGGTGGAAGATAACCACTCGATAATCATCAACACTCCTGTCTAGTTCACTTTTCCATTTTACTTTCTCCACACAAAACTAGCTTTCAGAAAACGTTTTTTAAAAAAAGTTCGATAGTACAACTATTTGAAATAAATAGTGCATTAATTAAAGTAAGGACAAACGCTAGAGGCATTTAAATCTCACTTTCCCTTTAAGTTATATCAAGACTTAACAAGTAACAACAATCGATGTTTACTTGAGTTTTTTGTATAACCAAAGGGTTCGGTTTTGATATTATTGGATGATATAAATTTCTGTTGAGTAACCAAATGTTATATGGTACGTACATACATATAACATTAAACATAAACAAGATCTCAATGAACTGAACTCCGCATACATGGAAGCTCTCAATTGTATAATTTAATTCCATTGCTAAATATGATAACATATCGTAGTTTTACAGTAAAATAATTCTAACCCCACACCCGTGTTATCGGGACTACATTCGAGACCGGCGAGGCAAACCAAGTACAAAATCGTTACACGAACAAATCAAAACGACCATTATACGTGGCTAAACAAACTTACAATTGCAATTAAATTAATAAAATGAAAAACACATAATACCTTTCTTTTTATCGGGAGTCTAGAGACACATAAATCTTGACTTCTATTCAATGGCATACGCTACTGTTTCTACTTCTGTGGGACGCCAAAACGTTTTCTCCACACATAACATCCCTTCATTGTCCTTGCTGTAAGTCATCTTAACCTTCCATTGCATAGACTTCGCCATGCTTTCAACCTCGGTTATCGTCTCAACAGTGTCACGCACTATCAATTTCCCTTCGGGTCTTAAAATTCTGTCAACTTCCGCCATTAACCCTTGTAACTTGCACCTGTCACAAGAAATAATATATCACGTTTTAGTAATTAACAACGATGACAGTAACAGTAATTAATTAATCAATCATCCATGTACAGACAGATATACGTTACTTTTTCTTAACGTCGGAGAAAAGATGATCGGCATGAAGAAGATCGTATGTTCTAGGGTAAGTGCTGAATGATTCACACCAATTGTGATATATGCCAAAGAGACCACGCTCGAATATAATTGGAAGAGTATCGGGTGAGTCAACCGGTACGACATTCATCACCCAAACATTCATTTCCTTCAGCGCAGCAGCAAATCTATAAACAAAATGTCAAAAAAATAACGTAAGATTTTCATGTCATGTGAAATTGGGGCGTAATTATTTGATTGTGATTTGTGATTTGTGATTTATGACTTACCCTCCGTATATTGCTCGCATGTCCATGACGTTTCTGATGGAAGACCAATCGATTCCTAACCCGTTCAAATACGATTTTGACACAACGCGTTTCCAGTTTTCAAAATCAGCAGTGAAGTCCTCGGGGGCTGATTTGCCATAAACTCCAACATCACTACTCTTTAACCAATACGGTGGTGACTCCAACCTCTGTGGCCATGTCTTTGGCCACTTGGTGCCACGGACTGATGAGTCAACCGGGACCTTATGCATGCAGGCTTGAAGTTGTACGTTCCTGTATTCTCAACTCATGTCAAAATTCGCTATTTCTTGGATAAATGTCTCATGAAATTTGCGTGTATATATGCAGAAAAAGCGGGATAATTATAGATGGTTTACCAGATGGCATCTGGGTCGTCCTTTTTGTCACATAGGGGAGGATCGTTTTGTTGTCTGCTTTCATAGCATTCGTTATTTGTGGGCTTTCTGTAAATTGCTGCACCAACCTCGTTCAATTTGTCATTGTTGACCACCACCAACTCCCAGCACATTGCCTTGGTTAGTTTAGACATGGCTGCCACAAGATTGATCAAGTTTATAAGAATTGACTACTTCATTCCATAGAGAACGCAAAACTTTCCTTTTTAATTCTCCCAAAAAAATGCAAATTATCTGGCCGAATTGCAGGAAATAGCAGTTAACTTTACTCTCGCTACTAATATACGCGCTGTACTTTAATTTTTTACCGTACTATTAATATATTACATTATTAACTCATAATAACAAGGTACTTACATTTCTTTTTACGGATAATAGCAATTTGTAACATGAAACTTATTAAATGTACTTACATTTCTTTACTCATAATAGCAATATACTTACAATTCTTTTTTAACATGATAGCATTGTTTAGACTTCTTTACCAATCATAGCAATATGTAATTTAAACACTTGTAAGCATTTTATAAGTGTTTAGTTACATATTGTTTTTAACAGTAAAGAACTATAAGTATGATGCTATTATGGGTTAAGAAATGCAAGTATGTTGCTTTTATGGGTTAAGAGATGCAAGTATATTGCTATTATGGGTAAAAGAGGATACTATTTTCCAAAAATTTTGCCTATTAGCAATCATTACTTTGATGTGTGTTCCACAAGCCTTGTTTACCTTGTCCCATGGATAATATAAACTATACATCATGTCAAATATTTCATTTTTTTTTGGGACGAGTGTATAACAGGATTATTTTATGCAAAGGACATACCTTCCCAAATTTCAACATCTTCAGGCTTATTTTGGTAAACTGGGGTAGCAGACCATACAAAGTAACCACCAGGTCGTAACACACGGTTAAGCTCCAAAAGTAGTTTACCTCCTGTAAACATATTTAATCTTAATATTTCATTCTAATCAATTAATCATATACAGTAAAAAGGGGGCTAAAGTTATCACCTTCAATGTGCCACGGGACTCTGCAACGAGCACAATGAACAACGTCAAAGACTTTACTAGGGAAGGGCAGCCTGATGGTACCCATGACAGCGGAAATGGCAGGAATACCCCTTTCCAATGCAAATTGCACTTGAGCTTCATGTTCATCTTTTGGAGCAAACGACATTGCAACCACATCTCTCTCAAAAAGATACCCCCCAAAACTAGCAACCCCACATCCAACATCCAATATCACTCGTGTTCTCTTTCCCCATGCAATATCAGGAAGTGACTGCAATTACAAAACCAAAAACATTTTAAACCAAAAACAGTAATCGTAACAATAAGTAATAATAATAGCAGACATAACGAGACTAACGTTTTGGATGAAGTCTATGTAGTGAAGAGCTCCGTTCTTAAATTGAGTACCACCGCCAGGAAATGTAAGGTACTCTCCTGTAACTTTCACCCAATTTTGATGTCCTTTTACTGCTGCAAGCTTCGTGTGTGGGACATTACTGTACCAGATCTGAAAATACAATATAAAATTAAAAACGGTTACCCCCAATTTTATTGGAATGTATGTTTTTATATTTAAATAAGTAGATATTAAAATTGACCTGTTCGCGGCTTCTAGGCCACTTGGTTGGGGTTTTGTAGCCTTCGGGCAGAGGGACAAGGCATGTAGGGGACTCATCCGGGCAGTGTCTTTCTCTGTGCTCGTAGTGGCTCCTACCATGAAGGTGTCTAATGGCTTCCAAATTGTCAAGACAAGGAATATAGTCAGGGCCAGCTGTCACATTACAAGTCTTCCACTTGTAATTCTTTGATGACGATGGTGTTTGTGCTTCTTTCTCACTTGCTGACTCAGCTGCTTGAGTTGAAAAGGCCCCGTTTTGGGTGTTGGTTTCTTTTTGAATCTCCGACTGTGTTGCAGCCGAGAAATCTTCGGTCTTGTTATCACTCGAGCTTTCTTCCGTTTGCTTGTCTTCTTCTTTCTCAACCTTCTCGTCAGACTTACTCTTCTCGTCTTCGGAATCCGTCTTTCCCGTTTCGTTGGAATCGGAGTTACTCGATTCACTTTCGTTCGAATCAGTGTCGCTGGAATTACTCTTTTCACCTTCGTTCGAATCGGAATTCGTGTTTCCATCTTCGGAGTTTGACTTTTCTTCATTTGAACTGGAATCGTCTCCTCCGGTGTTTGTTTCGACCTCATTCGTGTTGGATTCCTCGGAATTGGAATCACCTCCACTTTGAGTAGTTTCTTGATTACCTTCATCCTTTACTGCATCATCTGGTAGATCGCCGGAATTGTCTTCAAATTGAGAAGACGGTTTCGTGGACACCTTTTGTTTTGATTCTGTGGCAGCGGGCAGGTCAAGATTCTGACCGGGGGCAGCAGATGATGACATGAACATCCATGCTGCAACTAAACAAACCCCAACAACAACCACAATTGTAGCTGTGGAACATGATGACTTCTTCCCATCGACTCGGGAATATTTTCCCTGAGCCATGACTTAATCAATCCTGTTTCTTGTAAAACCTGAAGGGATAGAAATGGAAAGTTAACAGGATGGAGAGGTTACTTAATAATTAATATCATATAAAGATTTGTGAAAAAAAAAAGTACAAAAGCAATGAAAGAAAGATTTACTTCGATGTACTTGCTAGATGTGCATAAATATGAACTGTAAGTACCAAATAGACTAAAACTGCTATAAATCCAATTACTTATTTGAACCTCATCCAATTCAAATTTCAAGTTTTGTATGATCAAGAATCAAGATATCACAAGATCATAGAGCTCTAGATCGACAGCCAAAATACGAACAATACAAATTATATCATAACCTAAGGTCTTTCTATACTTGAAACGTTGATTAGATTTGCTTTGGTTGTAGATCATAGTATGAAAATGACATTGAAATATAACAATCTATTGTAGTCATTGAACACTTAGAAATTGAAAACATTGATGTCAACTAAATTTGTAAATTAAATCATTTGAACACTTGATATACCACTAAAATCTTGCTTCAAATTCAATTGAAAACTTCAGATCACAACTTCTAAGATCTAACCCTTCCAACTAGATTACAAAACTGTAGATCAGTAATCAACCTACAAACCAGTATCCGAATCTCGCAAATCTTGGCTCTAAAAAGATATAAAAAACAAGAAAAAGAATATGACCAATTAAACTTAGAACTGATAATGTCTGAAGCACAAAATCAGAGCATTATAGTAGTCAAATCAAACAGAACGAAGGACATAATACAAAGCGCAGATGACTTATAGAAGTTTAGTGAACATAACGATTTTTTTACCAAAAGTTTGAAGGGATTATTGAAAGGAAAGATTTTGGGCAGGAAAAGCTTCACCTTTGTGATTGTTCTTGAAGATCTAACGGAATTGTTAAGCTTTGAAGATCATCAGCTTCAAGAAAATGGCAAAACCCCCGGTGTACAGGTAGAGTAGTGCTACTGAGAGAGAGAGAGAGAGAGAGAGAACGCGGATTGGTCGAATTTAATGAGAATCTGGTGGGGAAATATAGAGGCCAAAAGAGCGGAGTAGATCCAGATGAGCGTAAATCGCACCGACTGCTTTATCTACAGGAAGGTATACGGTAGATCTATGGGAGGTCTAGTAATTACTATTTTTATGTCTACTTTTTAATTATATTTTTAGCGTTAAAAATAAATTTTAAAAAATCCAATATTTGATAAAAAGATACTTAGATTATCAAGATATTTAAGAATAAAAATAAAAAGAATAAAGAAAAATTACTAATAAGTTAAGAAGAAATTACTATTTGACAAATTACCCGGAAACAGATCACAAGCAAAAAAAACGAAAAAGAAACCTTTCAAAACAAAACCATACAAACAAATATGAGTTCAAAATTATGACATCAAAAAATTTAAACAAGACAATTAATATAAAATATTTATGTAGATCTTATGTAAAATTTGACAAATTTGTCTTTAAACTAATTTTTTTTGGGTGAGTTCTCGTTCGAAATACAAAACCAGTTAGTCATTCGAAAATTCATCCTCTATTTTATTCTTTAATCTTATTTTAACGAGGCTCATTGATGACATCCCCATTGTAGAAATAAAAACTAGAAGAGTAAATATGATACTAGCTACTCGATAAATAAGATCAAACTTGGCAACTGCTCTACTTTTTATCAACTATTGACACAGTTCTAATATAGATTTCAATTGTTTATAATTTGCATGTTGAACAAAATCAACTTCATAATGTTGACGTTGCATCTTCAAAAGTGTCTTTTCATAGTCACTGAAATCTCATTATTAAATGGCATACATCGTCACTTTAAAAAGGCTCATTAACATTTTTCGAATCTAGAGTTGTTGAAAGATGAGACTACTCCATCGAACTATCATTGAACTGGTCTAACTCCATTAGTAGGCACTTAATTACTTTATAAAAAATATCCTCTAGGTAATGATATTCAAGTATATGATCGTTATGCTCCTTCTGAGCTCGAGAACCTCTACTAAAATAGGTGAGAACTCCATCTAGTATCCCTAGCTAATTGTAATGTACAATATGGTTAATACCTTTCATGTCTCCAACTCATCAATAGAAATCGAATATGCTATTTATTCAACTTATGCTTCTCTTAGTTGATAAAGATCGTCCTATCAAAGTTCATATTATTAAAGAATGTCCTATCAAGGAGCTCATATGATTAAAGAACGTCATATCAAAGTTCGGCATGAAAGAAGACGATGTCCTATATTGCGATAACCAGAGTGAGTACACCTTATGAAGAATCTAGTGTTTCATGGTAGAACGAAACACATCAAGATGAGATTCCACTTTAACCGAGAATTGACAAGCGATGGAACTTTGAACTTAATGAATATCATTGGTACGAAGAATCAATTAGACATGGTTACTAATGCAGTAACAACAGAGAAGTTGAAGATATGTATGGCTTCAACTATTATTCTCGAGATTTAAAGCGGATGTGCATGCTAGAGAAACAGAGATGGGGTTACATAACTTAGATAGCAGTAGGTTGGTCGATCAGTCTCCAAGTGGGATATTGTTAGTTGGTGGAGTTTGGTCTCAAAGGCAAAGTTGCTAGTTCAAAGCCTCTAGACCGAGAGTAAATCCTCTTATTCGGCCGAGAGCGAGAGAAGTCTTGGTTCTAGCAGAGAACGAAGTCTCAGTCTCCACCAAGCGGACAATGTTCACATTGAAGTATAAGGAGTGAACCACATTAGATCTATATATTCTTATTTAGTTTAACATCTTTAATTGTGGAGATAACTGTTTTTGTGTGCATTTGTTGAACCTAACTATATATATATATATATATATATATATATATATATATATATATATATATATATATATATATATATATATATATATATATATATATATATATATATAGAGAGAGAGAGAGAGAGAGAGAGGTAGGATCATTTATATATGTCTAATTATTGTGTTACTTAACGTGTACCAATCATTTCATAATGGTATTTTAGTATTTTTTAAATCAATTGCATAACTGATTAATTCCTATAATTAAGGAATTACCCTGATTAATTGCTATAATTATGGAGGTTTCTTCTCCATCTCTCTACCTACGACAATCACCAGCATCATCCCCAACCTCCATCCGCACCATCGTCCCCAGCCTCCATCCACCCCCTTTTCTCTAATTATAGAAATTTGATTCCTGTTTCTGTTGAACCGGAGGCTTGAAGCTCGTTGTCGCCTGCCGGTTAAAGCTCTTCGACTGCATCTTCTCTGTTCAATTAAAGGTTTGAAGCACGTCGTTAATTATCGTTGATTATTTAATTTGATTTTCGTTGATTCTAAAACACGTTGAAAAGGGGTTCATCAAGAATTAATCAGAAAATTCTCGTAATAACTTCCACGTCAATGTAATGCGTATACTTCCATTAATCAATAAAAAACAGCAATCAGGTAACACAGGCACAATCAATAAAAAACCCAGCAATCAGGTGAAAGAAGCAAAAAACCCAACAATCAGGAGGTAAAATGAAAAAAGCTTAAGAACCAACAGGAAGAACTCATTCTGTTAAGAATGAGTCGTATACAAGAACATACTAACACCATCCTCCTTCTTTTGGTGTGAATCGGTCAAGACAAAAAAATGCAGAAACGTCATCTTTTTTTTCGAGCGAAGAACTCATTCTGTTAAGAATGAGTCGTATCCAAGAACACGTACTGTTAAACACTCATTCTGTTAAGAACGAGTTTTCTTTCAAGAATGTAATCTCGAGATAATTTCATTTTTTCTAGTTGTATCTTACGATGATTTTCATGATGATAACAATTGTATCCTCTATTTGTCGTATTATTTTGCATCTCTATTAATAGTTCATTCTGTTAAGAATGAGTTTTCTGTAAAAACATATTCTGTTACGAATTCTTTATATTAAGAATGAGTCTTTGTTAATTGCTTCAATGTATTCTTTTGTATTTCTGTATTCTTTGTTAATTGCTTCAACGTATTCTTTTGTATTTCTGTATTTCTGTATTTTAATTTTTTAAGAACATATTTTGTTACGAATTCATTCTGTCAAGAATGAGTCTTTGTTAAAATTTTATCTCAAGAGAACTTATAATCAAATTGTATTTTACCACAATGAAATCTTATCATAATGAACTTGTATCTTACGAGAATGACATCTTAGCAAAATGAAATTATATTTTATCAAAATAAAAAATTTCAGTTTTTTCATTCTTTTATGATTTTGAACATGATTATAGAGATGAGAGGGAAAAGAGATGCTTCTGTATCCCTAAAATCACAGAGTTTCCTTTTTTTTTAGGTTGATAAAATGTATATTATGTCATTTACAGCCGTTTTTTAATAATTTAATTAATTATATTATCTTTTATTTGTAATTTTAACCTTTCAATCATAACCATCTATTTATTTGATCTGACGGTTAGGATTTGATTACAATGTTACACAATAATTATCATTCTTAATATAACATAGCCATATATATATATATATATATATATATATATATATATATATATATATATATATATATATATATATATATATATATATATATATATATATATATATATATATATATATATATATATATAACTTAATTATTATATTTGAAAATTTCTAGAAGCATCGTAGATATACTTATCACTTGGTTAATAGTAATTATGAGTTTTATGTACTATACTATATGTAATGTGTACTATTTACACTATTACAATTTTTATACAACTGTTGCCTTGAATGAACAGTACCACTTTAGTTTATTATAATTTTTACCCCTGTAGTTTTACCATTTTAGTTTATTACAATTTTTACCCCTGTAGTTTTAATTTGTATAATTATAGTTTTAGTCCCTATAGTTTTAATTTTTATTAATTACAATTTTGGTCCCTATAGTTTTGTTTGCCAGTTTAACATTATCACAGTTTTGACCCATGTAGTTTTAATTTGTTGGCTTCCTTAACCGCAGCAACGCGCGGCTCCCTTCCGCTCGTTAGAGTAGATTTCATTCCTATTTATCATTATTGCACTTAGAAATGATGTTGCTTTCATTTAATATTTTCTAATATGTTTTTTAGGCATCCCTGGTCACTCGTATAAATGGGTTTTATGTACTATACAGTATGTAATGTGTACTATTTACACTATGAGTAACCTTTTTGAGTTTACGACGATAATGTACTTATGAAAACCTGGTCTACCACTTTGGTCATCTTGGTTGACTATTGAATGATTGCTTTCTCACTGTCGTTATATATATAGAACGTCTTTACATATGTTTTTTGTGGACATATTATATGTAGCTTTTCATGACATATTGTATGTGGCTTTTCTTGTCGACAATGAACAAGTAAGATTTACGATATGATATTTTATAACGATAGTACTTTGTGAATGGAAGATAAATTTGACAAGTGAAATAAGATCTAACTCAATATTTTGGTAAGATCGCGACCAGATTGCCACATTGTGACATCCTAATTTATTTGCATCAAGAATGATGTATATTGACAGAAGCAATCTAGTAAAATATGAACATTATAAATTATAAAAAAAATTTGTGACCGCATATATAAAACCATGCTTCACCACGATAGTTTCCCTTAAATGACTTTGGTGTTAGTGTATGCACAGAAAAATGCTTGGGTTAAGGCTACAAAATTCTTAGAATTTAAGGGTCATTTCTAATTTACCCAAACGTTTATTTTTGTTAATAATTTGTCATAGTTTTTTCCTAAATGTTTCATTTTTCAGTTTTTTAAAACGTAACTATCAGGTTACCGTTGACGTGTCGGTAATACTGTCGTGGCATGATGACTAGATAGTCACGTCAGCTTATATTAATAACTAGGCGAATACACGCACGTTCAGGAAGTAAATTATGTAGTTAAAATAATAAAAATATGTTTTGTTAAAAAATACCTAAGGCATTATCATCAACCATGAAATAACAACTTTATATAAGAAATCAAAAAGTTGACGTATTATCAATAGATTATTTTATATCAAGACATTCGTTCTAAAACATTGAAAAATGAAAAAAGAAATTTGTTAATTTATATCATAATAAATAAACAATACGAAAATTTCATCAGATAATGGTCAAAAATAAGAAAAGGAATACATAATATCGTTTGAATCTTTATTGTGAAATTTTTTAGACTTATTGGTAATAAACTAACATAAGTAAAAAAAAATTTAGTTACAAAGAATTATTGTTTAAATATTATAACTTTTCAACTTCCTATAGAGATTTTTAACCAACTACAACTTAAAAAACCTACGTAAAAATGCTAAATTGCATTGAATTATTTCATTTAATATTAAATTCTTAAACATGCTACTAATACCAATAAACATTTACAATAAAATTTAAAGTTGGTTAATTATATTGAAATATTTCTTTTAATGTCAACGTTACTCAAATTCCATCTGAAAGTTATTAACTATTACAACTCAACAGACTTTGATAACATATGTTGCACAATTGATACTTATAATAGTTATATTTACTATTATTTAGCATTATGTTTTAATAGATGAGGAAAATGATAAATTGATTTATAAAATAATAAGAGTTGTTATGAATGAATATATACTATAATATTAACCATTACGAATATAACTTGGTTTAATATTTCTAATTTAACAGTTCCTAAATTAAAATAAGTAAAAAAGTGTTAATATACATTAACATTAAAGATTAATGAACTACCTTAAATGAGTAAAAAATTGTTAACTCTAACGAATTATCATTTAATATTTCTACATGAAAAACCTACGAGTAGTAAAGGAAAAACTCTATTTAACCAATTAGTTTTATTATTGCTCATGTATCTCATTTAATTGATAATTTTATGGAGCCTTTTGAAGTTATGTCAAACGTCATTTCTATTCTAAACAAACCATGATTTCCATTTTTTTATTCAAATCTAATTGCATCATATATATAACCTCATGCGGTTGTTTAGTTAAAACATCCCAAGAAATTTGTTGGTTTTTTATTTTCCAGTAAGGAATATGATTAAAACATTACAATTTGTTTCATTTCTTAATTGTCGAATAAATATACGAATCTTTATATATATATATATATATATATATATATATATATATATATATATATATATATATATATATATATATATATATATGTGTGTGTGTGTGTGTGTGTGTGTGTGTGTGTGATTTTAGTTATCGCAATCTAACGAATAACAAATAGCATAAAAATAAATACTACACCTTTTAATAGAAATGATATCATCGAAATATCTACTATAGCATATTTATTCGAAAAACATACCAAACACTTGTATGTCATACACAAAATTCTTATGAACAATTTCATGATTTTACATCAAAATCTAACGAATAACAAAAACTATGAAAAAATTAATAACATAAAATAATTATAACATTTATTATAACATTTATATTCATAAACCATATCAAACCCTCTATAATCATAAAAAAATTTGTAGAAACAATTTCATTATTTTATATATCACAATCTTACGAATAACAAATACTATAGAAAAATTAAATACTACAACTTTTAATAACATAAAAGTGTCAAGATAACTATTATAATGTTTGTATTAAAAAAATACTTCAAACACTCCTAAATAATACAAAGAATGTAAAAATAATTTTAAGAATATATATAAATCAACATACTTTTGGTGAATTTCCCCAATTTCTTCTACACTTCATATTTTAATCATAAACAATTGAAAGATATAAATATTTTTATGAGAAAATTTTACTTATATAGCAACAACATATATAAATGAGAGGAATACAAAAAGTTATTAGTAAATGCTATTAATTTAAGAAATATGAAGAGTCATTTAGGTTTCAAATTAACCAATTCATACATAAATGCAATTATTATATTTTAATCAATAGAAAACTAAATTTTTGAGAATTTTCATTATTAGAAAAACAATTTTTGTCAAATTTTTTGTTAATTTCATATTTGACTTTAAATTTTTTTTCATTGAACTTTATGTTATATTTTTTATTCATTTTATAAAGTAGTATTTAAACAAAATTTTCCAAGTTTATTTGATATTTTTTTTTCGTTTTGAATGAAAAAAATTAAGTATTTTAGATTGATAACTATATACCGATAGAATTAAAATGATAATATTTACAACCGAACTAAAAACAAATAGAATCATGAAAACCAGAAGAACGAGTTAAGTAAATTTTGTTAAAAAATCATAGAATTAACATTCAAAATAGAGTTATAAATGAGTTTATTTTTCGTCGAATATCAAGTTATATTTTTAATCATTTAAAAAGTAGTATTTGAACGTATTTTCCAAGTTTATTTGACATTTTGTTTTTCGTTTTGAATGAAAAATTAAGTATATTAGATTGAGAACAATATACTGATAGAATTAAAAAAATAATATTTACAACTAAACTAAACTAATAAATTAAGTATATATTTTGTTTAAAATCATAGAATTAACATTGGAATTAGAATTATAAATGAGTTAAGTGTGTAATTAAGAGAGAAAATAAAAAAAAATTGTAAGTTTCAAATGATTATAAAAATCCAAGAATTTAAGGTCCGATTTCTAATTTGTCATGACTTTTTTTTGTGATGTAAAAGCCATTATGTTCCGAAAATTTTTCATAGAATCCATTAGTTTTTCGAAAACTTTTAATAATTGCCATTATTTTTCCGAAAATTTTTCATTAGAGCCATTATTTTTTTTTCTAGAAAACTCATTATGTTTTCAAAAACTTCTCATAAAAACCATTATTTTTTCGAAAAGTTTTCATACATCGCTTATATAATTTTTTCATATAATACGTATATATACATATAAATACTTAAAAAAATTTTGGTGTATTTATAATGCTAACAAAGAACCCCTTGTCCGAGTTTATAGTAAATATTAGTAATAATGCTAACAACAAATCATTGTCTGAGCGGTTAACTCGCTTGCCTCGATCCTCCAACAAGTTCTCTCGCAAATCAGGTGTCCCGTATTCAAATCTCATCTCCTACTTGGTGGCTTAATATTTTATGAGCTGCTAGTATGAGATTTCAAAACGGGACGTGTACTTGATTGATAGTAAGACGTGCCACCTTTCTATATAACATGTGTGTTCAACATGTTTTGAAAAAAATAATAAAGAGGTTTAAAAGAGATTTCAACCCAAGACTTCGAGGATAGAGGCAACAATCTAAAATGGATTCCTTCATCCAAAACAAATCAAAATGTCAACCCCTTACTAGTTTTAATGTCAAATCATCCATATTCCATTTATATGGTTCATAATCATCCAATTCCATCAATAAATTCAATGGTTGCTAGATTTCTTGATGTCAGATGGTTGGAATCACTAGGTAATTATTTAGAAATGCTTTCTTTCATCCAAAATAAATCAAGGAACCAAAACTCAGCTGGATTCATCTATAACTCAACATCTCCATGGTTCTATGGTTTCAAAATACTAATTTCCTCATTAAAGGTGATTTCCAAGTTATCCGTAAGTTGGATAGTGATCACATAATGGTCAAGAACATCAAGCATTCAATTGGAATCATTGAGGAAACCTCCTCCAAACAGAAAATTCGGATTAAATACAAATCCCAACCGAAAAATAGGTTTTCAAGCTAGAAAAGGATTAGATTATACCTTAGATTGCTAGGGAACTTCAAGAATTTTGAATAATCTTCAAAACCAAGCTCAATCCTACATGAAAACCCTAGAAATTGCCATATTCCTTTTATCTTTTGTTTGAATTCTTCTAAATGAAGAAAGGGGAAATCCCCAAACTATACGTCTAACTTTCAAGAATTGAAAAAAATGGTCCCCAAGGTTGGTTCCCTCTACCAATAACACCCAAAAGGCTAACCATTTTATTGAAAGCTCCAACTTTAAACTTTTTCCCCCAAAGAATATAATTATTCTTCATCTAAATCATTGACTACGTCAACCTTAACCTGTAGTTTGTTCATTTGGCGAAAATGATTCTTCTCACTAAAACTTCTACAATAATTTAGATTCTTGTTACGTCAACAAATTTAGTGGTAATGTGTTTCTAAACCTAAATTTTGGTTACATATTTTATGTAAACAACTTGCCTTATGGTTTATATCATGTAATTGCATTCATACACCACATGCATTACATATAAAGGGGTTTGAGAGTTGTGTGGCTCGAACCCCTTTGGGATAAAACTTGCCTTTTTGTGATATGTTGGTGATTAAGTTACTATAGATTAGGGATAGACCTTGCAAACCTATTCCATAGATGACATATTTTATGGTCACATGTCTACCCAAAACTTTCGGTGATGGGCGATTTTAACCTCGACAACAGTTGTAAGCTTGCTTACCCGGTTATAGCCCAACCATATTCCTTAGTGAAAGGGACATTATGAGTATAGAGAACAATGGTTGGAGATAATTGCATGTGCATTTCATATCATGACATTGCATTGTAGTATTCTCAATTTTCATGTTTATTGAAAATGGTAGGATAAGGATTGCAAATGTTTAGGAATTGATTTGGGGTTGGAATAACTAACCCATTCCAATGCTTTGCCAAGTCAAGATCCCGAATTTACTTACTTAGACTTTTCTAGTCTAACCAAATGTATTTGTTTGCATCCACAGTTGATGAAACCGAGACCTAGAGACTTGGGACATTTATAAGGCCTCGACATGTGAGGTTCACTTAAACTATGTTTTGATATGTGATTGTACACCTTATCACTAAAATCATTGCTTTTATTATACATTTGAACGGGACCGTATTCCACACTAAAATTTTGCGAACTTATTGGGACGGATTTTATTAAGTAATTAGAATTGAAAATCAAGGGGTGTTGGAATATATATATATATATATATATATATATATATATATATATATATATATATATATATATATATATATATATATAAATATATATATATATATATATATATATATATATATATATATATATATATATATATATATATATATATATAGGGAGAGTCAGGATCCGTCGATAACCTTTTTTCATGAGATATTGAGAACTTTTTGACTGAATTTTATTTTTCAAAAAAATGACTTAATACACTAAGTCACTTATATTTAAGTCATTTTGTCAAAAAAATAATTTGAAAAAATATACATATACGAAATGTGCATATATGCACAAAACGTGAACATATAGACATTTGCAAAAAAATACACATATACACATTTCATATATGCATATTTTTTTTGACAAAAAGTCTTAAATATAAGCGACTTAGTGTATTAAGTCAAATTTTTTGAAAAACAAATTCAGTCAAAATGTTTTCAAGATCTCATGAAAAAAGGGTTCTCAACGGATCCTACCTCTCTCTCTCTCTCTCTATATATATATATATATATATATATATATATATATATATATATATATATATATATATATATATATATATATATATATATATATATATATATATATATATATGGTCCCGTTCCGGTGAGGACTCGTAATGACACCTTAAAAAAATTGAAAAAAAATATAAAAAAATACAAATCATAAAATCGAGAATAGTACTATATCATGATCCAAAAAAATTTGGAAAAAAAAATTTGGATCATTGAGAAACAGTAATGATCCACAAAAAATTTTATTTTGTGGATCATTGTTTCATTATAAAAAACAATGATCCAAAAGTGTTTTTTCGAATTTTTTTCTCCAATATAGTACTATGATCCATTTTATTATTTATATTTTTTTATTTTTTTTCAATTTTTTAAGGTGTCCTCACGAGTCTTTACTTTAAGAAGAGTCCTCACCCGATCGCTTATATATATATATATATATATATATATATATATATATATATATATATATATATATATATATATATATATATATATATATATATATATATATATATGGTCATGTTTCGGTGAGGACTCGTAAGGACACCTTAAAAAAATTGAAAAAAATATAAAAAAATACAAATCATAAAATCGATAATAGTACTATATCATTATAAAAAAACTGGAAAAAAAATTTGGATCATTGAAAAAAGTAATGATCCAATTTTTTTATATTATTTTGAATTATTATTTCATTATAAAAAAATAATGATCCAAAAAGTTTTTTTTCGAAACTTTTTTTCTCCAATATAGTACTATGATCCATTTTATTATTTATATATATTTTTATTTTTTTTTAACTTTTTTAAGGTGTCCTCACGAGTGCTCAACGAAAGAAAAGTCTTCACTCGATCGGCTTTCTATATATATATATATATATATATATATATATATATATATATATATATATATATATATATATATATATATATATATATATATATATATATATATATATATATAGGGCTAGGATTAAATACATTTAACAATTATTGTGTGATTGTAGGACCAAATGTGGAGCGTCCGATTAAAATGATCAACGGTGTTAGATTCAAGGGTCTAATTATAAACTTATAACAATTAATTAATCAAATTTTGCAATTAAATCCTTATAAAGGGTATTTTAGTCTATTAATAAATATTTAAAAAATGAAATATCCAATTTATCTCCTAATTTTGTGGGATTACGTGAATAGAAACTGTAAATTAAAAACTGAAAATTATAGTACCTTCGAATTCCTTCGAATTCTCAAAGAACAGTTTGTGGGTATTTAAGTTAATTACAGTAGCTTTCGAATTCTTTGAGGATACATCAAATTCCTTTAATCATTCTCAGATAATGGACTTGTGACAATATCATTCTCGTAGAATGATCATGTTTATGTCAAATACGCACAAAGCCCTCATATACATTCTTAAAAATGTGATACCAAAACACAATCCAATAAAAATTAATATTCATTCTCAGAGAATGAGGTTCGACATACAACAAAATTGACATTGCTCAAAACGATTTCACATTTACTATCATGTAATTATCGCACATCCCAAAATCCAAAACAAAAAAATACACATTCCAAATAAGTGAACTTCTAATACATGACTATTCAATGTGTGATTACACGACTATTCTCAAAGAATGACTTACGGTAAAAAAAATTAACTATTCACACTTTGAATGTAACCTGTACATTCTTGGAGAATGTAACCTATACAACATTCTTGGAAAATCATCAATTCTTGAATCTTCAATCCGCTCTTTTTTCAGTCTTTATTATTTAAGAATGCTTTAGTTTCAGTCTTTAGTTCTTAAAGAATACTCGTTTTTCGGTATTCATTCTTAAAGAATGCTTAGATCTTGTATATTTCAGCAAACTCGCGGTTGCCGGATTTCGACAACAACAACGACGATCGTATATTTCAAGAAACCCGCGGCTGCCAGATTTAATCCTGTCTAACTTTTATAACAGTTTGGAAGATAAAGACAGTATTGTCAATTATATTATGTGTTCTTCAAAAAAAAGCCCCTGTTCTTAAAAAAAATCCTGTATTTTACAGAAGAGTATTTTGATGGTAAAATTATTGCTTGCTTCTTTTATATTGGACATAAAAAATTTACACGTAACAACCCTATCTATAATTACATCTAAGAACTTTTAGTTCATATGTAATCTATTTGTCAAATTAAATACACGATTTTATTCATTTATTGGGCCATAGGAGCACAAGTAAGCAAAAGTGTAGATTACCTTGGGCTCGCCGTCAAAATAAATTACGGATATACGAATATACATACTTTAAATAGTAGAGCTTGATGTCTGCAAATCCCAACTGAAAGCCTACCAATGGGAAGTACAACGGATTCTACAAGCTTCGCCGGCAAATCCGTTTGATTATCCTTTTGATCCGATCATCTCTTTCAAAGCCAAAATCGCTTCCTTAATTATCTACAGTTTCAAATAAACAAAATTAGGGACTAAGTAATCATATAAATTAGCGCAAAAGAATCCCGATGGTTTGATTTTCTCTGCGTTGAATTTGATACCTTCGGGTGTTTGTTCATCGGGATTTTGCTGCTGTCGGCGATCGATCAAGGCCACCGTCGGCGGTGTTGCGTCCGGCTGAGAAAGACGACGATTCGGAGGTCTGAAAGGCAGAGGCGAGGTTTAGAAATCGGTGAACCACAATGACGTATTAATAGAGATTTCTAGGTTTCATTCCTTAATTGTAGCCATTTAATTTGGGTAATTCAATTAATTAATTAATATAAAATTATAATTGTATTATTTAAATGACTAATTTACCCTTAGATATTGATTGGTCCAGAATTGGTCCTACAATCACACAATAATTGTTGAATGTATTTGAACCTACATCTATATATATATATATATATATATATATATATATATATATATATATATATATATATAAACTATTTTTTACTATTGGTTGGGTTGGTTGTGTCAGAAATAAGGATAGTCTTATAACAGTGCATATATGATTTGATGTACATGAATCGTCAATTCAACAAGACAGTATGCAAGAAAGAATAGTTACTATAAATTATCCGATTAGTCGAAAGTCTATTAATGTCATTAATGACTAAAAAACCATAACTATTGTTCGCCGAAAGATAGATCAGAACTGTACCACCAACACGCCTGTTGAAAGATAGCAATGTTGAAAGATAGCAAAAGATAGATCAGATGCGTGTTATGAACCCTCCCAAACCCAATTTCTCAGATTGTACATTCTGTTTCAGTACTTGTGCATTGAAAGTGGGTTGGAAAATATGAATTTCTTATGTTGTGGGTTGAGAAAGATTAAAGTAATTGAAGAGAGAAAAGCTAACGTAACATTTATATGACAAGTTTGTTGGAAGGATTGTTGAAGATGGACTCCCTCATCCTAATGGTGACAATTGTGATGTTATCAAAGTGATGGGTGGCATAAGATTCGGCTTTGACTAAAACAGTAACAATAGTATTTTCAGACAGTTTAAATCGTTTTGGTAAAAAACCAAAAACGAACGTATTTGGAATGTGTTCCACTGTACTAATACCAAGTGAGAAAATTTGAAAACAATAATTTTACTTAATATGAGAATATGATACTGATAATTGTTTTGCTCATGTATATTTTTATCATTACATATGGCTACATATACATACAACTTAATATCAGAAATAGAAAACCAAATTACATAAAATTGTAACTCTCATATCGATATCATGATTTAAGCGAAAATTATAACTCAAGTATCAAACCATATTAACATATCTAAGAAATAATATCCCCCGTATTAACTATCAGATTCTGTATACAACATCCCCACATCCATTCATTGCCCAACCCATTGGAGTCTAAAGTATTTATTTTGGACTCCATACCAGATCTTTGTCATGAGGTAAAATCAGTATATTATCAAATTCCAACTTCACGTATATAATAAGAGAAGGACGACGCGTAATCTTTCATCAATATAACAACATTGGTACTATAAATAAATAAAAACAATTGATATGCGGATACCATTTATTTACTAATTAAATTATGGTACCATCACAAACCTTGATGTGGATTTGTTGGGTTAGTCTGAACCCGATGGGATGAGTGGCGTTTACTGCCAAATGGATGTTGATTACAAAGCTGAGACTTGTTTATTGGATCTGTTATTTTCCCTCTTAAAAATATATATATTTATTATATTTACTTTGACTTTTACGTCATAAGATGGCCCCTTCTAGTTGATTTGTTATAATTTATCTCTAACGAATTAAATAATAAGAATAACTAAAAGCTCAAATAAATGAAATGTCGCTCAATACATATTTGGATGTATAAAACATTTTAAATGATTTATTTATAATATTATACTATATCGTATAATTTGTCTTCCATTGTATTTATTATGTTGATTGTTTAATCACAATAAAATACAAGTCCAGTTGCGCGTTGAAGGCCAGGGGCCAGAGCGAGGACAGAAAGCCACCGACATATATTGTATCCGTGTGTCGTCTTTGGTATTGGATATGCACCAAACCTTTAATGAAGCCAAAATTTCGCTTCACCATCAATTTTCCTTCTACGATATTTAGGTCTCATTCCAGCATACCCCGCGAACTTCATATGATATTAATTTGAGACAACTGCAAAAATGTGCATATGGATTGTTTTTATTTTATTAAGATCCAAAATAATTTCAACTTATCCAAATAGTCTTTTTGAGAGAGTTTCTTCCAAAAAAAATAAAAAAAATTATTTTACCTTTTTAATTTACCTTTTGGTTTTTATTTATATTTTAATTAAGAGAAAAAGACAAATTAGGCTAACTATTTAATACAATTTCCAAATTTGAGTAAAAAATTAGGGAAGTGACCAAAATAATCAGAATTTTCACAAGTGGAGGCCTGTGAAGATCTCTGACATCTGTGAAAATCTTATGACTTTGCTAAAATCTAAGGGTGCGTTTTGTTGCGGAAAAATGTTTTCTGTTTTCTATTTTCATTTTCAAAAAAATGGAGTGGAGTTTTCGTTTTCATTTTCAGTAGAAAACACATTTGGTTAATCTAATTGAGTTTTCGTTTTCCGTTTTAGAAAATTAGAAAACGTGTGGGGGTGGGTGGTTGGTGTGGGGTGGGCTAGGGTGGGTAGGAGCGGGGTTGGGGTTAGGGTGGGGTGGGGTAGGGTGGTGGGTGGGTGGGAAGGCCATGCCCCCCCCCCCCCCCCCCCCCGGTTTTGAGGTTCATAACACACAATACATAGAATTTACTTATTAAATAACCACTAAAATGACTAGTTAGCCCCTGTGATGCGATATGATTTATGTATTTTGGTTATTAACAAAGAAACTAAATACATAATTAAAAACAACTCCGGAAATCACTGAGAAAATCAAAACAAACATTTTTATTAGGAAACTAAAGAAACCATCGATTCTATTAAAACCAAAATCTAATCAAAATATACAGGTTTTTTACTCAAGCTTTGAGTTCAGAAAAACTATGTACCCTAAATTTTATTCCCACCGTCGGAGAAATATATCTCAAAGCTGGTCGGATGAAAGAAGCCATTGCCGGAAAAAGAAATCTCAAAACTTACTGGAAGAAAAAGAGTACATTGTTAATTGATTTTATCTTGAAACTCAAGATTACAGAAATCAAGTTTGTAACTTGTTCTTCTATCAAAAACCAAAAGTCACTAACCACTAAACTTATGCATACACTTTGTCAGATCTTGATGATTGTTTACACCTACTATGGAACCTTTGAGCAGACCATTGACCATTTGAAGTTGCAGGGCACCTTTGAACCTGCATCCATAAGTATTTAATTTAACATATATATCATATATTTGGTTATTTACTAAATATTTTATTGTCTAATTTTAATTTTGCTCAATTTAATACAAACTTGATGGAAAATAGCAAAAGATGAGGCTAATGATTAAATGACTATTTTGCTATTAAAGAATGAATATCAATTTTTGAAATAGTTTAACACTTTAATATTTAAAAATGTATCCTTATTAATGATATTCATTTATTTTATTATAATTTTAATGAACTTGTGATATTTGTCATATATACAATTTTCCAAAAAATATTTTTGTTATAATTTACTCAATCCGAGTACTCTCCACATAGACCGAGTATTCATTAGTCGACCGACCTAGTAACGTCTAGCGACCATTGCAACATTGCACTTAGTGACAGGAGGATGAGGAAAGGCAATCGGCATGATGAGACTCCTTAATTATAAGAATTCCAATTGTAGATTGACACATTCAATACCACACCTAGTCTTACGGACAATGCCATATTTTTGGAGATTGTTTTATTAGCTTATTATGTATATATATATACTTTGTACAAGTTCTTTGAAAAATATACAGAACAGATTTTTTTTCATTTGATTATATGGTATCAGAGCCACGTTACCATCTTTCCGCTCCAGCCTAATTATTTTACTCTTCTTCTACCTTCTTACCCTATATCTGGTTCGAATTGTTTTTATGGCCAACATAAGTCCACCACTTCTGGCTTTAGCCAATACAACAACCTCCACTCTTAATTTCCAAATTCCACCTATCAACATTAAGGTTGATCATGAAAATTACTCCATATGGAGAACTACGCTCTTGTAGCATCTGATCTTGAGGCCCATATTTTGGATCCAAAACAACCATCGGAGATCCGTTTCATTCCAACTTCCAAATGTTTTTAATCAAGACATATTTCCTTATACTGCTATGATGTCCCCATTTATGTCCCCTCTCCACTGATCCTATTATTCGCCTCCATTTCTCTAAGCCTTATTGACCATGCTATTGTGATTTCCACTCCATGTCCACTGAACCCATCCACCACCTACTCCACCTGAAAACAACTTTCAGACCACTCCTACTCCATCACCATGCTCACCGACCTCATCCAGTCCACATTAACAACACCCCAACATGAGTTCCTATGCCAAACAATATGCCTCGATTCTTTCACACTACCAATTTTCTGATAAAACTCACCATTCCATGGTCACTCGTGCTACTACTAATTCACTCAAACCAAAAGGCTTTGCCACTACACTTTCTTCTAAACCTAATCTTGAGCATCGCACCTTTGCCCAAGCCCTTAAGCATTCTTGTTGGAAACTTGCGATGAAAGTGAAATATAACGCTCTCATGCGAAATAACACTTGGTCTTTCATTTCTCGTCATGCTAATACTAATCTTGTTGGTTGTAAGTGGATTTTCAAGATAAAGCACAACTTGGATGGAGCACCACAAGCTCGGACAGTGGTCCAAGGATTCAGTCAACAAGAGGGTGTTAATTTCTTTGAAACCTTTAGTCACGTCATCAAACCAACTACCATTCGGTTGGTTCTGTCTATTTCTCTTTGAAAGGGTGGTGAATCAAGCAACTTGATATCAACAATGCTTTTTTAAATGGGGACTTATTGGAAGAGGTATACACGTAACAACCAAAGGGGGGGGGGGGGGGGAATGAGACTCCTTAATTATAGGCATTCAAATTGTAGATTGACACGTTAAACACAAAATCTAGTCTAATAATACACGATTAATAAAATATATAATTAATCATACAAGATGAATATAATATAACAATGCATGCTATTTAACATGCGGTTCTAGAAATCATTTCTCTATAGCATTGTAACACCTTATTCTCTTTTTCCAATTCTGTTTTAGTCATGATTTTTAGTAAGTGATATTTTTTATTTCTACGAACTCATGCTTTCAAAATATAACAATAAATATTCTTTTGGAATTGTGCTTTTGAATCAGCCATAATGTGTGTAAGAAATATACCTAGATGATGATTTCTCGTAATCACTCATGTATGCTATGTGATTATACATGAATGTAATAAACTCTTGTTATTTAGAAGTGAAAACTTCAATAAGAGATTTCAAGAGCACTCAACTTAACATGAACGAGCTCTATTCATTATTGAAGGGCGAAGCCCTTATTTGTACACAAAAGAATACTCTTCCGGAGAGCCTTGCAATAATAAACGCTACATAATTACGCTCAAAATGATTACAAAACGACAAATATCTAACATATTATATTATTACAATACTGAGCACTCAAAAGTTCGTCATGACTTTCGTCAATTGTGCCTGCTTGGGGGGGGGGGGGGGGGGGAGTAATGAGACTCCTCAATTATTGGCATTCAAATTGCAGATTGATACGTTAGACATGACATCTAGTCTTACGAATAGTGTCGTATTTTTAGGAAATTATATTGTTAGTTTATTGTGTATACATATACTCTGTACCAGTTCTTTGGAAAATATACAGAAATGGTTTTTTCCATTTGATTATACGACGGAGACCTAATCGAGGCCAATAAAAAATTGGGCCCTAATCATTCATTAGAAATCAAAACGAGCAGACGAAGGGAGAAGGCCATGGAGAAGGTAGGTGGGGGAGACATTAACACCAAAGATAACTATCGTTTCACTTATGACTGCGGTGGTGGCAGAAGGGACGACAACGATGATGGAGGCCGGTGGAATGGAGTAAGGATGACAAAAAAACCCGAACCCGAAACCTGAGAACTTCGGGTATAGGGTCGGGTTTGAGTCTTCTTGCCCCGACCCGTTAAGAATATATATATATATATATATATATATATATATATATATATATATATATATATATATATATATATATATATATATATATATATATATATATATATATATATATATATATATATATATATATATATATATATATATGTTAGGAAATAGACCTAAATCTATAGCCTATTGCCCAGGAATAATAACGAGAATATAAATGCGGAAATATAAACACAAAGTATCGACACAGAGATTTACGTGGTTCGGTCCAAGATGACCTACGTCCACGGGCAGGAGAGAGTATTCTTTATTCCAGAGCTAAATACAGGTGTTACAGAGCGTACCTAGATTGCTAGTAAATCGGCCTCTTCTGACTACTGACTTCAGACTTGACAACTGACAACACACACAAAACCCTAATGACCAGCCTTTATATTTATAGGCATTACAAGAAACCCTAGCCGTACCCTAGCTGTTCACGGCCCACGCGACGCGGACACTTAATTGGCCGCGGCGCGCGTGTTTACAATTCATACGGGTTTTAATTCCCAATTCACTATTTAACAATCTCCACCTTGAATTGCGAATTCAACATAGCTCCACCTCGCTCTAGAAACCAAAAAACTTCCTCTCGTCTCCTGCCAGCTTGCCCCGTAGGGACTTACCTCCTGCGAACATCAACCAAGTTCAAGCATAGCTCGAACTTCTCCTTGGGTAACGACTTCGTCAACATATCTGCCGGATTCACCTTGGTATCGATCTTCAAGATTGAGAACTTGTCTTCTTCAACTATGTCACAAATGAAATTTAACCGGATATCAATATGCTTTGTCTTTTCATGATAAACCGGATTCCTCGCTAGACACAAAGCGCTTTCACTATCACAGTTCAAGACAGGCTTCTCCACCTTCAACCCCAGACTCTCCACCAAACCATGTAGCCAGATACACTCCTTTATACCTTCAGTCATTGACATGTATTCCGCTTCAGTTGTAGACAAGGCAACAGTAGACTGTAAAGTTGACTTCCAACTGACTGCACATCCAAACAGAGTGAAAATATAACACGTGAGCGATCTCCTTTTTACCAAGTCGCCACCATAGTCTGAGTCTGCATATCCCACCAAGTTACTATGAGTATTACCACCATAAACCAAACAAACATCCTTAGTCCCCTTTAAGTATCGCAGGATCCACTTGACCGCTTCCCAGTGAGCTTTCCCAGGATTACTCATAAACCTACTAACCACACTAACTGCATGTGCTAAATCAGGTCTAGTACAGACCATAGCATACATAAGGCTTCCAACTGCACTTGAGTACGGAACTCTACTCATATAGTCTTTTTCCTCATCCGTAGTTGGTATAGTACTTCTGTTTAATTTAAAATGCGCTGCCAAAGGAGTTCCAACTGGTTTTGACTGATCCATACCGAAAGACTGCAAGACTTTCTCAATATATTTCTGCTGAGAAACATACAACAACCCCGCTTTCCTGTCTCTCTGAATCTCCATCTCCAATATCTTCTTTGCTGTACCTAAATCCTTCATTTCAAACTCACTTGCCAAAAGCTTCTTCAAGTTATTAATTTCAGCCATCTCCTTGGCTGCAATGAGCATATCATCAACATATAGCAACAGATAAACAAAGGACCCATTGGACAACTGCTTCAAGTAGACACAATTATCAAACTGATTCCGAATGTAGCCATGCGAAGTCATAAACGAATCAAATCTCTTGTACCACTGTCTAGGAGACTGCTTCAAACCATAAAGAGACTTCTTCAACAGACACACATGATCCTTATTAGAACCCGGAAAACCTTCAGGCTGTGACATATATATCTTCTCCTCCAAGCTTCCATGAAGAAATGCAGTTTTGACATCGAGCTGCTCAAGCTCCAGATTAAACGCACTCACCATAGCTAAAAGAACCCGAATTGACTTGTGCTTCACGACCGGTGAGAAAACCTCGTGATAGTCGATTCCTTCCTTTTGAGAAAATCCCTTCGCCACTAACCGTGCCTTGAACCTTGCGGGTTCAACACCTGGAATTCCTTCCTTCTTCTTAAAGACCCATTTGTATCCAACCGGTTTGACTCCTTTTGGTAATGGAACAAGATCCCACGTTTCATTCTTCTCAAGAGATTGCATCTCTTCATTCATTGCCATCAACCAGCTTGATCCTTCTTTACTTGCCACCGCCTCTTTGTAGGACCGAGGCTCATCAGTACCAATGTTTTCACCAACAGCTAGTGCATATGCAACAGAACCAATATCACCATTAGTGACACATGTAGCATATCTAGCTGGAGTCTTTGTGTTCCTTTTCTCTCTTCTCCTTGCTATAGATTCATCCTCATTGTTCTCACCATCGGCCTCAGCATCACCAGACTGATCCTCATTGGGCTGTTCATGAGTTTCATCACGTCTATGCTGATCATCACCGACATGCTGTTCTTCATTTATCACCATTCTGTCTGGAATTTGTGTGACAAACTCTACCTTCTGGTTGGCACCCTGATCTTTCCCTACATGACTTGTATCACCTCCTCTTTGGTTCACCATAGCAGATTCATTAAAGGTCACATCTCTGCTATTAATAAATTTTGGAGTTCTCCCTTCTTCTGTACACCACAGACGATAACCTTTCACTCCATGTGCATACCCTAGAAATATGCACCTCATTGCCCTCGCCTCAAGTTTACCATCATTAACATGAGCATAAGTCGGACAACCAAATATACGTAAACCAGAATAATCAGAGGATTTTCCAGACCATACCTCTTGAGGAGTCTTAAAGTCGATTGCAGTTGATGGTGATCTATTCACCAGATAGCAAGCAGTATTAACCGCTTCCGCCCAGAATTTCTTCGATAAATCAGCATATAAGCGCATACTTCTAGCACGCGCTAACAGTGTTTGGTTCATCCGTTCCGCCACTCCGTTCTGCTGTGGTGTGTGTCGTATAGTGTGGTGCCTCACTATACCTTCCGCCTTGCAGAAGTTGTCAAACGGGGCATCGCAGAACTCCAACCCGTTGTCAGTTCTGAGTGTCTTGACAGATTTTCCGGTCCGTTTTTCAATCATCGTCTTCCACTCCTTGAACTTCCCAAACACTTCGTCTTTAGTCTTCAGAAAATATATCCAAACCTTCCTTGAGTAGTCATCAATGAAAGTCACAAAGTATCGATGACCGTTATGAGACTCGACCGGAGAGGGACCCCACAAATCTGAATGAATGTACTCCAGGATTTCCTTGCTTGTGTGTTTACCCGAACTAAACTTCACCCTGCGTTGCTTGCCTTTGACACAAGCTTCACAAAACTTGAGTTTTCCCGTTAGCTCACCACCAAACAACCCATGTTTACTCAGAATTGACATACCCTTCTCACTCATATGTCCCAACCTTTTATGCCACAACTCTGTCTTATCATTACTACTCTCTAAGGATTGAGTAATCGCCACTGTTCCCCTAACCGAATTTCCTTCTAAGACAGGAACCCCACTCTTCAGCACCTTTCCTTTCATAACTACTAGAGAGCCCTTGGTGACCTTCACCCAGTCATCCTCACCAGAGTATTTCAACCCATTCTTTGCTAAAGTAGTAAGAGAAATTAAGTTCTTACGAAGATCCGGAACATACCAGCAATCAAGCTTTCTGACCATACCATCGTGCATCATAATCTGTACCATACCGCTTCCTTTGACCTGAGCAACCCAATCATCACCCAACTTCACCGTTCCTTTCAAGTCTCTAAAAGATTCGAACCAGTCACGATGGAAAGTCATATGATAAGATGCCCCAGTATCCAAGACCCAAGCATCAACAGAACTAGATGTACAAACAGTCAATACATCGCCTATGTCTTCTTCTTCAGAACCATCCTGAACAATAGCCGCACTGCCATTGTTGCTATTTTCTCCCTTCCCCCCTTTCAGCAGTGGACAATTTCTCTTGAAGTGACCCTTCTCCTTGCAGTTATAACACTTGACTTTTGCAGAAACTTTCGATTTCGAACGTGACTTACTCCGATTTCCACCATCTTTCTTATCCGATGTCCTTCCTCTACCAACGAACAGACCTGAACCGGATGTCTCCTCATTCCCAGAAACCCTACGTTTGAGTTCCTTGGACAGCAGAGAATCCTTCACATCATTCACAGTAATTGTTGTTCTTCCATACAACATAGTATCAACAAAATTCTCATGTGAATTCGGCAGTGAACATAACAAAATAAGGGCTTGATCCTCATCATCAACCTTTACTCCTACTCCTTGAAGATCTAGAATAATCCGGTTGAAAGAATCAAGATGGTCTTTTACTTGGGTACCTTCTGCCATCCGGAAAGTGTACAACCGTTGCTTTTGATACAACCTATTTGTCAAAGAACTGTTCTGATACGTATCACAGAGCTTCTTCCAAATACCGGCAGCAGTGGGTTGATCAACAACTTCCCTCAACACCTCATCCGTCAAGCTCAAAAGAATAGCACTATGTGCTTTCCCCTCGATCTCCTTCTTCACAGCATCGGTCGTGTCCTTTGCATATTCTCCTTCCACTGCAACTGCGCATCCTTGTTGAACCAGAAGAGCCTTCATCTTAACCTTCCACAAAGTGAAATCATTCGAGCCATTGAACTTCTCCAAATCGAACTTGTGAGATGACATCTTCAATCAACCGATCCTTGTAGTCTTTGGTGAACAAGTAAATCCGAAACTGCTTACTGCTCGTCGTCGCCGCGGCGCGGACTTCAACAAGGCGCGACGCGGGTTTGAACAGACGTGGTCCAACAGACGCGATCCTTCAACAAGCGCGACGCGGTCTTTCAACAGACGCGACGCGGCGAAGCCGTAAACCCTAGATCTACTACCGATTTCAATCAACCAGAACTACAACCAGATCTAAAACACGCAGACCTAAAACCGCAAATAACCACAGATCTATAACACTACAGATCTGAAACCACGTCTCTGATACCACTTGTTAGGAAATAGACCTAAATCTATAGCCTATTGCCCAGGAATAATAACGAGAATATAAATGCGGAAATATAAACACAAAGTATCGACACAGAGATTTACGTGGTTCGGTCCAAGATGACCTACGTCCACGGGCAGGAGAGAGTATTCTTTATTCCAGAGCTAAATACAGGTGTTACAGAGCGTACCTAGATTGCTAGTAAATCGGCCTCTTCTGACTACTGACTTCAGACTTGACAACTGACAACACACACAAAACCCTAATGACCAGCCTTTATATTTATAGGCATTACAAGAAACCCTAGCCGTACCCTAGCTGTTCACGGCCCACGCGACGCGGACACTTAATGGGCCGCGGCGCGCGTGTTTACAATTCATACGGGTTTTAATTCCCAATTCACTATTTAACAATATATATATATATATATATATATATATATATATATATATATATATATATATATATATATATATATATATATATATATATACACACACAATGACCCAAAACCCAATAAGGCACCGCCCCGAACCCGACCCGAAACTTTTCAGGTCGGGTATGAGTCTCCTCTCCCCGACCCGTTGTCATTCCTAGAATGGAGAAGTCGGTCAATTTGTGTTAGGTCATAGGGTTTGAAAGGAAGAGGGCAATCAGGGTATGGATTGGAGTTGGGCCATGGGTTTGGGGTGGGTGGGGGTATTTTTATTTATTAATAAAATTTAAGTTAATATAAAACATTGAAAAAATATATTAAAAATATATAAAAAACATTTTAAATTTGATAATGGCTTAAACTACAATAAAAATATATTTAGGGGCCAAATCTACAACAAATCATGCTAAAAGAATTATTTTTATTAGACACTATCCAAAAAAACCAAAACCACAAGACTATTTGTTCTCTATTATTTATATACATTTTGTCGGTATTATTTTACGAGGTAAACTATACATCTTGTATTAATTTTTTTTTTAATAAAACGTGATCACATGAAACTGTAAACCACACATTTTGAAAATTATCACCAGAAATTATATAATTTAGTTATTTCATCATTTGTCTAATAATAATAAGGTCGATAGAATTAAATACGTGTCAAATTTTGTTGTAAAAACTGAAAACAAGAAATTTATTGACGGGGTATGATCTTAATCAATCATTATCTGACAACCCCCATGCCCTCAACTGTTTGGAAAGGTAATAAGTGAGAAAAGACTACTAAGCTATTTATTTGTCCAAAATAACTTAAAATTTCACATATTCATTAAAATAGTCACCAATTTATCAATAGCCCATCGCAAAAATAAATTATTTTTCGTAAAATGCACAACGGATATGGTTCCCACAAAAAACATCATTAAGTATTTTTTTTAGTGCTGCTAAGTTGTTCATATTTTTTAGAAATCGCTGTTTTTTATCAAAGACATTTTAAAGGTTTTTTTGTGATAAAGATCTTGAAAGACGATTCTCACACCAAAATAAAGCTTCATATTGCAAAAACATTAAAAATAAAAAATAATAATGCTTTAAATACGAAGACCAATTTCGTAGTGAATAATGCATTTTGCCACTGACATTACAAAATGTGTGGTTATTTTGAGAAATATGTGAAATTTTGGCGAAGAATACAATATACTGCATCAAATATGGGGACCAATAGACCGAATTAAATCCCAAAATAATATAAAAAACTTATTAGGAGGATGAAACCACACAATAATTATAAATAAACAAAAACACCACATTTACATACTCATAATAGAAACCAAGTAACAATGGTGAATGGCATAACATAACAACCCACAAGTTCTCAGATCCATTTTATTCCCAAAACACAAATCCCTCTACCAATCAAAACACAACACCAAAACATCAAAACTAGTCCTTAATTTTTATACTCCAAACATTTCTACCACTTTCACTCCCTTCAAAACGATCTATTCGGGTACGAAGAAGACCCGGAAGGAGACGATTTCGCTTTCGCAAAATCAACCAAATCTTTAAACAACGCATCTTCCGGTTTCTCTTTCTTAGCTGGCGTCGAAGGGTTGACCGAAAGATTCTGAGTTTGACCAACCAACCCGTCAAACGACGAACCCGACCCACTGCTCGAATGCGAACCGTGGTTCTGGTTCTGATTGAAAAACTGCTGTCTCTGGCTATGATTTGCAGGCGGTGGTGGGATGGCCACCGGTGGTGCACCGTATAGACCCACGGGTGAAGGGTCCCTAGACTTGGGTTCATCATACGCGGGTTGATCAGTGAAAAGGGTCGCGGTTGGGTTTATGTAATCATCATCAGGAAGGGCGGATGGTTTCGGTGGAGTTGTTGATGGACGGACCGTGGACCCCGATGCGGTTACGGAAGATCGTTCGGAGGTGTAAGTGTCACCGCTAAGATAGTCTACCATCAGGCCGGAATCACCGCTAACGGGCTTCCTTGATGAGGGCGGAGGTGGGAGGAGTGGGGCGGCACGCGGTGGTTCGGTTCTTGTAGTGTTTTGGTTCCGTCCATGTCCCTGTAAAGTATCCCTCGATGACCTGAAACAACACAAATCAAAACTCAGTACACAGTACACAATAATACACAGTGTGAATGTTGGTATATGAGAAATTGAAAGGTATGTTTACCGGTGTGCAAGCTGGCCAAAATCATCGTCAGACTCGTCGTCCTCATGAGTTACATTCACGAGGGGTACAACTGTACTTTCACTGGTCCTGGAGACAGCAGGCTGAGTGGGACCGCCCTGAGCAATGTCATCATGAAGACGAAGTACACGCATTAAAGTATCATTTAATGCCAAACCTTTACCTAGAAGGTCTTCGTCCCTGAAAACAAAGTACAACCCAAACTTAATAACGCAACAGAATGACACGACAGAAAAGGACAAAAAAGATAAAAAAAAAAAAAAAAGTAGAAGGTGCTTACGATGTAGTGTTAACAAGGGTCATTACACGTGTTTGGTATGAACGGCATTGGTCAACAAGGTCAACTATCAGCTCTTGTTTAACACCCTGCCATAAGTAAGGTAGCCTATCATTAATATTATACTAAAAAGAAAACAGCATCTTATGATTTTATATAAATAAGTGGTTACCTCACGATTCTTAGGATCCAAAGCATTAAGCATGTCCATCAACACATCTGCAATTCCTTCTGCATTCACGATTTCTGACAACCTGCATCAACCAACAACTCATAAATATAACAAAGTACATCAATTTATTAAGGTTCAAAAGTAGGATAAAATTTGGAAACCATTAAGTCATACCCGAGTCCAGAAGAATCGGTCTGAAGGGATGCCTGAATGGCTGCTTCTTCATAGGGTGAAGTAGGGTGCACAATTGGGTGAGTTTGTGGTGGTGTAAACAGCGGGACACTGTTTTCTTCTCTTGGTGGAAAATCTACTCCTGCAGACTGTCAACGATTCAACAATGAAACAAAACGTTAATAAAAATCTTTAAGGAAACATTTGATCCCAATATCTATAGCATTTAATTAGATAAAACGTTTCGGAGGGAAGTCTGATAGAGAGAAAGGAAAATAAATAAAGACTAACGTATAGAATGAAACGAAAATATTTTTCATGTTACGTTGTATATGTTAATGTAAAAGAGAATTAAGGAATGCTTCATATTTAACCAAACAAATCGTTTGTGATTTATGATATCGTAAACCGATCATAGAATCACGATTTGCATTTTTACGGAGAAATTGAAAAAGAAAAAGGAAACAGCATTTTGAAAAGAAATTTTGTTCCAGTCAATGTTTTTAATTACATCTGAGTATAAAACATATTTACCAATCACCTTCAAGTCGTTGTATGCTTCATAGTATTGGGGATACCGGCCCCCACGTCCCCCCAAAGCTTCTTGCCAAGTGTCTATTAGTATAAGAATCTTTTCCCTTACATTTAAATCCGGCTGCAATATCATAATTTTAAGATTATTTACTAACGAAAATCATCTTAAAAAAAATGAATCAAGATACATAATGAAAGACGAGAAATACTGCACCTTTTTCTTTACAATTTTGACCATGTCATGCAAGATGTCGCGCTCAACAATTTGATGAAACACATGCTCGCCACAGTTTTTGCTCAAAGTTTCCAGGACCTATTTAAAAAATTACAAGATTTTGGAATAAAGTAGGTTCCTTGAAGGTCAAGTAACAAATATCTTTCATTGTATGATGGAAATATATGAAACATGAATAACAAGATACACAAAGTGAAATGAAACACGTACAAATAGAGCCAGGAGCTGTATTTTTGGATTTTTACTACCCAGCCGCTTCTTTAGTATCTTAAGAGCATCTTTTGCTTGCCTGCAAAGCCAAGAACATAATCGCAAGTTACTAAAAGATCATCAGAACACGAAATGAAAACTATGATCAAGTTGTAAATTTCATCAACGAAGATTTTTTAGGTCAGCTACTTACATACCACATGGAAGAAACAAACTGGTAAGTTCAAATTAATATATTAAATTGAAAGGAAAAGTTATCATATATGCTGAGAGTTAACCCTAAATTTATAAAAAGATTGCGCATAATTAGTTGTGATAATGGGAAAAGAAGTTGTACCCAGGATCCATATTGATAAGATCACATAGCTCTATATTAATGGCCCAATCTGGACCGATCAGCATATCACTGGTTGCCCTTTCAGCACATGCTGCAGCATTATTAGTATTTGACATTTTCTTAATTTGTCCTCCAACAGTCTGATTGTCTGAACCTGCGATGATATCCCCCACAAATCCAGAATAATTAATACACAAAACCCCTAAAAGCTCAAAAGTACACATCAAAACTTCAAATTCAGAAAAAGAAAAAAGAATTCATAGTCATACGAGAAATTTCGAGATTCAATTAAAGCCCTACAAAATTTTAAAATACCCAAAAACCTATTGGATCAAGCTCCGAGGAATCAATAATATAATTCAAAAGGGAATAATCCCAGGTAAATGATGCGATCGTTACCGATAACATCCAAGACCCATCAAAACCCAAGTAGTATACGATCAAAACTGGAAAAGTGTGAATCTGAACAGAAATAGATAGGATCAAGGGATTGCTTACCCGTCAACAAGAATTATGGAACAAAGAAGACCGAAACAGGCTTTTTCTTCTAGGAATTTAGTCTAGAAAAAGTAGATAGAGAATTTAGCAGAAATCAAGAGAGAGGGAGAGGACTTTCTCTTGGGTCTGTGTTTGGTTGCGGTGGTTATGTATGCGTCACCCCTTCATTTCCTTTTTCTTATACCATGCCGATATCCGGGTCTCAACTTCGGACCCAAGGGACACGCCACTTTTACTTGTCTCGAGTCAATTTAAGAAATGTTATCACATTTTTGTTATATTTTGTCATAATTAGTTTATATGCATTCAACAAAATATACATTTTAAATATTTTCTTGTTTAGGTAAAATATGTATCAATGTAATATTGTTTTAATTTTTTAAATTTACAGAACATTGATTTTTATAGAAAAATTATAACAATATTTTATTTTAACATGAAAAAATTGTCCCCTTTTTATAGGATTAAAACATTATTGCATAACTAATCAAAAGTACATAAATTTAAAAATTTTATATTATTGTTCCCTTTTATAAGATTAAAACATGATTGCATAACTAATCTCAATTACATAAGTTTAAAGGAAATCTCCAATAAATTTCTATTATTTTTAGTGTTTTATAAAAAAAATCTCAAAATTAAAACTTTTTTTTTTACAAAAATGACAAGATACCCACTAACTTATTCAATTCCACTATTTCTTCCAGTTTAGCAAGTTTCTTAGATTGTAAATCTTCAGTAAAGTCCCATTATTTTTGGCAAACTTATGAAAAAAATCATGTTATTTTGTGTAAATTAACTGAATTCTGAGATTTTTTTTCATAAACTGACCAAAAATAATAGGACTTAACTGAAAATTTTAAATTTAGGAAACATGTTAAACCGGAAGAAATGAATGAATTAAACATGTTAGTCATTCTCTTGTCATTTTTTGTAAAAAAATAATAATAATTTTGAGATTTTTTTATAAGCCGACTCAAAATAATAAGAGTTCCAAAATAATAAGAGTTTACCGAAAATTTCTTTAAATTTAATAAGCAAATGTAATCCCTTCACTTAATACAAAAAAGGTGAAATATAGTTGGACAAATAAGAGTTGAACCGTTATTGATAAATCATGAGATAATCGGTTCTCAATCCTAGTGAATTCATGTTTTAGATAAAAATCGCTTTATTACATAACTTAAGAATATATAATTTTATTGAATAAATAACATTTAGTCATTAGTCATTTGATATTTAAATTTAAAATGTGGTTTTCTTTTCCTTTTAAGTTTCGTTTAAACGGGTTGTAGAAAAATAAATAAGAAACTTGCTCTTGAACAACAAGGATGCTAAAATTACAGCAGTTTACGAACCAGTGTCATTGACAGACAAATAAGAATTAGGATGACGAATGATCTTGCAATATATGGGGACGATTATTGGTCAACCATTCTTATGGTTTGACTTGGGCCGGCCAAACCCAACATACGCGCTTTTAATAGTCCTCTATTTGGTCCTTTTCTTTTATTCGGTTGGCAAAATGGAATATATATATATATATATATATATATATATATATATATATATATATATATATATATATATATATATATATATATATATATATATATATATATATATATATATATATATATATATATATATATATAGAGAGAGAGAGAGAGAGAGAGAACGAGGAAGGTTCAATATAGAACCAAATTAAATCACATAACCATAGAACCATCATTATAACCCTTGGATCGTTATATCAATAGATTAGATTAAAAAATACGCATTAAGAAATTATGTACCTAATGTAGGGAATCATACCCAGGCAAATGCATATTGTGTTTTTTTATCCATCCCTAAAATATAGAAGCGTGAAATGTTGCGTGATTTTTTGAAACATATTTTCATCTATGAACATATGTTCATCTATGAACATATGTTTATCTATGAACATTTGTTTATCTACAGAGAATGAGTATGTTCATTGATTAACATTTATTCATTTACGAACACATGTTCATTTATGAACATATATTCATTTATGAACATTTGTTCATTTACAATGAATGAATATACAGATAAGGAGATGAATGCATGTTCATTGATGAATAATTATTCATTTATGAACATATGTCCATTTACAAAGAAATAATATACAGAAAATGATATTAACGTTTGTTTGTTCATTGATGAACATTTGTTCATTTACTAGACGTATTTATTGGAGGTTTTATTTCTACTATTTCCATTTTACCATCATACATTTAATGAAGGAATCTAATCAAACGGTTAAGATCGTGGTTCTATGCTATGTAATATAATTTGGTTCTATGTTGAACTCATCCATATATATATATATATATATATATATATATATATATATATATATATATATATATATATATATATATATATATATATATATATATATATACATATATATATATATATATATATATATATATATATATATATATATATATATAGTATTAAAACATTTTAAATCATAGTATTTTGTATCATATCATTTTCTAATCACATGATTTGCGATCAATAATATATTAATTAAATACAACTTTTGTTCAAAATTTTTTTTTTGATCATTATATATTTTGAATCATTTAATTTTAAATCATAAAAGATATAAGTAGGGATCATAAAATATTTGAATCAAATTATTTTTAGATCATAACAACTTAAGGATCATAAAATGTTGAATCGTAAAATTTTTAAATCATAAGTATTTTGAATCATCTTATTTTCTTTTTTGAATTTGGATAAAAAAATTCATTATGTTTTATAAAAAATAGTTGTTAAAATTAAAATATGAACACTTTAAAAAACTTATTTATAATTTTTTTACAAAGTCACTCTTATAGTAACTAGAAGTATCCATTAAATTTTCAAAACTTTTAAAAAAATATTTTTTCTGGGTTTTTTTTATAAAAATAAACACTTTAAAGTATTTTTTCAGTATTTCATGATTGTGTTCATTTTGTAAAGAATTAAATTTTAAAAACTTTGGTTTTTCAGAAATTTTTTTTGTAAAGATAAAAAGAGTTATAGGCGAAATATTTAACATTTTAACCCTCCAAACATTTAACATTCGTCGGAATTTGCTAAAATCTCGCAAATAATTACCAAAATGTCATATAATCTCACGAGATTTTGACGATACTTAATATTAAATATCGTCCACTTATTTTTTTGATCCTAAGGCTAAAAATTGGGTCATCACCCGATCCAATATATATATATATATATATATATATATATATATATATATATATATATATATATATATATATATATATATATATATATATATATATATATATATATATATATATATATATATATGCGAACACCAAATATTGTGTGAATGTATGACTAATTCTGGTCCAATCACCATCTAAGAGTATTTTTGGAATTTTGTATAGAATCATTTTATTAACCAAAAATAGAATCGGGAATCTCAAATTATGCACATCAGTTACAAAATCTATTTTTCTTCACTACAACATTACCCTACCCGCTACAATCTCTGTTACTATCGACTTATCTCCATCACGACACACCTTACTCCATCATCGTTATCTTCTCCAAACCTCTAACCTGCGAATGAAGTTTTTTTTTTAAAAGAAAAAAGCAATCCCGAAGACGTAGAAAGAAAAAAGAAAAGCACGACTAAAATCGATTCCAAAATCACTGCTGCCTTCTTAATTTGATTTGAATCGGAGATTGTAGATTTCTATAGAATCGATTCCATGTACAAACAGCCATCCGACATCTGAATCGAAGGTAAGGGACTTCCCGTCGTGGATTACAACAGTACACACTAACCCAACAACAAGAACGCTGCAATTTCTGAAAACCATATACAGCAACGATAACGCTTTAGAAAACTATTCTTCAAGATTATGATAGCGGGTTAGTGTAATCTGCTGCCCCAATTGCCCAATAGATTTATCAAAACAACAAGACAACAATTTACCCCATTAATTTTAAACACCTGTCTCCCGTCTAGTTGAAAAACTTCGGCGTTCATTTTACCTAGCAACCCGAAGTTCTCGAACATCAGGAGATACAATTTTGTAATTCTTTGGTTCTCGACGATCTGTCTCCCGTATTCAACATTATCATGGCCGTTAAGTAACAACATGTTACTTGTTATTTATAGTTGTTTCTGTTTTGATTTCCGAATAGAAAGTTGAATCGAGTTTTCCCGACACTGATATATTCAAGCTAACTTACTTCGAGGTGCCATTTCGTGATTCTCTGTTTTGCACAGGTTGGTTGGACGTGCCTTTTGAAATTAATGGTATATAGTCACATTTTTTACTTTAACTAAAACATTGTTGGATGTTTTTTATTTAGGTTAATAGTTGGTTATGGGATGTGGGGAGCGGGAAGATTCTGGTTGATCCAATATGGTGGGTAACTTGGATTTCAGAATTCCTTTGCTTTGCGATGATAGCAGGAAAAATATCTAAAGAATTTTCAGGTACATTTGTTGTTAGTCTTGAACTATTCTTCGTGCAAATTAATGGCTATTTTTGTTAACTTTATGGTGCTAAGCTTATATAATTCCTTATTTTGCTACGGTGTTTGTTCTTCGGTATTTCGAAAAACGTCTACGGCAAGGTGTTTGTTACGGACTTACGGTGTTTGTTCTCCGCCCAGGAATAAAGTTGATGAGCTTCATTCTCTTGATTCTACCAAAATTTGAAGATTAGGCTAACAAAATAAGCAATACTCTTTCAAAATGAATGTAGTGATATAACAATATTTTTCCAGAATTTAAAGACCGGGCTTAAAAAACAGGATCATCAGAATGCATTTTGAAATTGATGGTTTATGCTTCATTCTCACAGAATGTGTACATTGTCATTTATGTTTTTATACTTGATATAGAATTTTTTGTATATTCTTCAAAAATATTATATATATATTATTGTTTAGTATTGAATGTCTTGTATATTCTTCAAAAATATTGTATATGTTATTGTTTATATTATAAGTGGTCCTAATATTATTTTAGAATGAAATCGTGGTTTCAAAAAAGGATTCAATAACGACGTGTATTCATTGTAATATGAGTTTTTTAATATAATTGTTATAATTAATAATTAGGCAATACATTTTAAAATTTATTATAATAATTAATAACATAATTAATTATTTAATAAAATCCCACCAAATTAGAAGATATTAACTGAAATTCCTTTTTTAATTCTTGATTAATAGACTAAAATATCATTTTCAAGGGTTTAATTGTAAAAACTGATTAATTAAGATTTATATATTTACGTTGAAGCCCTGAATTTAAGACCTTAGATCATTTCAATCGTACGTTCCATATTTGGTCATACGTTCATACAATACTTGTAATCCACACACACACACATATATATATATATATATATATATATATATATATATATATATATATATATATATATATATATATATATATATATATATATATATATATATATATATATATATATATATATATATATATATATATATATATATATATATATATATATATATATATATATATATATATATATATATATATATATATATATATAAGTTCAAATGTTGTGAGATAGGAAGACACAATCTTAGTCAATTATTTTAGAAATAAAAAAATTAATAATAAAATACACAAAAATAATTAGAATTTTTTTTTAAAATTTTTTTTACCTATTTTCGCTACTTATTCTATCTAAAAAATAAAAATAAAAAAACCTGGAAAATAAAAAAATATTTCAGTGGAATGTTGCATATTCTAATAAAATATTACAAATTTATGTAATACTCTATTAGAATATGAAAAATGCTAATTTTTTATTATTTGTCATTGTTATTATTTTTAAGAAAAAATGACGAAAATAATAAATAAATATATTTTTTTTCATTTATTTTTCATTTTTTATTTATTTTTTTTGTTTACACCCAAAATGAATGGCTAGGATTGCGTCTACCCGTCTTACAAAATCTCACCGTCTCATATGAATCTAACCTTATATATATATATATATATATATATATATATATATATATATATATATATATATATATATATATATATATATATATATATATATATATATATATATATATATATATATATATATTATTTCCCCCTTTAGATCTAGGATTTTTGTCACCACATCAACAATCTCTACCTCCAAATCTATGATATTTGCAACCATCGTTATTACTTTACGATCGGATAAGGAGTTCTGGCAAAGAATCAAAACCAACGCCGCTACTTAGCCCCGGATCTGCTACTAGAGTTGCAAAAATCCAGTGAAAAAAAAGGTTTAGCGGTCGATTCACACCACCATCGTCGTCCGGTGCACCACATATGATGTAGTACTAGCATGTTTAATGCTCTAGTACTTATTAATAATAACTAATAAGTAGTTATGAAATTATAGATAAAACAACGTAATTAAATGTAGTTGTAATTAGTCGGACATGAAGTAGAGGTGACGCAGCCACCTACTGGGGAGAAAACAAAATTTGTAGTCAGAAGATGAATTTTGGAAGAATTGGTCGTCGGGACGACCGGACCGACAAGAGGAATAGTAATTAGGGTATACCATGTGTAGCAAAGTGGGGAACGACTATATTCCTTGTATAGATGCGAGTAGATGGAGCAGTAAAGAAGACGGATACCCGAGTTAGCGAAAAATCCTCTAAGGCTACTACTGAGGAAACCAAGACAGTACTAGAAGTAGTTCGAGATGACTCTTTAGTTGTAGAGACCGTATGGAGTAGAGTGTCAAGGATGTTGTTGTGCATCAAAGGGATGAAACAATGTTATGATTAAGAGTGATCAATAATAGGATCGGGTTCGGCCCCAAGTAGGAGAAAACTAATCATCGATGGTGAGAACTGAAGGGATCAGAGGATCATTGTTCCGTAACGAGGTGACGGAGATACTTGCAGTACCTATAGCGAGAGCACCATACAGACTTGCACTTCTCGAGATGCACCGATTCTTTTGTCAAGAAGAAGGATGGATTCGTATGTGTCAACTACAGAGAACTCAACAACGTCACGGTGAATAAGGATACACGTTTCCAGAAGGGGGAAGTGAAAGGTTTTCTGCAACCATGAACTAAATAACCTAAGTTCACATGCAACCTATAAGGATCTATGTTTTCTTCTAATTGAACATATAACAAAACTTAAAGGCCATAAGAAAATTAACTAAAAGAATAAGATTAGAAAAACCAACCTTTTAGAATTTTCTGGAAGCTGAGCAGCAAAAATATCCTGCCTCAAATGAAAGTCACACCCAAGCTAGGAGGAGAGTGGATCGAAAATTCCAGAGAGAAAAATAGAATGAGCGACTGATAATGAGGTCTAGGGTTCCCTATTTATAGGGAACCAAAGGGTAAAGCTAAAACCCTAGCCGCAGCCCATTTTCCGGATTATCTGTACGCGCGCCGCGGCCAGATCGTTTGCGCGCCGCGCGCCGCAATTCAACTATTGAATTCGTACGAATATGTACGCGCGTCGCGGCCTTTACATTGGCGTGCCGCGCGCCGCAATTCAACTATTGAATTTGTACGACTTTAATCCCTGACCTCCTGATTAATCTAATTAATGCCACAGAAATTAATCCAATTAATTTCTGATTAATTATTAATCAAATAATATTATTTCTAATTAATATATCATCTTCATAATATATTAACAAACAATATCTTGATTTATTAGTCACATAATAAATCAAGCCATTCTCTCTACTTAACTTTCCAACAAACCTCCGGCCATGAGGGCAACCCAAATGGACTATGCTACTGTTAATTAGGTAAATACTAATTATTAGTCATGGCTTAGACACCTAATCCAACAGTCTCCCACTTGGATAAGTCTATGACTATAATTACCAATTTAACCTCTAATTAACCAGCACTTTTAGCTTCCTAGAAACCACTGCCAAACTCTGATCTAATCAGTTCTGTCCATAGATAAGTGATCAGATGATCCTTCGTCCAACAAGATATTTTCAGACTCAAGACATGGATTAAAGTCAATCCCGGTCTGATTCACTGTTCCTCGATTTCCGATTTGCATATGACTCTTAGACTACCAATTTAGTCCCGGTTGGCCAACCATTTTAGTCAACTTCAAATTCATCGAGAGGCCTACAGATATCTGTTCCCCGTTAGGGTCAAGGGACGAATAAGCTTCGAATCATATACTTATGTCTTTTATCAGACAAATCACTCACAACAATACGTTTTATAACACCGAGTTACCGATGCGTTTTCGTATTATCAATGAACAACCGTCTAGTAAATCATAACTCATACGTCTTAGCTTAAAGATCAAAAGATATTATCGTCTCAATATTGCTCGTGATGAAATCCATGAAGCAATCCATTGAGCGCGGGTTTATCCAATACTCAAATCTCCATTTCCAAGTACTCACGAATGGTGCAGCAATCCAATTGCAATGTCTAACTCCTTAGACAATCTATTACCAATTCATGACAGTCTTACTTCACACTTACTCCCAAAAGTGTAACCGACTGTGGATATTTGAATAATCCAATTATTCGGGAAGTAAAACATGCAAAATAAAACACAATGATAAAGTATTGACAAAAGTAGTAAATCATTACTCATTAATAAATCTCTATTATTAAATCACAAGAGTCAAATACAATACATTGTTACAAGTTTCGAAACCTATCTAATTTACATAAACTTTATATCATCTCTTAATCCAACGCTCCTAGCATGCTGATTATGCTTAATCCTACTCAGAGCCTTTGTCAAGGGATCTGCAGGATTATCTTCCGATGATACCCTTTTTACCACGAGGTGACCTTCTTCTACCTTATGCCTTATGTAGTGGTACTTTCTGTCGATATGCCTGGACTTTCCATGGTCTCGCGGTTCCTTTGTCAAGGCGACCGCACCTTCGTTATCGCAGAACAGTTCCATGGGCTCCTGAATACTCGGGACTACTCTAAGGTCACCGATGAAGTTCTTCAGCCAAGCCGCTTCCTTTGACGCTTCACTTGCTGCTATATACTCTGATTCACAAGTAGAATCAGCCACCGTATCTTGCTTGGAACTTTTCCAAGTTACTGCTCCTCCGTTCAGAAGGAATACCCAGCCAGACTGAGACCGACCACTGTCTCTATCCGTCTGAAAACTGGCATCCGTATATCCTTCAACTCTCAATGTATCACTGCCTCCAAGGACCAACATCATGTCCTTTGTCCTTCGCAGATACTTGAGTATATTCTTTACAGCTATCCAATGCGCCCTTCCAGGGTTACCCTGGTACCGACTAACCATGCTTAAAGCAAAGGCTACGTCAGGGCGAGTACACGTAATAGCGTACATGATCGATCCTACAGCCGAAGCGTAAGGTACCCGACTCATTTCGGCTATTTCTTCGTCTGTACTCGGACTTTGAGTCTTACTCAATTTTGCATTACTTTGGATAGGTAGCTCTCCCTTTTTGGAATTTTCCATACTAAACCTTTTCAGTACCTTTTCCAAGTATGTACCCTGACTAAGTCCAATTAGTCTCTTCTTCCTATCTCTCAATATTCTTATCCCGAGAATATGGGCAGCCTCTCCTAGGTCCTTCATGGCGAAACATTTTCCAAGCCAAGCCTTGACATCTTGCAAGGTTGGGATATCGTTTCCCATGAGCAGTATGTCATCGACATACAGCACCAGAAAAGTGACTATACTCCCACTAGCCTTGACATATACGCAGGACTCATCCTCGCTTCTAGAGAAACCAAACTCTTTGACTTTCTCATGGAAACAAAGATTCCAGCTGCGAGAAGCTTGCTTCAATCCGTAGATTGATCTCTCAAGCTTACAAACCTTATTAGGATACTTTGCATCGACAAAACCCTCTGGCTGATTCATGTAGACATCCTCAGTCAACTTTCCATTAAGGAAGGCGGTTTTGACGTCCATCTGCCAAATTTCATAGTCATGAAATGCAGCTATGGCCAGCATAATCCTAATAGACTTTATCTTGGCTACTGGTGAGAAGGTCTCGTCATAGTCAACCCCTGGGGTTTGAGTAAAGCCCTTCGCAACCAGTCTTGCCTTGAAAGTGTGTACTTTTCCGTCCATGTTGGTCTTCTTCTTGAAGATCCATTTGCACCCGACTGTCTTTCGACCCGGTACGTTGTCAACCAAGTTCCAAACTTGATTGTCATACATGGACTTGATCTCGCTATCCATGGCCTCTTTCCACTTGGCAGACTCAGGGCCCGCCACTGCTTCCTGGTAGTTAGCTGGTTCATCCAAATTTATCAGTGTCCTATCACTGACAAACGTGTCCCCATCCGAAGTTATATGGAACCCATAAAACTCGGGTGGCATGCTAACCCTACCGGAACGCCTAAGAGGTAAGGATACATCTGTCGGACCAACAGGAACTTCTTCCTCATGTTGGTTGCTAGTTTCTTCTAAGGTTGCGTCATCTGATGACTCTTGAATCTCTTCTAGATCAATGGTACTCCCACTGTCCTCTTTGAATATGAGCTCTCTCTCTCGAAAGACCGCTCGTCTAGCTACAAAGACCACGTCCTCGCTCGGTCTGTAGAATAGATATCCAAATGACTGTTTGGGATAACCAAGGAAGAAATACCTTTCGCTTCTTTCTGCGAGTTTGTCTTGAGTCTCTCGTCTAACGAAAGCCTCACAACCCCAGACCTTGATGTGTGCTAACGAGGGGACTTTCCCCGTCCACATCTCATGAGGTGTTTTAGCAACCTTCTTAGTTGGGACAAGATTGAGGATATGGGCGGCAGTCTCTAAGGCATACCCCCAGAAGTGAATGGGAAGTGAAGCTCGACTCATCATGGAACGAACCATGTCCAACAGGGTCCGGTTGCGCCTCTCTGCAACACCGTTCAACTGTGGTGTCCTGGGAGGTGTCAACTGCGAAACTATTCCGCATTCCTTTAGATAGTCTAGGAACTCGATACTTAGATACTCTCCGCCTCTGTCAGACCTGTGCATCTTTATCTTCCTGCCTAATTGATTCTCTACCTCGTTCTTAAACTCTTTGAACTTTTCAAAGGTGTCCGACTTGTGCTTGATCAAGTAGATATAACCGTATCTACTAAAATCGTCGGTAAAGGTCACGTAGAACCGCGTGCCATCCTTTGTGGTTGATCTGAATGGACCACACACATCCGTGTGAATGATGTCCAGCAGACCCTCACCTCTTTCAAAAGATCCTTTGAAAGGTGATTTAGTCATCTTGCCCAACAGACAAGATTCACATACATCATCCGACCTGAGGTCGAATGATTCCAACACTCCATCCTTTTGGAGTTGGGCGATGCGTTTCTTGCTGATGTGCCCGAGCCGACTATGCCACAGACATGCCTTTTCTACACCACTAGTATAATCAATATAATTTACACTATGTCCTAAATTGTCAACACATTCAACAGTTTCATACACACCATCACAAGGATAAGCAGTAAAAATCAAAATACCATTTTTGAAAACAGAAATAGAGCCAATTTTATTATCAAAAGAAAATTGAAATCCTTGTCTGAACAATGCGTGAAATGAAATAATGTTTCTTGCCATTTCTGGCGAATAGCAACAATTAAATAACTCTATACTAACATCACTACTAAGCACTAAACTGTAAACGCCGATCTTGGTAACAGGGGACGATCTCCTATTGCCCATGATCAAGTTCAGTCTACCGTGCTCCACCCCCCTGCTTTCCTTTAGGCCCTGCAGATCAGAACAAATGTGAAAACCACATCCTGTATCAAGGACCCAAGAATTAGAAGATGGTGAGTTTTTAGAGATAGTGTATATACCTGCTGTCGATGGCTTTACTTTCCCATCCTTGACATCCTGCAAGTATTTGGGGCAGCTTCTCTTCCAATGGCCCTTCTCTTTGCAGTAGAAACAGTTGGCTTCATCGGGGTTGGCCACACAAGGAATGTGGGAAGGCTTGGTTCTCGAGCCATTGCTGGATGACCCGACCTGAACCTTTTCCCTCCAACTTTGCTTAGGAGGGCCCTTCCTTTTCTTTCCTTTGCCACTTCCAATGGCTAGGACGGGCTGATTAACCGAGGGTACACTTTTACCCTTCATCCCGTCCTCAGCTACCCGAAGCATGCGATGCAACTCAGCCATATTAGCCTGATTGTTGTTCAAATGATAAGCCAGCCTGAACTGGTCATAAGAACTCGGTAAGGAGTTAATCACTATGTCAACGGCCAACTGCTCCGGTACAGGCATCGCAAGCTTTCTAAGCCGCTCCACGTAACCTTGCATTCTTTGAACATGAGTGCAGATGGACTCTCCATCTTTAGGTTTGTTGTTCGTGAAGTCCTTGACCACCTCGCACCTTTCGATGCGCTCTTGCTTGCGGAACTTTTCCGCAAGCTCCTTGTGCATCTCAAAGGGCCGGTAGTCTTCGTATATCCTTTGTAATTCGGGGTTCATTGTGGCGATCATGATGCATGCCACTTTCGTCGCATCATCAGAATGTTTTTGGTACAAGGCAATCTCCTCGGGAGTAGCAGTTTCAGGGTCAATATCGACAAGCTCGGTATCGAGGACATACTCTTTGTTCTCGTACCTCAGAGCCATCTTGATATTTCTAATCCAGTCATTGTAGTTTGTCCCGTTCAATTGAACCTTGGAACACAGTGAGAGGATAGAGGGAACACTGGAGTTTGAGTGGGGAGCGGATTGATCAGCAGAAGACATCTATAAAAGAAGGTAAGTTTAATTAGATACTTGTCGGTCCTTATAATAACCCAATATAAAATAAGGCTAGGATCCAACTATAACAATTTACAAACTAGAAGAGGGATGCCGTAATCTATTTGCAAATTTTATAAAGGTAGGCGAATGACGATTCAGCCAATTCTACCGCGGAAAATATAATCTTATTATAAATGGAATTCCTAGTTTCTTTTGAGATTTATTGAACTGTTCAATAGCATGTTTAATCTCGGATATGCCCCACCGTTTGTGACTGGGATGCCGAGGATCACAAACCGGGTGTGAATAACCATGCAAATTAGCTTGGTACTCTCGGGGTCCATTATCATCTCAAATTGATGTGCCGGTTAACCACACACGCTCCATCAACAATGATAACACCCGAGACACCCATTGCCACTCTTTATGAACTCCCATTGGTGTGCCGGTAAACCACACACGCTCCACCAACGTTTCATAAAGTGCAATGTGCAATTTCATGGGGTAGCATCAAAATCACATTTTTCCTAAAGTAACTAGATTGGGATTTTGTGTAAAGGTTCTAGTACTTTGATCATTATACTTTTAATGATTAAGTGGTCCTATCAAAACTGTTCGGCTAACGACCCTCCACTGATCAGGCGAGCGGTGGGTGAGAGTGTTCACCCATTAGACTGCCATATTATAGGCAGCCTCCTTATACCCACTTTATAGACCAGCTTCGTGAATGAGGCCTACTATTGAATTGACTGACCAATTTTATCTTATACATATATTATTAACAATTAATAACATATATAAGATGTATTTTAAAACCCTTTAAAATATTCAAGGTTTATCTTTTTAATTTTACCAAATTTAACAATTAAATTTTGAATTAAATTAAACCTTAAATTCGATTTAATCAATTTTAATTACCAATTAATTAAATTAATTAAATCTAAATATTTTAAAAATATTTTTCTGTATTTTTCTATTAATTTTCGACAATTTAAAAAAAATTAATTAAATCCCTTTTGAATTATCTTTTAATTAACAATTAATTAAATTAATTCAAATGAAGATAGGTTTATCCAAATTAATCAAATTAATTAAAACCTATCCTTAAACCCCTAATTTTCGATTTCAAGGAAAAAGGTTTAAGGTTATCCATTTAATTAACAAATAAAGTTACCAAAAATAGAAAACCTCCAAAAAACCTAATGCCAGATTTCGAAATTAACAAAAAGGGGGGGATTAGGGTTTCTAAAACCCTAATCCAAGAAATCGATCCACATTATAATTAGGGTTTATATGCTTTAATCCCTAAATACAGTTATAGCAATTCAACAAGAAAACAAAACAGGCTCTGATACCACTGAAAGGTTTTCTGCAACCATGAACTAAATAACCTAAGTTCACATGCAACGTATAAGGATCTATGTTTTCTTCTAATTGAACATATAACAAAACTTAAAGGCCATAAGAAAATTAACTAAATGAATAAGATTAGAAAAACCAACCTTTTAGAATTTTCTGGAAGCTGAGCAGCAAAAATATCCTGCCTCAAATGAAAGTCACACCCAAGCTAGGAGGAGAGTGGATCGAAAATTCCAGAGAGAAAAATAGAATGAGCGACTGATAATGAGGTCTAGGGTTCCCTATTTATAGGGAACCAAAGGGTAAAGCTAAAACCCTAGCCGCAGCCCATTTTCCGGATTATCTGTACGCGCGCCGCGGCCAGAATGTTTGCGCGCCGCGCGCCGCAATTCAACTATTGAATTCGTACGAATATGTACGCGCGTCGCGGCCTTTACATTGGCACGCCGCGCGCCGCAATTCAACTATTGAATTTGTACGAGTTTAATCCCTGACCTCCTGATTAATCTAATTAATGCCACAGAAATTAATCCAATTAATTTCTGATTAATTATTAATCAAATAATATTATTTCTAATTAATATATCATCTTAATAATATATTAACAAACAGTATCTTGATTTATTAGTCACATAATAAATCAAGCCATTCTCTCTACTTAACTTTCCAACAAACCTCCGGCCATGAGGGCAACCCAAATGGACTATGCTACTGTTAATTAGGTAAATAATAATTATTAGTCATGGCTTAGACACCTAATCCAACAGGAAGGACATGACTGTCTTTTGAGATATGTCTCTTCATGGGTTAGGTGTAGTGCTGATGCAGCAAGGCACGATTATTGAATATGTCGCGAGACAGTTGAAGACACCCGATTCTAGATACCCAACACATGATTTAGAGCTCGGAGCAATGGTAATTGCTTTAAAGATTAAAAGGCACTGCCTATACAGGATGAAGTACACAGTATATAGTATATACTGATAGTAGGAGTTTGAAATATCATATGGATCAGTGGGACCTAAACATGAGGCAGCGTAGGTGGTGAGATATGCTGAAAGATCACGAATACAATATACTTTACAACCCTAGTAAGGGAAAACTAGTGGCTAATGTTCTAAGTCAAAAGAATATGTGTGCGCCATGTCGTATCTGATACTTGAGAATGACCATGGTTACTTAGTTATTATATATGACTAGCCAGGCTCAGAAAGAGGCGGCTAAACCAGAAAATCAGAATTAAGAGTGGATAAAGGGAAAAATTCGTAGCTTGGTGAAGGACAATTAAGGGCTACTGATGATGCATTATAGTATGATTTGGGTGCCAGTCGCTTGTAGAACTAGACATATACTTATGGTCAAGGCCCATAATTTGAAATTTTCCATTCACGCGGGTGCTACTATGATGTACAGAGACCTGGGGGAGGATTATTGATGGCCTATGATGAAAACAGATATGGTCAGCTACGTAAAGAAATGCTTGACTTGTTTGAAAGTCAAAGTCGAACAACAGAGACCGCATGATAAATTACAACCACAATTTGGAAATACGAAAAGACTACCATGGATCTGATCACTAAATTGCCAAGAACCTTGAGGAATGTCGATGCTATATGGGTCATCATAGACAGATTGACCAAGAATGCACATTTTATTGCCATTTAGGAGAGTTCTTCCGCAGAGAAGCTCACTAATAGTTATGTTAAGGAGGTGGTGTTTAAGCACGGAGTGCCAATTTCAGTTATTTCATATTGGTACATCAGTCGCATATCTCGTTTATATATGGAGTTTCATAAAGATTTGGGTATGAAGTTAAAGTTCAGTACATCTTTTCACCCTCATGCAGATTGACTAAGTGAGAGAACCATTTATACACTAGAATACACGATACAAACATGTGTGATTGATGTTGGAGGGCAGCTGGGACGCCTATCTTTTGTTAGCAGCGTTCTCTTATAATAACAGTCAGCATGCGAGTATAAGTATGCCTCATTTTGAGATGCTCTATGGAAGGAAGTGCCGAACGTCAATGACAGTCAGCAATTGAGGTTAAAGTTTCGTTTTGCCTAAATTCATTGGTTGGGTTCTTGGCTTGTTATGGGAAATATATGGTTATATAGTTGTTGTTTGTGTGTGTATTACACTTATACACTCATCTATTAATATGCATTGAGGAATAAGTGATCGAGCAAAATCACTGTGATTCAACGAGGCAACTTATAAAAGTCATTAAGAACAAAGCTCCTCTCGTTTATTTATTGTTGTTAGAGATAACAAACCATTAGATAATATGGCGGACGAGGTCGTTTTCACATGCAACATTCTCCTAAGTGAACCGTCATCCATTTCCCTGTTTTTGAACATCCATATGCCATGCTTGTTAATCTGTAACTTACTTCTCTATCGATACTTATTTATCAGACATGATTACATGAATTGATTGATTATGACCTAGACGGCTAGACCTAATGATTTAATTAGTTACATCTTTCCATTATAATATTTGTTTCTACATTTGAATACTTATTAATTATTCAACAATTGTTAATTCAGTTTTATCAAATATCACGTAAGACGTGACTCAAAGACCAGACATGGGAAAAGGAGGAGAGGGAAGAATACTTAAAAAATGGAGATGAAACCCTTATTTTGTTATTTCTAGGAAATTAAAACCGTTGAAGATTTTTTGTCGATAACGACTCACACAAAGAATTAATCAAATACTTAACATTCACGTTTAACACTATTTAATACTATCGAAAATTTCAAACTATATAACTATAGCACCAAATATTCTTGTATGAAGGTTTCTAGTATTTCTTCATTCCTGAGTTTCGATTCATTTCCTAAGTTATCATGTTACGGCTCCCAAACAGATTCGCAAGTCGCATCTATATCCAATATTCATAAAAAAAATTACAAGTATACGAATAAATCATTTGTGGTTGTAGTTAACCTTATCACATCACATCATTACTACTCTTCTGTTTAATGTTCATAACATGAAATCCTTGGCAGTAGATGATACAACGTTCTGCACATAATTAATATATATACTATTCCAAGAAGCCAAAGCCTTTAATAAAACCGTAACAACCTCTCATGTATAGAATTTGATCACCGTCTAGCTTTATTTACGATTTTCTCTTCCTCGAGGGAAAAAAAGACCAGCATCCGTTACTGCAACCATTATTTTTCCTACATAGTCGAAAACATAAATTCACATTAGCAAATAATACAAGTAACTTTATTTATTTATTTATAAACTTTATTTATTTATTTATAAGATATGTGTGTGTGTGTTAAACATGGTCGACCGGACATCACACGTGTGAAGTGGCCGGCCATGTATAAATGATACAAGCCTACAAATTAATTAGTTTTCTGTCCGCCGTGTTCAACATGATCATTTTGACTGCTTTCATATTGTATGTATATCGATATTATGGTTAATGTATCTTCTAGAAGCTGAAGGAAGGGAGAAAACGTAAAGACAAAAAATTCCAAATAAGTGATGAAATATAAATGAAAATCTTTTTGGTCGGTTAAAAATCTAAGATTTTTTATGATTCTAGGATTTTAATATTGTTTATGACATTAGATATTAGAAAATCAAAGAAGATATGAATTATGATCACGGGGTACGCCTTTGTGCCGTACAAGTTATTGATGCATGATAATATTTTTGATCGTCCGGTTAGATGGAGGGGGAAATAACGCGATACCTGGCGCTGTTACTATGGAGGCTGTCGGCGGCGCTACTACCGCTGCTGCCGCTGCTGCCACTCCTACCGGTGCTTTCGCCGCTGCTGCTACTCGTTATACCTAAGCTTTCGTTATCGCTGGAACCAGTAAACTTCTTCCACCACCGATCTCTCCCATCACCACCACCGCCGGCGGATTTATCCAGTAATTCTGGCTTAGGGGAAGGTTTTACACCGGCTCCATGATTGCTATTATTCCCAAAAGATGAACTAGTTCTAATACTATTCCTCCTCTTCGATCCAATTGAGAACGGAAAAAACATATTGATCATAAGGCCTTTATTGTGATTAATACTCCCATTTTTCACGATAACTCGCGCGGTTTTATTGCTCTCTTGCCTTTTCACGCTTCCTTTTTTGCTCTTCGTCCTCCGTTGACTGCCAGTTTGACCGGAGCCCAATATCGATCGCTCCTCTCCTTCCTCCATACTTTGTGTTTCATCAACACTAACATCACTAACTAATTCTCTCCTCTGTTCAACTATATCTTTCAACGATAATTCATAAGACGTTTCCGGCATGTTCTCCACCATCTCCATGATCTCTCTCTGTCCTCTAGCAATCGCCTGCGCTCTCGACGACGGTGAAAGAGCCCGTGGATTATTGAATCGTACCGGACTATCCGGCGGACTTAGGCTCCGCCATAACGGAGGCGAACAGACGCCTGAGTCTTCGTCCATCGTTTCCAGTCTAAACTGAATACCTCCTGCCGCTCCTCCTGCTCCTGGACCGCCGCCGTTAAACCTATGTCTGTGATTGCCATGGTGATTTGGAAAACTCGAATTGTTCCAACCGACGAACTTGTGATTTAATTTTTTGTTTGAGTTATCGGAGAATTGAGGGTTGAGATCAAACATGGTTTGTGATTTTTGTGGGGGGAGCGGAAATTGGTTGATCGGTGTGGGTGGGTGTGTGAAATAGTGGTGGTTGCGGTGGCATTGTCAATGAACGGCTCAAATGGTCCGTTTGTGACTTTATAAAACAAGAAACAAATGGCATGGCTTTAATTTGGTGTAAATTTTATAATAAATTAAAGTCAAGGACTTCTAGATGGGGTTGGCGTCAGGGCCACTTTCTCTTCTTTCTTCCCCCAATTCTCTCGTTCATGTCTCACATTGGCACTCGAGTCTCGAGTATTACTTTTATCTGTAAGGACCTACACTTAACCTATTTTGTAAATGGACCCCCAAGTAATTGACGTTGGGGATAAGCAAAAACTGAAATGTAAACCAAAAAGACTGAAAAGTCGAAACCTTTAAATAACCGATTATTTACAGTGCAGTACGGTTTTGCATTATATACCGTACCAAAAAACCACACAATCTATCCAACCAAGTGATTGGCAATATCAATGTTGGTGTTCAAACCCGTTATGTGACTGATGTTCAAAATGAATGTTACTATGTTGCTCTTATCTTGTTGGTTGAACCAAAGACCATTTAAGAGGCCTTGAACATCCTAAGTAAATTCAAGCCATGCAACAAGAACTAGCATAATTTTAAATCAATCGTGGAATCTTGTTCCTCCACCAAATGATCACCCATTTGTTGGAGCTCGTAGGGTCTCCAGAAACAAAGTTGAATAAAAAAAATGGGATCTATTGGGCTTTCACCTGCACTGCCTTCGCCTAGGACATTAGAAAGGGCTTGCTGCTGGTTCGGAACTCCCCTATCTATTTGAATTGATTTACAGCGCGTATTTTCAAGCGGAATTGCTTCTCTTAACTTTAAAGAGGGTCTCTCCTGTCCGGCTCGATATGAACAAGGTAGGCTGGTAGGCTTCTATCAAGGGATTTCAAAGAAGAAGAAAGAAGAGAAAGTTAGTACACAGAGTCTTCCCCTGCCTAATTGATCTAATGAGAAAGAAGTAGGCTAAGTCAAATAGAAAGTGTGTGTAAACAATAAGTAATGACTTGCTTTGTGAGAGCTCAGTTTCTAAGACAGAAACAAAGTTGGTGATTCAGGTGTAGTTATTAGGAATAAAGTTTGATTAGTTGCAAATGATTATAGTCAACTAGAAAGAATAAATTATGACGAAACCTTTACTCTTGTAGCTCACCTTGAGGCTATTCTCATCTTCTTGGCATATACAACATACAATAACATCAAAGTATACCAAATGGATGTAAAAAGTGTCTTCCTTAATGGTGAACTCAAAGAAGAGGTGTATGTACAACAGCAACTAGGATTTTGTGAATCTCCAGTTTCCTCATTACCACTATGAAAGTGTATGGATTGAAGCAAGCTTATAGAGCTCGATACGAGACTTAAACCAAGTTTCTTTACGGATCCAGATCCATCAAATGAGTCTTCGACCCCATCCTCTTTAGCAGATCAAACATTAAAAATCTCATGCTTGTTAAATATACATTGATGACATTATCTTTGGGTCTTCGAACGAAATGATGGTAGATGATTTTAAAAACCTTATGGTGAGCAAGTTCTAAGTGAGTATGGATCGAGAGATAAACTTCTTTTTGGGACTTCAAATCAAACATGTAGATAGTGGTATTTTTATTCGTTAAGAGAAATATTCCATCGAATTTTTAAAAAAATATTCGATGGAAAAATATGCCATGGTTAAGGTTCCAATGAGCTTTGGAAAAAAATTAATCTCTGACACATTAAGAGAAATTCTATATCAAAATAAGTATTGTGGCATGATTGGTTATTTACTCTACCTTACCGTCAATCGTCCAAATATAATATTCTTAACTTGTCTTTGTGCTAGATATTAGGCCAATCCAAACATATCTCGCTTAATCGTTGGTAATAAAATATTTCAATATCTTTATGGGACCAAGGCCTTGGTAATCTGGTAGCCCACCAGAAATGACTTAAGTTTGCAAGCTTTTACCAATGCAAAATCATGGGGGATGCAAACTTGGCAGAAAAAGTACATCAAGCTGATGTCAATATGGAGGATGAAGATTGGTTAGTTGGTAGTTCAATAAACAAAATTGGATTTCTCTATCTACAGCTGAAGCAAAGTATTTAGTCGTTGCAAATGTTGCTCTCAGGTTCTTTGGATGAAATCCCTACTTTTAGACTGTAAATATCATATGTTTCATGTTCAAATTTATTGTGACTCTAAGGGTGCTATTTTTATCTCTCATATTGCGATCCAACATTCTATAACCAATCACATAGAGATTATGTATCATTTTCTCAAGAATGATATCCCTAAAGGAAATATCAAATTAATTTTTATCACCAACCCCCCCCCCCCCCCCCCCCCCCGCGTCAGGAAGAGATTGTCGACATGTTTACAAAAGCCCTTGATGAAAATACATTTTTTCATTTTCTCAATATGCTTGACATGATGCGTTCTGATCCTCGGTTCTTCAAGAACACTTGACTCTACAATCCTAGAGTTACTGTCCTCGAGTAGTAATTTGATACTCTTCGGAGGATGATATTAAATATTCATATTCTTTAACCGCGGATATCTAACTCTCTTGACCGATAACATCTCAAATCTTTAACGAGGATGCAATATCTCATCAACCAAGGATGGCAACATCCCCGTTAACCGACCATCTTCACCATGAGTGTCATTGGTGTGCTTTTACTTACTTTTGTAGTACAAATCATGTGAATAACTAGTCATATTCTTCCTTGGTAAGGCTGGGCATGTGTGATTCTCCAGTAACAACTTCAAACACTTCAAACACTTGTGGTAGTAATTTTTTGTCTTCCCATCTGATTCATGGTGGTAGAGGCTTTGGGTGTCCACCCATTTTGGATATCTTATTAACTAGAAACACCGATCAACAATGTAGCCAAAGTTTTGGTTATGCGCACACCAATGATCATCACTTTTCTTCTGATTTAGTGTTTCCTTTACAAGGGGCCTTCAAACGTTCTCTTAGATGTTTGGAATTTTGTTCTTTCTCTTGGTGATCTTTTTGGTTACAGCATACATACATCGGCGACAAGAGCACACTGATGAGGGCCTTATCAATTGAATTTCAATCCACACCGCTCTAAGTTTAGTGTAGTAAATCGATACGATCATGTTGTCTTTGATGGATTGTCGTAATTGTTCTTTCGGGTTCATACACTCATAGAGCATTTTCTTTTCCAAATCCATTTTCGAGATCGAGCCATGTGTTACGGGTTATGATCGCATACTTGACGCTTCTTTTAATCATCTTTTCCAAATACTTACCAACCATCCTCTCACCATGGCATAAAACCTTTTCCAGTTCATCAGATTAGTAGAGTCTTTATTTGGCATGAGAATTGTACCATCAAGAAAATAATTTTTTAACAAAAAAAATATTAGTCGTCTCATTTTTCTAGTTGCTAAAATACCTTCTCAAAGCGGGTTCTCTCTAACAATATTCAAACTAGTTTGCAACGAGGAAGTAGGGTGAAGTAATGAAATAGCTTATTTTTCTCCAAGTGGTCGACCAATCGCTTCAACACCTTCGGTCATCTTCTTCGATTAAAGCTCACTTTGGATTCCCAAGTTTTGCTATGATATCATGATAAATTTATAAGTGATATGAACCTTGATACGCTTAATCAATATTGTAAAACTCGGAATCATGTACATGTCGATACACTTTGCTGGAAATCAGTAAAAAAAGTCAGAATATGTCAAACTCGGAGCAAATCAGCCAAACTCGACCAATTCGGTCAAACTCAGAAAAATCGGTGAAACTCAGAATTTGGAGTTTTTTATAAAATAAATAATTATAATTGTTAAGTAACTAGTTTAACATATATCATATATTTACATATTTATTAAACATTTAAATGCTTAAATTTAATTTTGTTCACTTTAATTCAATTTTGATGCAATTGTGATTGTATTTAGTAACTTAGTGTGTATAAACATATAATTTGTATGCATATCTAACTTTATTAAATGAGTATGTATTTCTCACTGTTAGTATTTAAGTCATTCATCGTGTATAATCATATAATTTGTATGTATTTCTTTCTTAAATGTGTATGTATATCTTTTTTAAATGTGTATATATTTCTGACTTTTAGTATTTTAGTGTGTATAATCCTATAATATGTATGTATTTACTCAATCCAAGTACTCGCCGAGTACTCCACGCCTGGACCGAATATTCGCTACATGCTACTCGACCGACCTGAGACCACCTAACGACTTTTACAACACTCCTCTAAATGATTGATTAATTAGAACACTTACATCAGATGTTCGTACTATAGTTTTACAAACCGTAGTATCGTGAAATGAAAGATAGGATACGGATACGTTTTACGTACAATGATAGAGAAATTAGGATATGGATAATCATATAAACTCGATGTGCCAGATTAGCTAAAACTCAACAATGTTTTTCGATATGCTTAGAAACCAAAAGTGGCTCGCCTTGAAGCCCCGACGAGGATGTTAAGGTACATTCAAATGGCTTTTCTTTAGGTCCCTTTTATCCATTTGTAAGCTTATAAACTTTATACACCTTAGATTTATTTAAACCATTTTTTATGACTACTATTTTTTGTATTCGACTCACTGTCATCAAAATTAGGGATGACAAGTCTTGACATGATATGAAATACGACAACAAACTGACACAAAAAAGGGGTTTGGGGTAATAGATTTCAACCCGTTTAATTAACAGGGTTAACACGACACGACATGAAAATTAAACGGGATGCGTTAGGGTCTAAACAATCAACTCGAAAAGGACACGAAAATGACCCGTTTATTTAAATGTAAGTTCTTTTAAAAATTTTTGGTGAATTGGATATGCCCAAAATCAAAACCCAATGCAAACGAAAATAATAGGTTAAGTTGTTTTGTAATAGGAAGTTACTAATTAGCCGTTCAGTTGTGACTTATTTTCAATTTTTTATTATCATCTCATACTTCACAATCGCACTCAGCCACTTCCTCCTCACTACAACTTCACTTTTGTAAACTTGTTGTGAATTTCGTCTCTCCGACTCTCAAACTACTACTCCTTCCACTTTTCCATGCTTTCTTTTTCACTTCCCCAACTCCTATTTTTCCAACATATTTGACGTTTTATTATATCGTGACACAACACATTTATAAAGTCTAAACCCGCCAACCCGATACAAACTCGATACGAAAACAAACTGGTTGAGAACACACGACACTGGGTTAGGATCAAGTTATCTCAACCCGTTTAAATTTCAACCCAACACGAATACGATACGACACGATTGTGAGGCCTACTTAAAATACAATTTAAACGATTCATTTTTGTATGATGAGTTGAAAATGTAACATCTAAAGTAGCCACGAATCTATTTAGAGAAATACGATTTACACATTGATAATAATTTCTATTAGAAGGTTCTTATGATTTATAATTTTATATTAAAATTTTTATTGTAATAACCGAAAAATTGAAAAGATCACGGTCCCGACTCTTTCATGTAAATCATAACTGAACTTGCATCTCATAAAGAGGTAGAGAAACCTTTATATATATTTAATAGTGATACACGTTTAATATTTTTTTATCTAACTAATATAAAACACAACACACATATATATAATATCAAAGAATTTGCAGTCACAATCAAACTTTATGTCCCCATTATCACTTTTAATTATGTTACGTACATTTGTTTTGGATGAATTTGACATGAAACTTTTCCGATACATGAAGTTATATGTTAATATAATAATATAAACCCTTTAAATATTAGCATGCATTTAAATAAAATGTTTTACATGAATCATGATCATCGACTTGTAAAAGAAATGGACCCACGCAAATTAATTAATAGAGTAATATCTGATTTTTTATGGCTCAAGCAAACGTGTAATTGTAAAAAGTCTGTGATTGTAATTACCTAAAAATGTCCATGTTTATAAATTATACATGTGTGGACATAAATCGACAAAGGTTAGAAAATTCCACTCAAAAGTGATTTTAATGATTTTTCAACGTTTCCATGGGTGGTTTCGTCGTATTTTTAAGTGCGACACAGTAGAAGCAAATTACCACAGCGTATTTCATGTTTTTCGATTACAACGATATGGTGATTCGTAATTTACCTTCTTCCATTTTGGTCATGGAAGTGTTAGTGGGACTCATTCAAAAGACAAACCAGTTGTAATTTAAAGCAAAAGCAAAAAAGGGAGTGAGATACTGAAGAGGCTTGAGTGGTAATCAAAGATTAAGGGATGATTAGTGTGGGATTCACTCAACCAGACAAAGCAATGATTCAGCACATGAGTTGCTGCAATGAAATTTCCTTCAAGATAAAGACATTTTCACTTGATTCGATTTATATTTTGGGACCCAATTTTCCACCGATATGTGGGTTTCTTTTAAATATTTTATCTTTAGGCGTGTGTGCAACGCACGATAGCGTACTATGAAAACGAAGCAGGACGTTCACGTGTGCCGAGACGATGAGGTCTCGCTTTCCGTAGAGAAACTGAAGATGGCTACAATTGTTTAATTCAAGACTATTTCGCCGATGACACTGTCTACGCAACTAAGCTCCGGCGAAGGTGTCGAATGAGTAAATAATTGTTTTTACGCATTTTTGGCGATTTGGAATCACAATTCGATTTTTTTCAACAACGGTGGATATAAGAGGTACAATACAAATGGGTTTTCTCCGATACAAAAATGCACATCGGCAGCCCGACAACTAGTCTTGTGTTTAGGAGCCGACTCGTGGGATAAGTACCTATGTATGTCTGAAAGAACGTCACGGGAGTCACTTTACAAGTTTTCAAAGGCTATCATGTTGGTTTCGGACTAACGACATGCATCAACTATATACGGCTCACCGAAACAGGCGTGGGTTACCCGGCATGATCGACAACATTGATTGTATGCATTGGTATTGGGCGATGTGCCCAAATGCATGGCGTAGTCAGTTTACACGAGGGGGACCACAAATTAGCCGACAATAATTTTAAAAGCGGTGGCGTCGACTGATTTTTGGTTTTGGCATGCTTTTTTTTGGAGTTGCATGGCCTAACAACCACATCAACGTGCTCGATCAATCCCCCGTATTCAACGATATATTTCAGGGAATCTCTCATGACATGCCGTTTGTAGTGAACGACATTACATACAAACGGATGTTATTATTTGACCGATGAGATTTATCCGAAATACTCTATTTTTGTCAAGGCATGGTTTCATCCGAACGACCAAAAATGGTTGAGGTTTAAGGAGGTGCAAGAAGGAGCTAGGAAGGATATAGAACAAGCGTTCGACCTTCTTAAAAGACGTTTTCACATTATTAGTAATTCGGCACGTGCTTGTGACAACAGAAGAATTAAATCAATAATGTTCGCGTGCATCATATTACACAATATGATTTTAGAAGACGAAGACAAAGTGATATGCCGGTGATGAAAACGAAGTTTTGCCACATCGTGAACCACTCGGTTTTGACACGCCTTAATACCGAGCAAATAGAGTGGAGGTACGCAATCGTGAGTTGCACCACAACCTTCAAGTTGATTTATGAGAGCATATCTACAGGAACGCAATTGAAAGCGTCAATATTGTAAATGAAGCGTTGTTCCCGTCGACGGATAACGAATCGGAGGAGTATATTGATGACGACGAAGATGAACTTTCCGACGACAACTCGTACGGCTCGGAGGATTGACGTTTCTACTTTTTTTTACATGTTTTCGTTTGTCGTTTTTAATTGTCGTTTTTTTTAATTTGTCATTTGTCGTTTTAATTTACATTTGTAATTTTAATTTCTTAATTAATAAAGTGTTTTATTTTTTTTACATTAATTTTTTAGTTTAGTTTAATTTAACTATATTATTTATTTTATTAAAAATGAGTGGAAGTGAGAGTGTATCATTTTCAACATTTTAAGAGGTGAGAGGCTAGTGAGGGGTTATAGAGATGGCGTCTATGTCGCAGTAAAACGACTTGGTGTGAGTGGTCATGACACTTCTTGGTTTAAAGGGATGAAAGATTATTGATGGTTTATTGAGGTGACGTCTGTATAACAGGTAAAAAGTAAGTGACAATGAGGTATAGGAATGTTACCACACCTCTTGATCTTAGGTATCTGCATGTAGGAGACGCCTTAAAACCTTTTAGATATCAGATATTAATTAGGGAAATTTACTCAAAATTGTTTTATTTCTGCAACTTAGAAAATAATATTCGTTTATTAAACAAACCACGGTTGTCACGTGAGAAATTAAAAAACTACTTATTATAATACAAGCAAGTTGAGTCGTTAAGATAAACACAGATAATAAAATCCAGCATCTCAAATTATTTATTAAGTTTTCGTTTGCAATATGAGTCATATGATAATTTTGCTGACATAACCCGATAAATATATATAGAAATGAAAAGTCGGATCGATTATTTATATAACGGATAATTTACTTAAAATCAATATATATCATGTACAATTTTAATCGCAATAGTCTTGTAAATTTGAACAACAAATCAAAAAATCTGTCCATCTTATCATAATAAAAGAAAGCTTTATTGCCACATGGAAATTTTTTACATTGCCTTTCTGCCACGTGTCATATTGCTATGCTCTTATTCTTTTAGTTCCCGCTCAAATTATTTTCCTCTTAAATTTATGAGAATCCCATAAAATTAGGAATGATCTTCGCCGCTTTCCCCTCTTTCCTTCTAAATTTTCGCGTCTCGCTCATTATCAAATCAGATACAATGATTCAATTTTTGAAAATTTGATTTATTCAAAACCCCTAAAATCAAGAAGAATCTTCGCCCCTTTGGGTATTATGTGTATTCCTTCTGAATTTTCACGTCCCGTGGTGAATAACTACTCATCCTACTTGATGGTATCTCCGGCTTCTAATTTACGATTGAACGATTTGAAACTGCCTCCCAGGTCCTTATTTGCTTTGTGATTTTTTTATGTTTCAATCAAGTTGTTCTTCTTTCTCTCTCAAACACATCTATGGCGAGTTCTTCACCTTCATCTTCCTCGGAGGTTTTAATTCAAACGCTAATTAACTGGGTTTCATTCCCGTTTTCAGTTTACCCCAATCGCCAAATTATATATAAATATACTGTAGAGTGAAGAGTGACTATTCTCTTTATTTCCAGGGGTTTCTTTTATGATCGGGAAAGGACAAAGAAATAACAACACTGCATTGAAACGAATTTCTCACTCTCAAAACCCTAACCCTCATTCCCCTTCATCAGCCATCGCCACTTCCACTATCGCCTCCCCCTCACCACTACTACTTAATTAGACCACCACTGTACCTACGCACTCGCCCTCAAACGTCATTGAAAAATCTGGAAGCCCGCCATCAAACCACCGCTGCACCTAACCTCTCTCGGCATCACCATCACAAAGATCATCGTCCGTCGCCTCCTTTGGCATAACCATCTAACACAATAACCGTAGCCACCATCAGAACATTGTTAGAGGATTTGGAAATCGAAAAAAAAAAGGCCTCATCAAACCTTCATGATCGGCCTTGATCCACAGTGAAACGGGTTTAATTCTGTTTCAAATCTTTTAAACATGAATGGAACAATTCCTAGAAAAACCATTGTTTGGTGGAGCAATTTCCACTACTTTCCCACTTAGGTTTGAAGTTAGTTTTGTAATTTATCTTTCAAATCTCTGTTTTCTTAATTTATATGCTCTTCCACTTTTACATTTTTCATAAAAAAGTTAAAAAAATCTTCAATTGTAGGATGTGAGCAATATTCGTGAAGTTCCTGATCACCAGGTTTGTTTCTTCCATGTGTTTTATTTCTTCTCTTTTAATGATCAAACAATTGTTTTCTAACTTCAACTTTTTTTCCTTTTTTGTATTTTTTATGTAGTCAGGAGGTGTTTGTGGACCCCATGTAACAAAATCCTAATATTTGAGCTTTTAGAATTGAAGCATGATGTTGCAGACAATGGAAGTGCTACTTGGTTTCTACAAGATCTTTGAGTATCAACTAACTATTTTTTAGCATACTAATGTTTAGCAGGTCAAGTGCTTAGGATGAAGGTGATGATGAACAATGACAATAATGTCAAATTAAACAGGCTAATTAAACTAAAATAGAATGAATCTTGCAACATTTGTAGTGAGGCTGTTTCATTAATTTACATCAAATTCATATTTTTTTTGAGTTGGATGTTTATTCAAAGGAAAACTATTAGATGCCTGATATTTTTTATGAGCAACAATCAAAAATAAAACCATGTTTCTCGGTTCTCTATAAAGTGGATTCAATGTCTGATGTATGGGTTTCAAACTTCAAATCTAGGATCAGTTTTCATTTTGCGTTTCAAACTTTCAATTACGACTTTTATTTGAAGTTGTTTGACTATTTGAATTAGAATTTTGGCTTTTAACTAGAATTGATACAAAAACATTCAGTTGTTATAAATTGCAATTATATATGATTTTCAGTTAAAATTATTTAGATATATTGTGTTAAAGCGTTGCACTTTAAATAAGTAATAGAAAAAATAAATGTAAAAAGTATGAAACACTTCTTTAAAGATTTTTTTAAAAATATTTTTAGCCTTTTTTTACTATTATTTCTATGGCATTATGAATTTTTTTATAAGTGTTAAGTAAAAAATGTGATTCATGTTATATTTGTTGGAATGTGTAATTATTGTGTAACTTTAATATCATAAATGGGTCGGGTAAAGGGTTATGTATCCGTTGATCCGGTGGATAAGGGTATGAGTTTGATTATTCAAAACCCTGCGGATTACGGATCGGGTTTGGATTAGCTTTTGGAAATTACTAAAAGGTTTGGATCAATGCCGATCCGCTCCAAACCCGCTCCATTGCCAGGTATACCCGTGAGTAATGAAAAGGTTGCAGCAATTTGTAGCATGGGCAATTAGTGGTTTAGTTCGGTAATTGTAAGATAAATACTTAAAATGTTATTATTCTTTTATGATGATCATCAAATATTTTCTTTTGTATTTGAGATTTTTGTAATGTGTTTTTCTATGTTACAAGTAAAATAATTATTTTTGTCCATGAGTATAGCCGATTATTCAAATTTTGATAAAAAATTTATGATCATTTTACTTGAAGCATGAAACGAAAATAATCAAATTACAAGAAAAAATTATGACTAAAATTAGACAAAATTATAGGATATTTTTTTGGATAAAATATCGATTTTCACATTGAACTTTGCAAAAGAGTTCATTAATATCACCGTACTTTGAAATAATGACACTTCAAAATCCTTTTAGACGATCTTGGAAAGTTTCATTTCTTTTACATTCAAGCTCATTTATAGGACATTTTTTTGGAAAATGTATCGGTTTTAATATTTAACTTTGCAAAAAGGTTTATTAATAGTATTGTATTTTGAAAATAAAATATTTTTCTTATTATATAAGTTTTTATTTATCAACCGTGTTACACACGGGTTTGTAAACTAGTTTAGAAATAGAAAGTTAATATTATCATAATTAACTATCTACTATAGTACGGATACTTTTAGGGGAAAAATCTTATATCTTATAAAGGAAGCATTTTTCCTCTCACCCCATGCATTTGAAACCTCCATGATCTTTCAAATTTCCACTTAATATACTCAGTCTATTAATTTAAATATTTTATCACATTAATTTGAGTTTTTTTCTTTATCCCACATTGTTTCACATACATATATGACCTCTTCTCTTTCTCTTATATAATATAATTCATTTGTTTTCATTATCCATCAAACTTGATCTTTCGAATCTATTATTAATTTATGATCATTTTATCACAGAAACCTTCTTTTATTACAAGTTTTAAAAGATTTTTACTATTTAGTTTCAACTCTAAAAAGTATTGAAACTCATAAGTAAAAATTAAAATTAGTTAAAACTTTTAAAAAGTTGACTAGGTTGAAAGTTTATAGTACGTCGTTTTTAAAAAGTGACATCGGTGTAAACATTTTTCGATTCACCAATATGTATATGAGTAGTTAGTTCCTTGCTTAAAACTTTTAAAAACTTGACTAAGTTTAAAGTTTATAGTGTGTCGTTTGTAAAAAATGACACTGGTATAAACATTTGTCGATTTACCAATATGTATATATGTAGAAATTTTATTAAAACTAAAAAATGAAGATGAATATTACTAAAAAAAATTTGAACTTTATATATAATCTAAACGTATAATATATTAAACATAAATTGTTATCATAATAGATATCATGTTTGCATCCCAAACTCGAAAAAGTTACATAAAAACTTTTTTTAATTCAATTATAAATGGATAGTCAAACATTAAAACCTAGAAACATGCTATTAAAATCTATTATTAATTAGTGGTCAATTTATCATAAAAAATATATTTTTATCTCAAAGTTTTAACAATTATCCTATTTCAAAATCATCAAAACTAAAAAGATGAATATTTAAATTAGTTAAAAACTATTAATATACAAATTGAGTTGCACGTTCATATTAAGTCGTAGCCACAGTTCATGTGTGACGTCAGCGTTGTAAACATTTTATTTCACTTTCATAATATTTATGTACATCGAACTTTCAAATAATAATCATTCAAAGTTCAAACAAATATGTTTATATCTATAAATATTATAATAGATGTCATTTAATCAATATAGTTTAAGATGAATTTTATCATGTACCACATTAATTTTAATTTATTAGAAAAAATAGATCGAAGTGGACATCGGTTAGTACACATCCAACTTTTACGAAAATGATCCTAAAACTAAAACCAAAGGTTCATGGAATGTTGCAACCGATTCCTAATCTGGTTACATTCATGAACACAAAAGAACAAATATATGAGAGAAGTGATTTTAACATCTCTACTTATAGACGTTTTTTTCATTTAAATTTGTTTCTTAAGATATGTGGGATGAAAATTATATTAGTCTCTTTATTTATAGATGTTTGATTTCTATTCAATTGTGTTTTTAAGCGATGTGGGATAACAAAATGACACAAAATAACACACTATGAAGGAAATTTTGATCCCACATCGTCATGATAAATCAACTCAAGAAGCTTTTTTATTCTATAAATAAATGCCCCCCTCAAGTTAAAACAGTTATATAAATTATTTGATATTTTTTTACTCTTGGAAACATTTCTAAATATTAAAGTTCAAGGAAATATATAGTTAAAGTTTCTTATATTAAACCAAATTTATGTATTATCATATAGTTAAAAACAATGAATAGATTTTTATATATATATATGTATTTTTATTTGGTATAAGAATAACATGCATTTGTTTATATTCTAACTAATAAAAAATTATCCTGCACAACACGCGGGCATTCGCCTAGTACATTAAATAAAGTGTATTTGTAATAAACTAAAAAGTATCAAACATGTATTTTTTATGTGAGTTGATTTTTTTACGGATGACTTTTATTCATCCACTGAAAATTTAACGTATTGATAATTACGCCCCCATTTTAATTTATAGAGAGAGAGAGAGAGAGCGCGAGAGAGAGATTTGTTTCCAAACAACCCTCGACGATCCATCTTCCTCCTTCGGTGTTGCAAGTCTTCTCCAAGAATCCCCTACACCTTTTCAAGATCCCAATGATTTATCTTTTTCCTTTTCAAGCACCTTTTTTATGAGTTGTTCCAATGTATCATTCTCATAACTCGATATTTCCCTAGTCTTGTATTCTTTAATTTCAGGATCATAAACCAACATACTTTCATCAACATATATCTTCTTAAATCCCACTGCATCTTCCAACGAAGGAAAAATCTTCAGAAGAAAGTCATGAATCCCAAGTAAAAAACATCCCTCCTAGCTCCAATGTCGTTAACACCTTCCCTGATTTACTAATCAGCAAAATGTGGTTAATTTTATCGGTGCTCAGCACACGGCCAAACGTCAGATATGGTTTCGCTGTCTTCGCTCGACCTGCCCTCTTTAACTTTTGAAACAAGCGGTTAATGTTGTAACTAAAATCATCTTCTTCACTAGGTTCTTTCACCCATTCTGATTCTTAACTTTGCTCTTGAAATTCGAGACACGCAAATCGAATATAATATAACAAAATTTTTAACCCTAAAATTCCTACCGGCTGTTATTTTTGGTGGCCTCCTAATCAAATTTCCATGAATCTTTAGCATCTCGAGATCGACTAACGATGCAATATATGACAATGTCGATTAAAACCCCTAACATTGTAAATTTTGTTGTAAAATATCTAATTGGGTAACGAGAATATAAGAGATTCTTGAAGGTTGAATATGAAGAAATTGAAGTGATACCGCAGTAAGAGGCACATGCGGACCTGATTCAATTTTAAACTTGATGAAGGGAAGATGTAGTACGGTAGTAGTGATGGCGAATTAAATCAGGGTAATGCGAATATAAAGATTCTTAAAGGTTGAAGATGTAGTTGTTTGAAAACAAATCCTATCTCTAAATTAAAATGAGGGGCATGATTGTCAATACATTAAAATAAAAACGGAGAATTTCGTATATATCGTTATAAACTTTAATAATTACGCTTATATCCTTGTAAAATTTTAAATTACATGTATATCCTTATAAAACTTATATATATATATATATATATATATATATATATATATATATATATATATATATATATATATATATATATATATATATCCAAATACTTATTTTACTTATAATTAATATTTTTAAAATTTAAAAACATTCTTTAAGTTGCTTTTTATTATTAATATTGGTTTATTAATGTTGGAGTTTGGATTTGGGACTCACTCTGTTCAATCAGTCCATACCTATTGTAAGATTTTGGATTTAATACATGTTTCAGATTGATGACAACTCCAAACAAATTTGTTATCAATTGACATTTTGGAAGTAGCTATCAATAAACTATACATTTTGGTTGATGAAATAAATGTTGACTATAGAACGATTACAACTCCATGTCGAAGTTTGAATTTATGACCTAAACTTTATTCAACCGGTTGATATTTCGGCTATATCCAAATTTCTATCGATATGTTTGAGACTTTTGGGGGGTAAAACAATATCGTAATTTTACAAGTTAATTAGTTTTTTAATGATAAAAAATCAATTTAAAAATATTTTGTAATTTCTAAAAAGAGGGTTAATGGCACCAAAACCCTATAAAGTATGTGTTTTGATTTTAAATGGTCCCTGAACTTAAAATTGGCCCGTATTACCCATTTAATTTATAAATGATTTGTTAAAAATACCTATCTCTATTAAATTGGTTGTTACGTGGGTAATTTTGATGATGTGGAAAAAATGTCAGTCCACATCACTTGTAAACGTGGAGTTGGTATGAGTTATAAGCTGTCGTTGTTCGCAATCTAGGGTTAGAGAAGCAATCATCCTCAAGGAAATAACCTTTCTCTGAAGACGGCGATTTTAAGAGGTAAAGTGCATGACTAACTGTTAGATGCATTTTGTGCATCTTTTCTAGGCCGTTTTTATCCTTGTTTTATTTGCTTTTATAGTTATTTTCATGCATAATCATTTTAATTCCGGGAACAATGGTACTTCATAAGGTTGTGTTTAATTTCAGGAAAAGGTTGACATTTGGTGTGGAATCGGGAGGGCTTGGAAGCTTGGAAGCATGGAGCGGGAGCGTGGAGCATTTGAATTGAAGATGGAAGCAGTGTGGAGCATTGGAGTTGAAGATGGAAGCGTTTCGAAGCCCAAATGACAAAGAAATGAAGAACACAGGTCGTGTAACTCTTACACGGGTCGTGTAAAGCTGCAAAAATGACAAAAATCCATTCTGAAAGTTACACGGGCCGTGTCCCATTTTACACGGGCTGTGTTGTGCCCAGTTTTGAAATTATTTGAAGAACACGGCCCGTGCTACTTTTACACGGGCTGTGTAATCCTGAAAACTGTTTCTGTGACAGTTTTGTGCACGGTTTTAAGACTACTTTTGGGTGGTTTTCAGACATAACTCATTTCTAGAAGGGAGGCACGATTTTTGGGAAGACTCTATCTTTCATTTACACTTGGAGAACATTAGACACTTTGAGAACATTTACACTTATCTTTACATCTTGTTTGTAAGTACATTTGAGACATTTTCTTATCATTTGTGTTGAAGAGTTCTAGTCCAAGCATGTGTGGCTAGAACTCTAGGTTTTCTGATTCCGTTAGACATGTGATTTGGGTTGATTAATCTTTAGGCTATGTTTTTGTTCTAATGTTCATCTAGTTATTCGAGTTTATATTGAATGTTCTAATGGATTCTTATGTCAATTTCAATTTGGCCATTTGAATTGTTGTTTGAATCTTGTTTGCAAGTTTAACCATGAAATCCGTAATTGTTTCATGGGGAAATGTTAGTAGCATCATCATTGTCGTTGTTTTGCATCAAAATTAATGTCAATGTAACTTGAATAACATGTTTTTACGCTTCCGAGCATTTGAGAAGTATTGAATGTTAAATGGTTTGTTCTTTTGGTTCCTTAAGCGTTTTTCTAATCATATCTCGAGAGCTTATTTGATTTATGAATTGGAAAAATAGTTTTATCTCAAAGAGCTTGTTTTGAGTAAAATAAATAAATGAACTTAAGGTATTTGAGCTTGTTAATACCTTATAAACCATTTTTAGATGAACTTGGTTCAACTTATAGTCTAAATTAAGAATCCTATCAAACATGTGGGAACGGGATCAGAACTTTATCTTGTTGTGTATTTGCATATCTTAATTTATTTGTATGATAAATTTGATTAGTTTTACGACTCGCGACTTCAAAACCCCCCCTTTTTAAATATAGTGTATCTTACTTGAGAATTTGGCACATCTTTAGTCTCATGTCCCTGTGAACCGATCCTGTTACCCGAGACTATCATTATAGTAATTTGAGCAGTGAACTAAGACTTGACTTTATTTATTTAATATCTAAAATTATTTGTTGAGTTTGACGCCTCAACACTAACCCTAACGTTGTTTGCTTGAAAATCGATCTCAATTTCAATGGTGTTTTTGTTCGACATCCTTGTTCGTATGATGGAGGAGAGCATTTCTTATTTACTGATCATGATTTTGTTGGAATGAGTTTTCTTGAGTGCGTTATTTTCCTCCAACGATTCTTAGGTTAAGATTTTGAAAAAATGTACTATTGTCTACGTAATCGACCTCTGTCAACTGATATTAGGTTCATTGAAAACGACTTAGACTATGCATTTTTCTAGATACTACATATGATGAGCCCGAAATTCCAATATCCCTATATTTGGACCATACCAGGGATGGTTTGGAGGACTGGTTCGATATAAGTACTGAGGAAAGTGGTTCAGTAATACAAGGTGCAGAGAAAAAAAAGAACCCAAAAGAGAAAGAGCCTTTAGAAACAGGTCCTATGTCTGAAGAGAATGGTTTGGTAGATGAAATAATTTTAGTGACTTAACTCCACTAAACAAAACTTATGATGATGATTTCCTGAACAAATTATATCCTGATGGCAACATTGGGAATCATGATGATGAAGATGGAGAGGATGCAGATATAGTAGTCCATTCAACTTTTAATCCCCTCATGAGTTGGAAGCTACAAAACCAATCTTAGGTATGAGATTTGAAAACCTTAAACAACTTAAGAGCATGCTTTAAAAAAATGATAGTAACATGCTATTAGTAATGTGTTGTAAATGAGATTGTACCTTCAGGATTTAGGCATCATAGATGAGTGAAGAACGCTCATTTCAAATCAAATCACTAAAATTGGAATATCGGTGTGCCAGAAACTACAAGTTAGGTTCAATTGTGACTTATAAGTGGATAGGTAGCCACTACACTAAGGAGATACATCATAGGCAAAATCTTACCATTAGACAACTGATGTTGGATGTGATTAAGAAGTTTAGTATAGATGTCAGTTTAGGGCAATGTAGGAGGGCCAATAAGTATGTTATAACCATAATTGAGGGTACTCTCGTTGAACATTATGCAAAATTGTGGTCGTATGGGGAGGAGATAAGAAGGTCTAACCCTGGATCAACTGTGAAAATGGATGTCATGGCTATGCTTGATAGCAATAATTACTCCAGTAATATGTATGTTTGTTTTGCTGCAGTTAAGCAATGATGGATTAAAGGGTGTAGAAGGGTAGTTGGGATTGATGGATGTTTCTTGAAAGGCATTTGTTGTGGTGAGTTATTGTGTGTTGTGGGGAAAGATTCAAAGAGCCAAATTTATCTAGTTGCATGGGCAGTAGTATGTGTGGAAAATAAGGAAAACTGGAAATGGTTTCTATCTTTTTTTATATATGATCTTGATGTGGCTGTGGGACAAGGATTAACTATAATGTCAAACCAGCATAAGGTATGTTTTGTATTGTTTTAAATGCAATATAGTTGGTTATTAATATAGTTGATATTACAGGGGCTTATGGAGTCCGTAAAGGAACTGTTTCCTCAAGCTGAGCATATGCAATGTGCTACACACATAGCTTCAAATTTTAAGAAAAATTTTGGTGGTGCTCATTTTGAAAATCTGTTTTGGAAAGCATGCAAATCAACTACTGAACAAAATTTCGAAGTAGTTATGCAGGAGCTTCAGTCACTTAGTCTACTTGCGCATAAGTACTTAATGGATAAGGACCCCAAAACTTGGTCAAGAGCTTACTATCAAACTAGCAGGTGCTGTGATGCTGTGGAGAATGGGTCATCTGAAAGTTTAAATGCAGCCATTGTGGAAGCAAGCAATAAACCTATCATTACAATGTTGGAGGAATTAAGGATGTACATGATGGATAAGTTATTCAAATCTAAAACCAAGGTTTGGTCGCCAGATGTTGCCCCTACAATTAGACAAAAGTTGAATGTGTTAAAACTTGACCAAATGTACTGGCAGGTTTTACCTAGTGGTCTAAATCAGTTTGAAACAAGATCAGGGAGTGAAGCTTATGAGGTTGATCTGGACAAAAAGACATGTTCTTATAGGATGTGTCAATTAAATGGATACGGCTGTGTTCACTCAATGGCTGCAATAAGTTTTCTAAATAGTGATGTGGAGAAGTATGTGGATCCAATTTTCACAAGGGAACCATCTAATGTTGAGGTTACTACCACGAGGGTGAACAGAAAGAGGATGTCTGAAAGGACCATCAAGGCAAAATTAGGCAAACAAGTTGGGGTGATAATGATGAAGGAAACTGCTCCAACAATGCAGTGAATTTAAATTAGGTTTTTATGCATGAGGCAGACGTATTTGCATGTATGTGTTAAAACAACTTAAGTGGTGTACTTTTAAATGTTTGTCGTTGCATGTCTGAAAAACTGAGTTATGTGTACTTTTGGAAGTTTGTCCCACTTTTGTTTGTAATATATGGGAACTAGTAAGCCTTCCAATGATATTTTATGCATGTGGTCCACGAATGTGTTGTGTCCCCTATTATTAAAAAAAGAAAGAATACATTTGCATGTTTGTCCTACTTCTGGGTGATAACTTTTTCATGTGGTCCACAAACATATATGAACACATCTTTTGGAAAATTTTCCTAATTCAGTCATGGTTTCCATTTACACAGACAAAACGAATATACTAAAAAGGAATTATATTCCATTGCTTGTTTCCATTAAAATGAAGTACATTCCTTTGCTAGTTTCCATACATATCTGTTTAAAGCTTGACAAAAAGGCCATACGTACCTGGGAAAACACATCCCATTCCCCACTACTGAATCAACCTTAAAAAACTACCCAAAAAGAAGGTTCCCATTCAGATTCATCATACTATTATATACATACATCAGGCACTACTAAATACCCTTCAAACACCTACACTAACGAACAAGTGTACTACAAAACCCCCCACCTACTGCCAACCTCCAGTTTAATGGTTCACCAACAAACACACAACCCTAGCACAACCAACGTATACCTCTGAATTTTCTTGGATGCTTCCAGCTCACCCATAAGTTTACTCATCTCAGCGGCAACACGAACCTTCTCTGCCTCGATAACCTTCTCCAGCTCCTCGATTTTTTTGGCAAGCTTACCTGGGTAACTTCTGTGCCTCCAAATGTCCAGCTCCTTCTTCATAGTAAACAGAGTCTCCCGGTAGTGCTTCACATTCAGAACCGGGTCGATCCACCGAAAAATGTCACAACTCTTCGTTTCAGTCTGTTCACCCGACAATCAAAATTTGGCTTTTCTTATGAAAAACACAAATGATCACAACAAAGAGTAAAGCTTACCAACGAGTAGACACAATTTTTAAATCTCTTAGCGGGATGTTTTTCTGTCCACGAAACGCGTTCCACCAGCAACTTGTTGCAATCGCACATTCGAACGTCTTCGGGCTCATCGCGCCGAGCTTGTTCGTTACGAGCATGAGTCATCGCAACAACCCTGGAACTGCTTGAGCTTGAAGACGAATGCATCTTGCTTCTGATTGGGTTAAAGTTTAGAGGATGAAGTTGGGAGCTTTTAGGTTTAAAAAGGGGATCAAAGATCTTCACGGTTTACAATGTGGGGATTGAATCCTTCTAATATAAGCTATTTGGTCCACAAAAGTCAAAATAGCCCACCTGGAACCCACCTTGATGCCACCATCGGTAATTTGTGTTCCACATGGGTTGGTTTACGGGGTAACCAGTCACCAATGACTAACGGGTATTTTTATCACATTTCTTTTCACTTTGATGGGTAATATGGGCCAATTTTAAGTTCAATGACCATTTAAAATCAAAACACATACTTTATATGGTTTTGGTGCCATTAACCCTTAAAAAGATTTATTATCATTAAATTAAGTATTTAGGTGTATATGTTATAGATTTCATTAAAATACAAATATAATTTGAAATTTTATAATAACATATACATAATTATAAAAATTTATAAAAATATATAAACAAAAGTTGTATTTTATAAAAAAAATGGAGTAAATTACAATAATGGTCCCTGTGGTTTGGAGGAACTTTCAAAAGGAGTCCAGGTTTTGGAAAACCACCATATGGGTCCTCATGGTAAGGTTTTACTTTCAATAATGGTCCAATGGCAAGTAAAAAGACCAGTTTACCTTTTTGAATTTCTTTTTCATTTTTCTTTTAGTGTTTTATTTATTTTAGTAATTAAAAAAAGTAAAAGAAAAATACCCCACCCCACCCCACTCCCACCCCTACGTCTCTCTCTCTCTCTTGGGTTTGTTCCTTCCAGCGAAGCTATGCTAAAGACTTCGTTTTGTTGACAATTTAAAGTGGACTCTATCTACTGGAGAAAATATCATCAAGCCCTGAAAGAAAGATGGTCTATTTGTCTTAAGTACAGTTGAGCAAATCTTTTGAGTCAATTGACAGGTTTTACTGGAAATGTTGGCCAAGAACCATGGCAACACAAACAAACTCAGCCAAAACATGACGAACACATCGAACAATCAAAGATGATGAACTACAAGATGTGTCAATTCTTGATCTGCGTCACCGATTATACCCAAATCTTGGGAGGAATCCTTTTGTTCTATGTCCACTCGAGATGAACCCAGTTTAGATTGGAAACATTATCATACGTGGATGTAGAACCAAGAAAGGAAACCACAGAATACATCGTTTTGTGTCGTGAGCAGTGATCAAAGTTTGACGGAAGAAATAAGAAGATCGTAGGGGAAGGGGGTGTACCTCGTCTATGTAAATGAGAATCAATGGTGGTGCTAAATTCGATATGCCGGCTGGAAGCTAGAAAATCCACGCGATGGGGTTGAGCGAGTGGATGGGCGAACTTTTTGGCCCCCAAATTCGATTGCCAGATTAGGGTTTGTTTGGAGCTTCACTTGTTTTCCTATTTTCTCTTCTATCTCTCTCTTCTTTGTAAGTTCACTAATATGCTCCTGATGTGCAAATACCCTGCTCCAGATGATCACCACCAGAACCGGCAAGAGTGATGAAACATCAAAGTAAAGTACTAGTGTCGATCTCATCTCTTGTACAGTCAAGACGACGATGATGCCGGAACTGGTGGTGGTTTGCAGATGTTTCCTCCCCCGCCAATTTCCCCCATCTATTCCTAGTCGTATGTGAGTGAGAGAGAGAGAGAGAGAGAGAGAGAGAGAGAGAGAGAGAGAGAGAGAGAGAGAGACGCAGGGGTGGGGGTGGGTTGGGGTAATTTTTTAATTACTAAAATAAATAAACCACTAAAATAAAAATGAAAAAGAAATTCAAAAGGGTAAACTGGTCTTTTTACTGGCCTTTGGATCATTATTGAAAGTACAACCTTACCATGATGACACATGTGATGGTTTTCCAAAACTTGGACTCCTATGGAAAGTTCCTCCAAACCAAAAGGACCATTATTGTAATTTACTCTAAAAAATATATGATACGACGACCACCACCAACATCGCTTCTTGCAAAAGCCTTACCAAGCCTTCGAAAAGCGCCCTCATATTTGATATTGCTATATTTGCAATTTAATTTGCAAAACCATATAAGTTTGTGGTCCACATTTCTCAATTAAAAACGATTGGTTTTGATAATTATATTAAATTAATATAGCAATTTAATTTGCAAAACCATGTAAGTTTGTGGTCCACATTTCTCAATTAAAAACGATTGATTTTGATAATTATATTAAATTAATATATTTTAATTTTAGTATATTGTAAATTAAGTTATATATACTGTATAGCCAGTGGCGGTTTTATAAGGTATCCTAAAGTGGTTTAGGCAACGGCTAAATTTTGGAGACGTAGTGTAATTTTTTCTTCTTAATAGGATGCAACTCCGTAGAAAAAAAATGGCACTACTTATATTAGTTCAGAAAAAAAAATTCAGGTGTCACGGTAATTGGTAAATTCTGTATCCGCACCTGTATATAGCAACATTTATATGTTTACTCAGTTGCATTATTAATTACTCTATGTTATAAAACACATTAAGAATTTACATTATTCGTTTTATAAATTAATATACATTATAGATCATCAATATTAATTTTTATAGAATTATTATATTTTAATAAAAAATTAATGACTGTTTATTGATTATAGATAATCAAAATTCCTGTTAAAAAATAAAGAAAGTAATTATTGATGTCGTGTTTGATGACTATTCTTGAAACAAGTTTGTCATTGATATGAGTGATTGCTATAAAATTGATATAACTCGATCAAAAGAAAAATTCACACTAAAGTGAGGATGATCTCGTTGTAGATAACTTGCATACTGCCAATTGAATATTGATAGAGATATAGTAAGATAATCTTCTCTTATAATAAAACAAAACATTTTTGCCACTTGTCAATTTTTTACATAGCCTTTTTAACACGTGTCATCATAAGAGCCAATTCTAAAAATCATTCCCGCCTAAACTTTTAGGCCTTCGGTTTCTATCTTATCGGATTCCACATTACCAAAAATCGTAGCCTAAAAATCTGCATATCACATTTAGAATTCATGTTCATGAATCGGATGTTAATAACTTCAATCAAATCCCACAAAATCCGGAAGGAATTAAAAGAGTTTGAATGGGATACGAGATTAGGGGAAACCGTCGCCATCACCATTTGTTTGACATTCGTGATCCCATGAAATCAGCTTCATCATTAATCTCTTTCCTTCTATACAAAAGCCCCTCCTCCAAAGTTGAATTTGATGTACTACGGCTTTAGTCAACTTCGTTCACCGCTCCACACCACCGTACTCCCATTCATAATCGACAAGCAGATCTAGGTATTATTATAAATCAAAGCACGTATCTTTGGTTTGATTTTGATCTTCTAATTTTTGTTTTGATTTGCAGTTCTTTAGCTTTTGGGGTTTCCACCGATGTGTACGTTTTTTTATGTTAAGTATTAGTAATTGCGAATTTTAACAGGTAATTGCTTCCGTTTCAAAAGGTAATTCAACTTTGTGGATTTCTCTTAAGGTCCGTTTATTAGCTTTCTCAAGCAAATGCCCAGAACACCATCTCCTATCGGTTCACGAAGATAAGACAACTATCCATGTGGATTTCTCTTAAGGTCCGTTTTAACGATTCAATCATCAAGGCTGATTTGGTTGACTTTAAAAGTCAAAGTTTACTTTTTTTCTCGTCTTGCCCTTTTATTGGAGTAGTATTTTCAACGATGGTCACTGGTGGTTTAATTGGAGTTATTGGTAGGTTTATGTTTGCCGACGTTTGCTGTTTATCTTCCGCAATGATCGCGATTTTACAATCTAGGGTTTCTTTTTTTCTTTTTTATGAAAATAACCTGAATTGGGTATTTTATGATCCCTTTTAGGGAGGGGGATTACTCTACCAAGAAAGTTTCGCTTCTGAAGTTTAGTTTTTTAAAAAAATTCATATATAATTCCAATTTGACGTTGGGTTAAGGACTTTAATAATGGTAATTACACTGAATCTCGCCTAAATCGAGGAGACGCAACTGATATCTCACACGCCTTCTCCATTCTATAACTGATTCCTTCTCCACTCTTGGTTAGTCGGTTTTCACTTCTGAATTCTCCTTCTCCAATCTCACTTTTCTGTCATGTGCAACGTTTATCCTATCACATGCAACGTGCAAAGAAACCGATTAGATTTAGGCAATTAAGATTGTGGATTCAATCGGTTCTATGACCATTGATTGCAATCCGGGATTAAGAATTAGGATTGAGAAATCGATTGGCGATTACAATAGTCACCCCTCCATTTTGCTTAAAACATGTTAATTTTGTAATGTACTGATATTATTAACTTGATTCATCTTTTACAGCTCCCAAATCAACGTGATTTTATTAAGGTATTTTATGAGTAAGTTATGTTTTTTTAATTTTTGGATTTCTGATTCAATGATATTGTTCATCTCAATTACTTTTCATTACAGCATTATATCTGGACACGGGAAGTCTTATGCAACAAAATTGCTGAACTTGAGGAATTAGTCAAGAAAAAGGAGGACATAGTTTTGCATTTTGGATAACTTTAGTTATAAACTAAGTGCTGTATTAAAAAACCTGATCCAATTTATAGAATTTAAATATTTTAATAATTTAATTATCAGAAGATTCAACCATTTGAATCCAACATGTTGCTTCATGTGGTTATTTGTGGGTTCTATAACTTGAAGCTTTAAAATGCAGTTGTATTTGTATTTAATTTTATTTTGCTAAATTTTCATTTGAGTTTAATGTAGCAACAAACTTCCATTTATTGGTTTATAATAGCAATATACTTTCATCTCTTTCTATTACTGCACATACTGTCAAAAAAATTTATATTAAGGCATTGTACTTTGAGGGCATTATTTTACGGCCTTGCCCAGGGCATTGAAAACCAATGGACCGGTCCTGATGATTAGTAGTGGGTTTTCCCTTGAATTTTATAAATTTTGGGCTTCATGTGAGTCAATCTATATGTACAATATACTATTGTCCTTTTTAACTTTCACTTTGTAAACCCAAATAAGCAACTATTAAACTTTGGGCATTATTTTACGGTCTTGCCCCCTGGGCACTGAAAACCAATGGACCGGCCTTGAAGATTAGTAGTGGGTTTTCGCTTGAATTTTATAAACTTTGGGCTTCATGTGAGTCAAATCTATATGTACAATATATTTTTGTCATTTTTAACTTTCACTTTGTAAACCCAAATAAGCAACTATTAATGCAAGTAAATCAAAGTATCTTGTGATATTATGCAAAAATACATTACATGTGATATAAAAACAAAAACAAAAAAATCAAATTAAAGTTCTCTATAATACATACAATGTTAAATTGACAACCCGTGATTATCACGGGCTTATAACCTAGTATACACTAAGATAAAGTAATTATTAGTCAAAGGGCTTCTAGCCCAACTGCATCAGATATTGCCCTTCCTATTTAAGGTTAACGGTTCAAATCACGTTCGAGACATTAATGATATTAAAGTATTGTTTAGTATTAAGAGTATTTTAGATTGCCGTTCAGAATAAAATTATTAAATTGTGAAAGAAATCTAATATATCGACAAATTTTGTTTAATTATATCTAAATCGTCATCTTCAATATCATCCGTGGTTTTTGCATATAATATTCCATCAAAAAGTTTTTTGTCTCTAAGTAACCGATTTATCTAAATCATCATCTTCAATACCATCCGTGGTTTTTGCATATAATTTTAAAATATTCCACAAAAAAGTTTTTTTTCTAGTAACTGATCGATCATTTTATATGGTAAATTACAATTTACAATATACATATCACTTTTTGACTTTTACATTTCATAATCATATTTTCACAAAATAAATGAAAATTTTCTTGACGTTTGATGGCGCTCGTTTAATTGAATAAACGATTTCATATATTGAACGTTTTGTAAAGCTGGTTCGGTTAATTTGAAGTCATTATATAACTTGTGAATACGTATAACTAGTGAGATGGCATCTGCGTTGTAGCGGATTTATTTATTTTATATTTTCGACAATATTTCCGTAAATGTAGCTTACATAAGGTCTATTTTTGTAATTTCTATGAAACATTATAATCCTGTTTGTAGATTCTCTATTAGACAAGACCATTTCTACAAATTTATGAGACATAGGGACCGTTTTGTTATTTTTACTATTAGACATGGATCATATTTACCTCTATGAAAAATTGGGACCACTTTTAGAATTTTGCAATTTGGTGGAGACCTTTTTATAAGTTTCTTAAATGTATGGACAATTTTTATAGCTTTTTTAAAATAAAGGGACAATTTTTATAATTTGTTATCAAGTAGGGACTATTTCTTTAACATTGTGAAACATATGGAAAGTTTTTGTAAAGTTGCTATTAAGCAAGTACCATTATTATAATTTTATGAAACATATGGGCTAAAACTAAAACTTTTCTATTTATTTAGGACCATTTTTGCAACTTAAAGGACATTTTAAAACTAAAATATTGCATTAACTTAATGGACTAGATAGACAAAAGCAAATTTGGTTTTTTTTATGCAAAAAGTTATCACTTTTGGTCGTCCTTTAAATTTGGTTTTTGAAAAAGTTGTCATGGTAAATTTGAATTGACTTAAAAATATTAATTTTCTATTATTATTCGAGTAAATTACAGTTTTGGTCCTTGATGTTTATCCTTTTTTCACTTTTAGTCAAACTTTTGAAATTTCACGCTAAAGGTCCTTAAGGTTACATAAAGCTTACAGTGGTGGTCCCTTGGCCAGGTAAAAAGACTAAAATGTCCTTTTTATTTTTTTTTTTCAATTTTCTTTTAATGTATAATTTATTAAAGTAATTAAAAAAATAAACAAAACACTTTTCTTTCTCCCTCTCTTGTGAACTCGGTTCGTGTTATTGATGCTCGATGGTACCCCAAAACTGTTCATATATTCATCGAGTTGCAAAAACCACACTTTGTTCACGTTTGAATTTGTTTAGATTTGAATCCATGTCTTCTTCTTCATTTGTAATAGTTTTTCATTGATTAAAAACAAAAGAAAAATCAAAACTCACCCTACACCCACCCCACTATCCCACTAAACATTTTGGTAACATAATATCTCTATTAGCCGACTCTGTAGAAGCCAAGCCGAAGGCGAAGATTCACTGGTTTCTCAATCATCCCAATCAAACACACATTAATCTTGCAAAATCATATGTTCTTTCAGCGATATTGCTTCAAAGTTTGCAAGTTTTATCAATGGAGAAATTTAAACATCTTGGGTTTTTCATCTACTTTGCAAATTCAAATCCCGATATACTAGCTACCCCCGTTCCCACTTCTCAAGTTCATGATTTTATGATCGACAAAATATTTTTGATGTTGTAGACCGTATCTTAAAGTGCCTCGTTTCAAATCAGGCCTCAAGTAATTAATCCACCAGAGTCTGCAACTCTTGCCACACTCCCAATAAGACATATTCAATTTCATAATGAGAACTGAAATCGGAGCGAATCAGAAATGGAATGAACTCCAGGAAGATTATGATGGCTTGGAATTATGAATCCTCGATCCGACAAGCTGGAATTACTTATTTAGTTATCCGAATATGAGTTGCTAAAGGAAATTAGGTTTCATGTTCTTTGCACAGTTAGATTCATAAACAGTATGATGGAAACAGGGAGCTAACGACGGTTCATTGTGATCTCGCACGAGAAAAACGATTTCAGATCCTCTGTCAGGATCTGGTCAACAAAACGATTCTCCGTTTTGGTCACCGGAGCAGCTAGGTTCGTGGAAACCCACATCAGCGTTGCCTTGAAACATCGTGGCAATATGTTGTGATCATCAGAGTACCTAAGAACACGCTAGTGTGGGTGTGTTCCTGAATTTGTGCTGGCGACGAAGACTGTAAGAAAAAGAGAGAAAGAAAGCAAAAGAGAGAAAGAGAGAGAGAGAGAGACCAGATAGTGGGTGGGGGTGGGGTGAGGTTTGTTTTATTTTTTAATTAATTTAATAAATAATACATTAAAAGAAAATTTAAAAAAATTAAAATTGATAAATTGGTCTTTCAACTGGCCAAAAGACCAAAAGTACAAGATTTTGGCCTCCACATGGACCACAAAAGTAAAAAAAAAAAGTTGGACCAGAACATGAAAAATCTTCTAAACCATAGGGACCAAAAATGTAATTTAATCTTATTATTATAAATTGCAAAAATGGTCCCTGTGGTTACCATTTCCATGTGGTTTTGGTCCAAAACCTTTTGTTGGTGTATTAGTAGTCCAAATTTGCATCTTTTTAGTGATATTGGTCCCTGAAGTTAACAACTGTTATAAACAAACGTTAGCTGCACTTTTCAGAAGGGTAATTTAGTCTTTCTCTTGTCTCTCTCATGCGACACATGATTTACATATATTAGTTTAAAGGCAAAATTGGAAATCGTACCATCTTCATGAAGGGTTTCTATGCAATCAATGAACACAAAATAACCTAAGGTTCACATGCAACCCTAATATTGATCTATGTTTTCTTCTATGAAGATTAGAACTAAGAACCTAAAGGATACAATTCAATTCTAAAGAAGAATCAAGAAAAACCAACCTTAGATCTTATGATCCTTTTAAGCAGCAGCAAAATTATCCTGCCTCAGATGAAAGTCACACCCAGGGGATGGAAGAATCAGTCCAGCAGAGTAAATCCAGAGAGAGGTGGCGTGAAGAATGAGGTGCCAGGGGGTTCCTTTTATAGCCTCCTAGGGTTACACCTGAAACCCTAAGGAGCCTCCAATTGGACAAGGCTTTTGACCACTTGGACCAGGCTTACCAAACCCTAATTAGGGTTTCGCCAAACCCTTGGAGGAGCCTCCAAGTTGGCGCCACTTTTGGTCCCTGGTTTTCCTGGCCAGTTATTCAACTATTGAATAAATGCCATACCAGTCCCTGCACCTTTTTAATTAATTAATTTAATCTCCAAATTAAATCCAATTAATTCTAGATTAAATCTCAATTAATTAATATAGTTTCTAATTAATATATTAGCACTTAAATATATTAATAAACCATATATATATTTTCTATTGATTTATTATACAATTAATAAATCAACTATTCTCTCTACTGAACTATCTTTCCTCCACCCATGAGGGCAACCCAAATGGACTTTGCTTTTAACCATAAGATAAAAGTTCAATTACAAGTCATGGCTTAGACACCTAATCCAACAGTCTCCCACTTGGATAAGTCTATGACTTTAATTGTCTGAACTCTGACCCAGTCAGTTCTGTCCAAAGATAAGTGATCAGATGATCCTCCGTCCAACAAGATATTTTCAGACTCAAGACATGGATAAAATCAATCTGGTCTGATTCACTGTTCCTCGATTTCCGATTTGCATATGACTCTTAGACTACCAATTTAGTCCCGGTTGGCCAACCATTTTAGTCAACTTCAAAATCATCGAGAGGCCTACAGATATCTGTTTCCCGTTAGGGTCAAGGGACGAATAAACTTCGACTCATATACTTATGTCTTTTACCAGACAAATCACTCACAACAATACGTTTTATAACATCGAGTTACCGATGCGTTTTCATATTATCAATGAACAACCGTCTAATAAATCATAACTCATATGTCTTAGCTTAAAGATCAAAAGATATTATCGTCTCAACATTGCTCGTGATGTAATCCATGAAGCAATCCATTGAGCGCGGGTTTATCCAATACTCAAATCTCCATTTCCAAGTACTCACGAATGGTTCAGCAATCCAATTGCAATGTCTAACTCCTTAGACAATCTATTACCAATTCATGACAGTCTTACTTCACACTTACTCCCTTAAAGTGTAATCGACTGTGGATATTTGAATAATCCAATTATTCAGGAAGTAAAACATGCAAAATGAAACACAATGATAAAGTACTGACAAGAGTAGTAAACCATAATAAATCTCTATTATTAAATCACAAGAGTCAAATACAATACATTGTTACAAGTTTCGAACCTATCTAATTACTAAAACTTATATCATCTCTTAATCCAATGCTCCTAGCATGCTGATTATGCTTAATCCTACTCAGAGCCTTTGTCAAGGGATCTGCAGGATTATCTTCCGATGATACCCTCTTTACAAGGAGGTGACCTTCTTCTACCCTATGCCTGATGTAGTGGTACTTTCTGTCGATATGTCTGGACTTTCCATGATCTCGCGGTTCCTTTGTCAAGGCGACCGCACCTTCATTATCGCAGAACAGTTCCAAGGGCTCCTGAATACTCGGGACTACTCCAAGGTCACCGATAAAGTTCTTCAGCCAAGCCGCTTCCTTTGACGCTTCACTTGCTGCTATGTACTCTGATTCGCACGTAGAATCAGCCACTGTTTCTTGCTTGGAACTTTTCCAAGTCACTGCTCCACCGTTCAAAAGGAATACCCAGCCCGACTGAGACCGACCACTGTCTCTATCCGTCTGAAAGCTGGCATCTGTATATCCTTCAACTCTCAAGGTATCACTGCCACCGAGGATTAACACCATGTTCTTTGTCCTTCGCAGATACTTGAGTATATTTTTCACAGCTATCCAATGCGCCCTTCCAGGGTTACCCTGGTACCGACTGACCATGCTTAAGGCGAAAGCCACGTCAGGGCGAGTACACGTCATAGCGTACATGATCGATCCCACAGCCGAAGCGTATGGTACTCGACTCATCTCAGCTATTTCCTTGTCTGTACTCGGACTTTGAGTCTTACTCAGCTTCGCATTACTTTGGATAGGCAGCTCTCCCTTCTTGGAATTTTCCATACTAAACCTCTTTAGTACCTTATCCAAGTATGTACCCTGACTGAGTCCAATCAGTCTCTTCTTCCTATCTCTCAATATTCTAATCCCAAGAATATAGGCAGCCTCTCCTAGGTCCTTCATGGCGAAACATTTCCCAAGCCAAGCCTTAACATCTTGCAAGGTTGGAATATCGTTTCCCATGAGCAGTATGTCATCGACATACAGCACCAGAAAAGTGACTATACTCCCACTAGCCTTGACATATACGCAGGACTCATCCTCGCTCCTAGAGAAGCCAAACTCTTTGACTTTCTCATGGAAACAAAGATTCCAGCTGCGAGAAGCTTGCTTCAATCCGTAGATTGATCTCTCAAGCTTACACACCTTATTAGGATACTTTGCATCGACGAAACCCTCTGGCTGATTCATGTAAACATCCTCAGTCAGCTTCCCATTAAGGAAAGCGGTTTTGACGTCCATCTGCCAAATTTCATAGTCATGAAATGCAGCTATGGCCAGCATAATCCTAATAGACTTTATCTTAGCTACTGGTGAGAAGGTCTCGTCATAGTCAACCCCTGGGGTTTGAGTAAAGCCCTTCGCAACCAGTCTTGCCTTGAAAGTGTGTACCTTTCCGTCCATGTCTGTCTTCTTCTTGAAGATCCATTTGCACCCGACTGTCTTTCGACCCGGTACATTGTCAACCAAGTTCCAAACTTGATTGTCATACATGGACTTGATCTCGCTATCCATGGCCTCTTTCCACTTGGCAGACTCAGGGCCTGCCACTGCTTCCTGGTAGTTAGCTGGTTCATCCAAATTTATCAGTGTCCTATCACTGACAAAAGTGTCCCCATCCGAAGTTATATGGAACCCATAAAACTCGGGTGGCATGCTAACCCTACTAGAACGCCTAAGAGGTAAGGATACATCTGTCGGGCCAACAGGAACTTCTTCCTCATGTTGGTTGCTAGTTTCTCCTAAGGTTGCGTCATCTGATGACTCTTGAATTTCTTCCAGATCAATGGTACTCCCACTGTCCTCTTTGAATACGAGCTCTCTCTCTCGAAAGACTGCTCGTCTAGCTACAAAGACCACGTCCTCGCTCGGTCTGTAGAATAGATATCCAAAGGACTGTTTGGGATAACCAATGAAGAAACACCTTTCACTTCTGTCTGCGAGTTTGTCTTGAGTCTCTCGTCTAACGAAAGCCTCACAACCCCAGACCTTGATATGTGCCAACGAGGGAGCTTTCCCCGTCCACATCTCATGAGGTGTTTTCGCAACCTTCTTAGTTGGGACAAGATTGAGGATATGGGCGGCAGTCTCTAAGGCATACCCCCAGAAGTGAATGGGAAGTGAAGCTCGACTCATCATGGAACGAACCATGTCCAACAGGGTTCGGTTGCGCCTCTCTGCAACACCGTTCAACTGTGGTGTCCTGGGAGGTGTCAACTGCGAAACTATTCCGCATTCCTTTAGATAGTCCAGGAACTCGATACTTAGATACTCTCCGCCTCTGTCGGATCTGAGCATCTTTATCTTCCTGCCTAATTGATTCTCTACTTCGTTCTTAAACTCTTTGAACTTTTCAAAGGTGTCCGACTTGTGCTTGATCAAGTAGATGTAACCGTATCTACTAAAATCGTCGGTAAAAGTCACGTAGAACCGCGTGCCATCCTTTGTGGTTGATCTGAATGGACCACACACATCCGTGTGAATAATGTCCAATAGACCCTCACCTCTTTCAAAAGACCCTTTGAAAGGTGATTTAGTCATCTTGCCCAACAGACAAGATTCGCATACATCGTCCGACTTGAGGTCGAATGATTCCAACACTCCATCCTTTTGGAGTTGGGCGATGCGTTTCTTGCTGATGTGGCCGAGCCGACTATGCCACAGACATGCCTTTTCCACGTCACTAGTAGAATCAATATAATTTACACTTTGTCCTAGATTGTCAACACATTTCACAGTTTCATACACACCATTACAAGGATAAGCAGTAAAATTCAAAATACCATTTTTGAAAACAGAAATAGATCCAATATTATTATCAAAAGAAAAATGAAATCCTTGTCTGAATAATGCGTGAAATGAAATAATATTTCTTGCCATTTCTGGCGAATAGCAACAATCTAATAAATCTAAACAAACTTCACTACTAAGCACTAAACTATAAACTCCAATCTTGGTAACAGGGGACGATCTCCTATTGCCCATGATCAAGTTCAGTCTACCGTGCTCCACCTCCCTGCTTTCCTTTAGGCCCTGCATATCAGAACAAATGTGAAAACCACATCCTGTATCAAGGACCCAAGAATTAGAAGATGGTGAGTTTTTAGAGATAGTGTATATACCTGCTGTCGATGGCTTTACTTTCCCATCCTTGACATCCTGCAAGTATTTGGGGCAGCTTCTCTTCCAATGACCCTTTTCTTTGCAGTAGAAACAGTTTGCTTCATCGGGGTTGGCCACACAAGGAATTTGGGAAGTCTTGGTTCTCGAGCCATTACTGGATGACCCGGCCTGAACCTTTTCCCTCCAATTTTGCTTAGGAGGGCCCTTCCTTTTCTTTCCTTTGCCACTTCCAATGGCTAGAACGGGCTGATTAACCGAGGGTACACTTTTACCCTTCATCCCGTCTTCAGCTACTCGAAGCATGCGATGCAACTCAGTCATATTAGCCTGATTGTTGTTCAAATGATAAGCCAGCCTGAACTGGTCATAAGAACTCGGCAACGAGTTAAGCACTATGTCAACGGCCAACTGTTCCGGTACAGGCATCGCAAGCTTTCTAAGCCGCTCCACGTAACCTTGCATTCTTTGCACATGAGCGCAGATGGACTCTCCATCTTTGGGTTTGCTGTTCGTGAAGTCCTTGACCACTTCGCACCTTTCGATGCGCTCTTGCTTGCGGAACTTTTCCGCTAGCTCCTTGTGCATCTCATAGGGCCAGTAGTCTTCGTATATTCTCTGCAATTCGGGGTTCATTGTGGCGATCATGATGCAGGCCACTTTGGTTGCATCATCAGTATGTTTTTGGTACGAGGCAATTTCCTCGGGAGTAGCAGTTTCTGGGTCGACATCGACAAGCTCGGTCTCGAGAACATACTCTTTGTTCTCATACCTCAGAGCCATCTTGATGTTTCTAATCCAGTCATTATAGTTTGTCCCGTTCAATTGAACCTTGGAACATAGTGAGAGGATTGAGGGAACACTGGAGTTTGATTGGGGAGCGGATTGATCAGCAGAAGACATCTATAAAAGAAGGTAAGTTTAATTAGATACTTGTCGGTCCTTATATTAACCCAATATAAAATAAGGCTAGGATCCAACTATAACAATTTGCAACATAGAAGAGGGATGCCGTAATCTATAAGCAAATTTTATAAAGGTAGGCGAATGACGATTCAGCCGATTCCACCGCGGAAAAATAATCTTATTATAAATGGAATTCCTAGTTTCTTATGAGATTAATTGAACTGTTCAATAGCATGTTTAATCTCGGATATGCCCCACCGTTTGTGACTGGGATGCCGAGGATCACAAACCGGGTGTGAATAACCATGCAAATTAGCTTGGTGCTCTCGGGGTCCATTATCATCTCAAATTGATGTGCCGGTAAACCACACACGCTCCATCAACAATGATAACACCCGAGACACCCATTGCCACTCTTTATGAACCCCTATTGGTGTGCCGGTAAACCACACACGCTCCACCAACGTTTCATAAAGTGCAATGTGCAATTTCATGGGGTAGCATCAAATTCACATTTTCCTAAAGTAACTAGATTGGGATTTGTTTTAGGGTTCTAGTACTTTCAATTATAGCATTATACTTTTAAGAGGCTTAGCGGTTCTATCATACCCGTTCAGCTAACGACACTCGACTGACCAGGAGAGCGGTGGGTAAGAGTAGATACCCATTAGACTAACATTTTATAGTCAGTCGCCTTATACCCTCTTTATAGGACAGTTTTGTGAATGAGGCTTACTAGCGGTAGACTAACCAATTTTCTTATATGTATTAAATTAACTTTTAATCATAAATACATATAAGATATATTTTAATCTTATTAAAATATTTTAGAATTAATTAAGTTCTAATTTTCTAAAATTATTACTAATTTTTTGAAAATATTAATTAATTCTTTAATCCGATTTAATTGGTCCTTTAATTAATCAATTAATTAAACTAATTAAATCTAGGTTACAGATTACCAAATTAATCAAATTAATTAATCTGTATTGGCCCTTAGATTTTCGAAATTCACATGCCAAATAAAAGGGTTCAAGTTATTTTAATTGATTTAGTTACCAAAAATAACAACACACAAATAAGGCAAGCAAATCAAGCAATCAAGGAAGGGACCAAGGAGGGTGGCGGCTAGGGTTAGGAAACCCTAGCCTTGGGATCGAATTTAGCCTCCTCCCAAGGGTTTATTTTCGCAAAAACCCTAAGGCACAAAACAGTTTATGCAGTTCATAATCAATCACAAGAAAACAAGCTAGCTCTGATACCACTGAAGGGTTTCTATGCAATCAATGAACACAAAATAACCTAAGGTTCACATGCAACCCTAATATTGATCTATGTTTTCTTCTATGAAGATTAGAACTAAGAACCTAAAGGATACAATTCAATTCTAAAGAAGAATCAAGAAAAACCAACCTTAGATCTTATGATCCTTTTAAGCAGCAGCAAAATTATCCTGCCTCAGATGAAAGTCACACCCAGGGGATGGAAGAATCAGTCCAGCAGAGTAAATCCAGAGAGAGGTGGCGTGAAGAATGAGGTGCCAGGGGGTTCCTTTTATAGCCTCCTAGGGTTACACCTGAAACCCTAAGGAGCCTCCAATTGGACAAGGCTTTTGACCATTTGGACCAGGCTTACCAAACCCTAATTAGGGTTTCGCCAAACCCTTGGAGGAGCCTCCAAGTTGGCGCCACTTTTGGTCCCTGGTTTTCCTGGCCAGTTATTCAACTATTGAATAAATGCCATACCAGTCCCTGCACCTTTTTAATTAATTAATTTAATCTCCAAATTAAATCCAATTAATTCTAGATTAAATCTCAATTAATTAATATAGTTTCTAATTAATATATTAGCACTTAAATATATTAATAAACCATATATATATTTTCTATTGATTTATTATACAATTAATAAATTAACTATTCTCTCTACTGAACTATCTTTCCTCCACCCATGAGGGCAACCCAAATGGACTTTGCTTTTAACCATAAGATAAAAGTTCAATTACAAGTCATGGCTTAGACACCTAATCCAACACTTCAACCTCCGGTCGAAGTTGAAGAGCTCGAAGAAGGTCTGCGAGATCAGACACGTCGATTGTGAAATCGTTTGATTAGAGGTTGTGGAAGACGTCGATTTTAGAGGAACACGTCGTTTTCAAAAGCTCCAACATGGCTGTGTGTTTTTGTGGTAGAGTAGCGATTGTGCGTACTTCCTGGACCCCAACAAACCCTGGTCGCAGGTTCCATGGTTCCCCTCAAAAGGTAAAAGCTTGTAAAATCATTTGATTCGTTGTGGAATCTGAAATAATTTTTTTCTTACTCTTAAAGGATTCCAGATGCGGTTTCTTAGGATGGATTGATCCTCCAATGTGTGCAAGGTCCGTTATGATCTTACCTGGGTTACTGAGAAACATAAACAACCTTCAGATGGTGGTCGAAGAACTGAATCGAGAAGCAAGAAAATGGAAGGTTTATTTGGTTGCAAGTTGGGTTTTATTTTGGGGGGTTTTGTACGTCTTGAGTTAGGGTTATTTTGGTCAATATGCAATTAGTCTTGTTGTAATATGAACTTGGGTTATGTTTAGGTCAATTTAAGGAATGTGTATTTATTGGCAATAGGTAGTGTTAGGTTATTTTGTAATCAACAACTCGGTACTTTTGGTAATGGAAAACTAAATTGTGGTACGTGTGCAATTGAAATGGATATATGAACTTTCAAAAGAAACAAGTGGTCATAAGGTAACAAAACTTGAGCATACATAAAAGTTGAGCATTCACAAGGTAACAAAAGTAGCTTACCATACATTAACTAAGTAACTTAGACATGGTCCAAGTAATACATCCAATCCATCCTTTCCATTTACAAAACAAACATCAAGCATCAAAATTGACCATTTTCACATCTAATATGGTCATTAATAAGCATAAGAGTTTGACAAGTTCTAAACAAAAACATGCAACGACTAGTTCTAACTTCTAAAGAAACACAAAACAACCATCAACCATCACAACTTCCTTCATTGGGTCCCACCTTCATTCCATTGTTGCCCCTTGCAAGTTCTAAACAAAAACATGCAACGACTAGTTCCGAGTAAGCAAGTGTGCGGATGAAGATAAAGTGGAATTTGCCACGAACCAACTTACAAGTGGCGCACTACATTGGTGGCAAACCTACTATAGATCACTGGATCTTGATTCGTCCCAATCGATACAATGGGAGCAATTCAAGACAAAATTTAATGAAGAATACTGCTCGGAAGTAGCAATTCAGAAGTTGGAGGATGAATTCCTGCATTTGGAACAGGGTTCCCGATCTGTTCAGGAATATACTCTTAGCTTTTTGGAGAAGGCTCAGTTTGCGGAACACCATATCTACACTGAAAAGAGAAAGATCGACAAGTATGTTCGGGGGTTGACAACCCGAATTAGAGAAATCGTGCAACCGTTGAAACTAACTACCTTCCGACAAGTGGTGGATCGAGCCACCGAAAGAGAAACAGAATTGAAACGGCAGGAAGATGAAAAGAAAGTTATAGAAACGAAACGAAAGGCGGAAGACCAAGTTTGGACGCTTCAGAAAAAGTCACAACAATCCGGGTCTAAAAGAAAAAGTCAGAGGGACGAAGGCAAGTGGTGCGAAAAATGCAGAAAAAGGCACACGGGCGGTTGTCGTATCGATACTGGGTCAATGGTCTGCCAAAATTGTGGAAAACCGGGTCATATTATACGGGACTGTCGGGCGGACCGTAGGTGTTTCCAATGCGGAGCTACGGATCATATTCGCCTAAATTGTCCCCAACTGAAATCTGGTGTATACAGTGAAAGACCTAGAGATGATCAAGTGGGAAAGAAAGAAGAGCAGAAGAACAGGGGACGACCAGTGGCCTCACGAGCGTTCCAGATGACTGTGGAAGAAGCCCGTGAGAAGACGGATGTGGTGACAGGTATTTTCACTCTCAATACCATACCTGTATATGTTATTTTTGATCCGGGAGCCACTCACTGTTTTGTATCGGAATCTTTATTGCCTCGCTTGAATGTACCTTTAACCCCGATGGATGAAAGCTTAGAAGTAGCTATAGCAGACGGCCGATATGTCTGGGTTTCTGAACATATGGAAGGTTGTCAGCTAAAAATCTACGGGACCACTTTCCCTATAGATTTGAAGCCGATGACTACCAACGAATTTGGTGTAATTGTGGGGATGGATTGGTTGGCAACGAATTATGCTAACGTGGATTGTAGAAATAAAAGTATTACAGTGTTGTCACCGGAAGGGGAATGGATGAAAATTCAGGGTGAACGACCTCGGCTGAGAATGCCGGTTATCTCCTTTGCTCAAGCCCGAAGCTGTATCAGTAAAGGAGGGATGTCCTATTTGGCTTATGTGTCGGTAGCTCAACCGATTAAAGTGGGGGTAGCGAATGTGAATGTGGTGAACGAATTCCCAGATGTGTTTCCAGACGAACTTCCAGGGTTGCCACCAGATCGACAGGTTGAGTTCACGATTGAACTAGTTCCGGGAGCTGCACCTGTTGCCCGAGCTCCATACCGTTTAGCACCTTCAGAGATGGTGGAACTGCGGAAGCAACTGGAAGAATTGCTAGACAGGGGTTTCATCAGACCGAGTACATCGCCTTGGGGAGCCCCTATCCTGTTTGTCAAGAAGAAAGATGGGTCAATGCGCATGTGTATTGACTACCGGGAGTTAAACAAGATCACGGTGAAGAACAAGTACCCACTACCCAGAATAGATGACTTGTTTGACCAGCTGCAAGGAGCGTCATATTTTTCCAAGATTGACCTGAGATCGGGTTACCACCAGTTGAAGATAAGGGAGTCAGACATTCCGAAGACGGCGTTCCGAACGAGATACGGTCATTATGAGTTTTTGGTGATGCCTTTTGGGTTAACCAATGCTCCAGCCGTATTCATGGATCTCATGAACCGAGTGTGCCGACCGTTTATTGATACCTCGGTGATAGTGTTTATTGATGACATCTTGGTGTATTCTAAGATCCAAGCCGAGCATGAGGTGCACCTGCGACAGATGTTAGAGCTACTTCGTCAAGAAAAGCTATATGCGAAATTTTCCAAGTGTGATTTCTGGCTAAGAGAAGTTCAATTTCTTGGCCATGTAATTAATGCCGAAGGAGTGAAAGTTGATCCAGCAAAGATTGAGGCCGTGATGAAGTGGGAACCGCCTCGGAGTCCAACTGAAATACGAAGTTTCCTTGGTTTAGCAGGCTATTATAGAAGATTTGTCGAGAATTTCTCTTCGATAGCTGTCCCGTTGACCAAGTTGACTAAGAAAGGTGAAAAATTTACCTGGGCTAAAGAGCAGCAAGAAGCATTCCAGAAACTGAAACAAGCTTTATGTGAAGCACCGGTGTTAGTACTACCACAAAGCGGAGAAGAGTATGTAATCTACAGCGATGCTTCAAGGATCGGCCTTGGGTGTGTTTTAATGCAAAAAGGTCGAGTCATAGCATATGCGTCCCGCCAATTAAAAGATGCTGAAAAGAAGTATCCAGTTCATGATTTGGAATTAGCCGCGGTGGTTCTAGCGTTGAAGTTGTGGAGACATTATTTATATGGTGTAAAGTATATTATTTACACTGATCATAAGAGCCTGAAGTATCTTTTTGACCAGAAAGAGCTCAGCATGAGACAGCAAAGGTGGATGGACCTGTTGAAAGACTTTGACTGTGAAATTCAGTACCACCCCGGTAAAGCGAATGTGGTGGCAGATGCCTTAAGCCGAAAAGAAGCTCCTCTGAAAGTCACATCCGCGTGTCTGGGGGTAGTAAGCCGGTTTCCAGAGTTGATTCGTGCAGCACAAGAAGAAGCGTGTAAGCCGGAGAATGTAAAAAGTGAAAGAATGGTTGGATACTTGAAGCATCTGGAAGAAAATGCTCAGAAATTGAAGACCTTCAGAGGCCGAATATGGGTCCCAAAACAAGGAGAAGCGCGGAAATTGCTTCTAGAAGATAGCCATTATAGCCGATATGCAGTTCATCCGGGCAGTACCAAGATGTATCGGACGTTAAAACCGATGTATTGGTGGCCTGGAATGAAGAGGGACATTGGAAGATATGTGGAAAAATGTTTGACTTGTTTGCAAGTTAAGTCAAACCATCAGAAACCGTATGGAGAAATACAGCCATTGCCGATTCCAGAGAAGAAATGGGACCATATTACCATGGATTTTGTGACGAAGTTGCCGCGGACACCGCGAGGTTATGATTCTATATGGGTGATTGTGGATCGATTGACCAAATCGGCACAATTTATACCATATAAGGAAAAGTACAGAGTAGATCAACTGGCGAAAATCTACATTGATGAGGTGATTTGTCGACATGGACTTTCAGCATAGATAGTATCAGACCGAGATAGTAGATTTACTTCTCATTTTTGGCAGAGTCTTCAAGAACAACTGGGTACGAAAGTACTTATGAGTACCGCATATCACCCGCAGACTGATGGCCAAAGTGAAAGAACGATCCAAACTTTGGAAGATATGCTGAGGACTTGTGTCATAGATTTCGGTGGAAGCTGGGAAGACCATTTGCCTTTGGTGGAATTCGCGTACAATAACAGCTACCATTCCAGCATACAGATGGCTCCGTATGAAGCCTTGTATGGAGCACCGTGCCGTACTCCAACCTGCTGGACTGAGGTTGGGGAAAAGCCGTTGGCTGGACCCGAAATTGTAGCACAGACCGAAGAAAAGATCAAACTGATACGCGAAAACTTGAAGGTAGCTCAGAATCGGCAGAAACAGTATGCAGACAAGCGGGTGAAACCGATAGAATTCCAAGTAGGAGATATGGTTATGCTCAAAGTATCCCCTTGGAAAGGCTTGATTCGTTTTAGGAAGAAAGGAAAGTTGAGTCCTCGCTTCAGTGGACCTTTCCGTATATCCCAAAGGGTTGGAGCCGTGGCGTATAGATTGGAGTTACCTGATGAACTTCATGGTATACATGATGTATTCCATGTGTCCCATTTGAGGAAGACGTTGTTTGATAAATCTCAACAAGTACCTCTTGCTGAAATCGAGGTGGACGAAAAGCTGAGATACCCGGAACAACCTGAGCGGGTGCTAGACCGCAAGACAAGACAGCTGCGAAATAAGAAGATCAGCATGGTGAAAGTCCTTTGGCGTCATCACAAAGGTTCCGACATGACGTGGGAGACCGAAAGTGAAATGAGGGAGAAATATCCTCAACTTTTTATATGATTTCGGGGACGAAATCTCTTAAAGGAGGGGAGAATTTGTAACGCCGAAAATATGTTTATATTGTAATTATAATAAAAAGGGCAAAATGGACATTTTACCTCAAAAGGGTAATTTGGTCATTTGGACAGAAAAGGACTTGTTTCGTAATAATATTTTAAGTCTTGGATTTAAAATGTTATAAAAATGTGATTTTGTCATTAAAATTGGTAAATTGTGGCAAAACTTTGAAATATGCAACTTCAAGGACCAAAGTACAAATCTTGGAGATATATAAGCAAGAACTTGTGCAGAATTTTAACACTTACGGGAGAAGTTCTAAGTGCGATTCTGCAGAAGTTTGGAAGGGTTTCTTGAAGGTTTGAAGCTTGGATTGTGATCCTTGGCTTAAAAGGGCATAATTGGAAGAATTTGAGGTAAGTTTCCAAGCTCTTGACTAGTTGTTCTTGGTGAGTTGTGTAGAACTCAAAAACTGCAATTTCAGTTGTGTTTGGGTGTTTAAAATGGTTGGATACTTCCATTAAGTCATAATAGTAAGGGCTTAATTCAAGAAAAATGGAAGTAGGTTGTTATTTTTGATAAAATTGAAGTTTTGGGGTTGTTAGAAATAAGAACCCTAAATCTTCATATGATTGATTTAATGGGTTTTGGAGGTTAAAAACCTTGTTAGAAGGTAAGGTTTTAGCCTAGGAATAAACCCCAACCGATTAAGTCGAAGTAATAAATGCTTAAAATGGAAAAAATGGAAAATTCTAGCTTAAAATCGGAGTTTCTGCACACTGTCCAGGGATCGCGACCCGACCAGACCCTTGGTCGCGACCCGAAGAGGGGGGTCTTCGCGACCCGACAAGGGTGCCGGTCGCGACCCGACCGCTGGGCAGAAATGCAGTTTGGTCTCTGTTAAAATTTAGTCAATTTTTCAACTTTGATTTCAATGCTAGGCTTGTCCGATTGACCTGAAATTTTAAACATAGGTTTAATATGTTGTGAAACGTCATGGAAAATTATCGGAATACGAATACGACCTCCCGAAAGTACTGTAGTAGAATACGCGTATTTCGGGACGTGTATTAAATTTTTATACCAATGGTTAATGCTTGGAATTGGTCTTATATTAGACTCTTGTGCATTAGAACCAACTAAAATGGTATATTAACCTATAATTATTGTGAAATAAATGGAATTATAGGTACGGGACAAAATCCTACGGATTTCATTTCGAAGCAAGGAACGACTAACGCTAGTAGTAGCAAGCCTACAGGTGAGTAATCTCACTCGTATTTGAGGTGTTAATGATAAATGAGCAGCTGCGGATTGAAAACAGTTTCGGGGACAAGTTTTGACAGATTATATGGTTTGATATACGACAAGAACAGATAAGCCGTGAGTCTGTTATAGGCAAGAACGGAGCTGTGAGTCAATATATCTATATAAACCAATATAGACAAGACCGGATAGGCCGTGAGTCTAGGCAAGACCGGATAAGCCGTGAGCCATGGTTTATTTTGATGTGCCAAACTTATATAGACAAGACCGGATAAGCCGTGAGTCTAGGCAACAGCGGGCTAACCCGTGAGCCACGGCAACAGCGGGCTAACCCGTGAGCCATATTTGATTTTGTATTGTATGATAATACATGTTTGACTTTGTATAGAGAATTTTATTCTTATACGTGTTATGTTGATTTGATTACTCATTGGGCTTTATAGCTCACCGTTTATTTGATATGTCCCTGCAGGTGAGCGTGACCCTGCGAAGGGAAAAGATAAAGTCCGTGACTGAGGACTTAGTGTTGAAGTAACGACCCGGCTTGAAGAATGTATAATATTATATATATTGTACTTCGTGATACACTTGTACTCGTATTTTGTTAACTAATACCCCTTACTATGTTTTACTTGTAAAATATTTGGTATGTAAAATGAAAAATTTTTGGGGTGTTTTTGGTTAATAAGTCGGGACTTACATAACCACATGTTGGTCATGCCAGGGTCCATAAACCTCATATTTTGAAGTCCCATTCCATCTAGCCCTGTATTGAACTGCATTTGCTCTGTTAATTTCAAGCAACTTTGAAGCTGTTGGAGTTAATGGGCCTGGAGATTTTGCCATTACTTTCAGCACATTGCAAATCCTTTTCATAAGGTACTGCATGATAAACTCTAGACAACTTATGATTGGCTTGTCCCTCCCATGAATCAACTTACTATTGAAAACCTTGCATAAGTTATTAAGCAACATATCTGATACTGCTCTGCCTATGTAACATAATGAAAGTAAGGTCAATTGCAAGTCCAAACAAATTATGGTTGTTACTAGGATAAAATTATACCTGAGAAGTGCCTGCGAGCCCAATGTTGAGCAGAAATTTTTTTCAACCACTCAAAAGCTTGCCTATCAAACTGACTAAACTCAGTCATGAAAGTATCAAATTCTGGTACTGTGGTGGCTGTTGCACACTTCCACCAAAAATCTTTATACTCTCTAGTTTTCCAGGTTTTCTTCATGTTATCATATATATGCCTGAGGCAAAATCTATGCTCGGCACAGGGGTACAGTTGTGCAAGTGCAGGTATGATGCCCTTAATAGATTAGCAATTAATTAGTACCTTCATAAAGAAACAAATATGAAAACTTAAAAATAACACATACCTTCTGCCTGTCACTTATGAAAGTAAAGTTAGAGTTTGCATACAAGCCTAAATAGTCTCCTAAGCATTGAAGAAACCACTTCCAGCTGCTGGCAGTTTCAGCTTCAACTATGGCATACGCAACTGGGTAAATGCCATTATTTGAGTCTACTCCAACAGCAGTAAGAACTTGACCTAGGAAGGGTCCTTTCATGAAAGCACCGTCTAACCCTATAAGATCTCTTAAACCAGCTTTAAACCCCTTCTTTAGTGCCCAAAGCAAACATATACTGAGACACCCCATTTTTACTGTTTGCAAATACTATGGTTTTTCATAAAATTTCATGAATACAAAAATACGGTTTATCAAAAACCGTTAGTTTAAATGATTAAAACAGTGGGTGTACAAATCCATATCAAAACTAACCATAGTAAGCAATAAAGGATTAAACCTTGAGTCCAAGATAGGAGCTAACTCGAGTTCCACTCCAGCTAAACTTCATCCAAATATACCTTAGCTTTTAACCTGGAATACATGGCAAAACATAAAATACGTAAGACAATAATGTCTCGTGAGTTACATGAGTTTTAGACTCAAACCTTTAACTTCTTTTCCAACTTTTATAAAACTTATAACATAAAACATCTTTCAAAGTTTTATAATAATAACATATCATAACTCATTACTTTTCAAAATCATTACATATCATGCTTTGCAAAAATATCTTCTTTCCAAACTTTATAGTAGCAATATACTATAACTCTTTACTTCTGAAAAAAATCATTTTATGACATACTTTACAAAAATAGCATCTTTCTTACTTTCTTTGACTGGTTTTATAAGCTTGCTGGATTTTTATACTTAGGGCTTTAATCACTATAAGTGATACCCCAAGTCTCTACGGCTAGAAAGAACGGATCAATCCTCACCATAGAAGTGCTGAGGCGATCTACTTCACGATGGGGATTTTCCCCAGTAGACCCCTTACCTAACCCGGGTAGGTTGGAACATAGTTCCCTTACTAACGCTGCTTGCTACAATTACCAGTCATACAAAAAACTTGCTGCTTGCTTGAACATTTCTCATAAACATATAACTTGTGGCTAGATGCCAAACTACATCATTTTATGTCTTTATGGCTAAAATGCCAAATACATAATTTTCGTTTCACATAAATCATATGTTCAAAACATGTCTTTATAACATTTTAGGCCTAATGCCAAATCATACTTTCCAAACATCTTGTGGCTATATGCCCTTTCATACTTGAAAACATATAAAATCTGTAACCAAAACATACTTCTTAAACATTTTATGGCTATATGTCTATCCATACTTTCAAACATGTATAACTTGTATTAAACATATACTTTCACATATTTGGTTCATAGACCAAAACATACTTTCACATAATTGGTTCATAGACCAAAACATAACTTCAAATATAACATTATACTTTCACAAACAGGTTAGAAATAATACTCTTGTATATAATTTCACATATAGAAATTTTATAAGAAATCTTGAAAATACTTACTTGCCATGTACCCCAGAATGGGTAAAAATACTGCATGTACTCACCTCGTGTATTGTTAGAAGATTGACTACACGTTCCTTGTATTTATACTCTTTTGTGATTAAATAATCACTTGGCATGAATCTATAATTAACATGTTATACGTTAACATCCATGCTAACTGATTCTATAACTCATTAGAGTCCTTTTAATACTATCTTGGGTCATAATAAGTCTATAACTTCTAAATGACCAACTTTAGTTAAATCGTATTTTATACGTATTTTGCTACAGTACCCTCGAGGGGTCGTATTTCGATTCCGACAATTTTCCATGAAGTTTCACACTATATTGGACCTATGTTTAAAATTTGAGGTCAATCGGACAAGTGTAAGACCAAAACTCAAAATTGAAAATCACTTGGCAGGAGACTTGGATGAAAAACTGCATTTTCACTCTGCCGCGATGGCGCATGGCGCCCAGGTGAGGGGAGCGTCGCGCCTGCTGAGCAGCAGTCCAAAATTTCCTGATTTTTATGCTACAAATTTCCATTTTCTCATATTAAGTCCTTAATGCACGACTTAATCACTAGGGGTTGTTCCAAAAGCAAAACCATTCATTTTTTTCCAGTTTCTAACCATTGAAATCATAGATTTAAATCATTTTCCAAACATTCCCGTTTTTTTTTTGCATTTTTTTGTCTAAAACCGAAATTATCCAATATTAATCACTTCTACTGATTTATTTCAACAATTTCCACATATGGAACTCATCAAAACCCCTTAGAATCAATTTGATCATGTGAAATTGATTTCTAAGGCTTTTGAACAAAATTCCAATTTTTCAACAATAGCAACATACTTTGATGATTTTAAGATATGTTCTTAATACTTGACTTAATTGGTTTAGGGTCATATCTAGGCCCTAAATACCAACTTACACTTAGTTTTAAACTTCAAAATCATCAAACTTTCTTTAAAATCTTGAAAATTCTTCCAAAAACACAATTTTTCACCAAAAACCCATTTATTGAATTTTCAAGCTTATGAATTGATTTCTTGTTTCTTTTATAACATTTTTAACTTAACTAAACCATTAGAGCCATTTGAAATCAGTTTCAACTCATTAACCCATTTCTAGGGTTCTTGAGCTAAAAACCCATTTCACCATTTTTGGCATTAAATCTTCAATTTCATTGAATTACTTGTTAATACAAGTTTCTTTCATCATTTCTAACATATTAGATTAATTAAAACCATCTGAACTTTCAAACCCGTGACTTAGGGTTCTTGAGCAAAAATCACCATTTCTTGATTTTTAACATATTCAACTACTAGAACATGTTAAATGGATGATTTTGAGCAAGATGAATTTGATGGTTCCATTGGAATCATGATTTCTGGAAAAATCAGAAATCAAAACTTGATTCCCGTTCAAGAATTTTGGAGCCTAGAACTTGGAAACCTTACCTCTTGAAGCTTGGAATCACTAGTTCCAATTGTGTTCCTTTGATTTCTTTGCAACGATGTTTGATCTTCTTCTCCTCCCGTGCTCTCTTCTCTCGTTCTCTCTAGACTCTTTTGAATTTATGAGGATTAATGAGATATTTTCTCATTTTTATATTTTACATATTTACAGTTTTAGTCCCTGAACTTTCATTCCTTGGACTTTTGGCACAAATATTAAATTTGGCCACATGAAGCTAAAATTCTTACATTTTTGGTCCAAACTAGAATTATACTTTTATAATAATTCTTGTATATGGTCAAATGACCAAATTACCCTTCTCATGGTAAAAATAACCAAATTACCATCTTTTACTAAAATTAACTTTCAATTACTTATCACCATTATTTGGTGTCAAAATTTTATTTCATTACATATTAACTCCAAAAATCATATTTTCCTTACTTAAAAGTCATTTGGATGTCAAATGACCATTTTGCCCTTTTCTCATCATCTCTTTCCAAACTTTTTGGTATTTTACCACATTTCTAAGTAATTTATTTTAAAATTTTCAAAATATTTTTGGTCTTTTCTTTACGTATTTTCTCGAATATAAATTCGAGATTTTTTTTTGGGTCGCTACATATACTCTTTTAAACTGTCTTGTTTCTAAACTCAAGTTAGCCTCACTAACTACTTCAAGCTTCACTGTTGTTCCGTCATTTGTCGCTTGTAATTCCATTAGATAATCCCGCAACACCTCATACTGCTTCGTGTAGTCACCAGTCACATGATTTAAAGCTGTTGCTTTTGCCCTTTGCACTTTGTGTATCGACACACCAAGGTCATATTTATTTTAAAGTTGGTCCTGAAGGCTTCGAAGTGGAACTGTTGGGTTTAACTCAACTTGATCTAAAATTTCCATGGCGATGAACTTCGCAGTGCAAGCCCTAATTTTTCTTGTTTGAAAACAAATGTGTTTGTCATTCAATGTTTTGACAAACCAATAACCATTTTCTTTTGACCGAGAAGCCTGCATTGACCATGTACAAGTAGGTTTACCACCAATAATTGGACCACCTACCCCATCTGGTAGTTTACATTTACACATAGCCCGAAGCCTTATTAAATTGTTTTTTAAAATGAAAGATTCCTTCTGGTTGCAATAGCTAGTTTGTCCACTCTGGCCTTGATTTCTTTTTTAGATTTGAATTTTTGACCCACGTGTAAATAAACTGGATGTACCTGGCCATGAGAGCATCTCTTTTCATTACTTAGTTGTTTCAACACTGCTTTCCTCCTCTCATCGTCACTATTTTCCCCAGCGGAGTCCCACTCATCGTTATCAATTACCTCAACATCTTCAAGGTCTTCAACATCAACTCCATCATTCGTGTTTTGTACATTCTTCCCTCCATCAACTCCATCAACATATTCAACATCTACGTCTACATTCAAATAAAAATCTGTCATGTCCACCTTTACATCACTTACGTAGTTCGCTTCATCTTCTAAATAGTCATTGTCATCTTCAGTATTTTCACTATCACACACATTTGGTTCACCTTCACCTTATTGTTGTTCACTTTCACCTTCATTTCGTGGAACTTCATGTTGTTCACCTTCACCTTCAGTGCGTGCAGCTTCATGTTGTCCACCTTCACCTTCAGTTCGTGCAGCTTCATATGTTGCACCTCTTGCATCCTCATCACCAAGCCCAAAAAATGGATCAAAGTCCTCAAAATCATAAGACTGAAATGTTTTATTTGCAGCTGTATTTAGGGCATCAACTTCATGTTGTTCACCTTCACCTTCATCTGGGGCATCAACTGTCTTATTTGCAGCTGTATCACCAAGTGTTTTATTTGCGGCTTCATCAACCTCTGGGGCATCAACTCGTGTAGTTGTGTCTTTATCAGCAACTGCTGTATTTGGAACTGGTGTAGTTGTGTCTTCTTCACCCAAATTAAGGGATAATTTCTTACTACATGAATAACTTCCTTCAACTGCCTTCAATCTCTTATCCCTTCTATACTCAGGTGTCATATACGTAACCAAACTCAATTCAAGTCCTAACCCCTCATCCTGTTTTTGGGTTAAATGGGACAAATCAACAACTGGTAAATTGGATCTAGGTTTGGCCACAACGATTGGGTACTCCCCTGGTTTTAGTTGAGTGATTTCATTTTCCTCATTACACTCAAGTTCCTCAATTATAACAGAAGGCATAGCTCTTGGAGACATGAAGTATGTAAGTAACTTAGTTTCACCGTGTTCAGTGTATACCTTAATGGTCTTATTATCCTTAATATATTGTGCAAGATTTAATACATCAGCATCATTACCTAAAGCTCTTTGCCCAAAGTCTAAATCACGATTTGGCAACTGAAAATGGTAGTAAATAACTGGTGGTACCACATAACCGAGCTTTAGCATCATATCGTCCAACTCATGCACAGAAAACTCATCCATATCCACCAAGTCGACGTAGTCTACTCTTCCTTCGATGTATCTTATCCCAGGGAATTTTGTAAACCTCCCACCATGGTGGAGCTCAATCCTGAACATAGTGGGATAACCTTCTGTAAATTCATCAAAACAAAGAAACAATTTACCTTTAAACCAGTTGCTTGAAATCGTTTTTGCATTTTCATACATATCAACGAGAAACAGAGTACATACCGTATAATCTCGTTGCTTCAATAGGTGCCTTTGTTGACCTAATACCCCACATCGTCGACATTGTTGAGTGCGATAGAGGGTTATGGACAGAGCGATTAGGGTTTTCTGAGTGAAGTTGAGAGTTGACGAGAGGGGTGAGATACATATAGTCGTTTTAGTGTACGATCATCGCCGTTTTTTTTTTTGAAATGGCGCTAACATGTGTCGCATGAGAGAGACAAGAGAAAGACGAAATTACCCTTCTGAAAAGTGCAGCTAACGTTTGTTTATAACGGCTGTTAGTTTCAGGGACCAATTTCACTAAAAATATGCAAATTTGGACTACTAATACACCAACAAAAGGTTTTGGACCAAAACCACATACAAATTCGCCCCTTTTTTTCTAATAAAATATTATGAGAAATTTCATATTTTTTTGAAGTGGAATATTCTAATAGTGTAATATTATATTAAAATATTACAAAAACGGTTATTTATTTATTTATTTTTTAATAAAAATTGATGAAAATAATAAATATATTTTTTCATTTATTTATAATTTATAATTTTTTAGTTTACATCCAAAATTAATGGCTATGATTGTGTCTCTCCATATCACATAATTTCCTTGTCTCATATTAATCTAACAATATATATATATATATATATATATATATATATATATATATATATATATATATATATATATATATATATATATATATATATATATATATATATATATATATATATATATATATATATATATATGTGTGTGTGTGTGTGTGTGTGTGTGTGTGTGTGTGTGTGTTTGTGTTTGTGTTTGTGTTTGTATCAATTTCAATTCTCATATTTTTGTGTTTTAATTAGGAGTAACAACTAAAAAACCACACTCAAAGATAAATTTCTAAAACAACTCTTAACACTAATTTTTTTCAAACAACACTAAATATTAAAATCAAACTAGTAACACAAGTGGATAAACGATGACCAGTTTATTTTAGGACACACAATATTAAAAGAAACTACTGATGTTCACATTTATCTTAGAGCAAATATAAAAATATAAATTAAATAAAGTTTTTGGTATACACCAATACCAATATAATATGTACCATCCAAAACTTCTTAGTAGTCAAATAAGTTGGTACCAACTATACTTGGTACGGTACTGATGATTAAATTCCTCTGCCAAATATAGTTGGTGGGGTATACAATATAAAGAAAAACAACTCGGTACCTTTCCAATTCCGCCCATAATAAGAATAGAGAAATCATATATTCTTCTAATTTTTTCTTTCTACTTATCCTCATATCAATGTTAAATGATGACAAATGTCATATTTAATAAAAATAATAATATTTTAAAACATTTGTCACCATTTAACATAGGTAGGAGGATAAGTAGGAGAAAAAAATTAGGAAGAAATATAATTTCTTATAAGAATAAGATAATTTAGATTTCTTCTTCGGGTGTGCCAAAAAAAGCGATCATGATGTGGCATGTGTGTGTGAAGTCAACCCACACAACATACATATCCACACACATTAAAGGGGTTTATTTAAGATGACTCTTTTTAGAATGAGAAAAATACAAAAATAGTCTAATCTCATAAGGTTTTTCCAAAAAATAGCCAAATGACGAAAATATCCACGATTTTCGTAGATGGGGAGAGCCATCTGCGAAAAATAGCTATAATCTGGGAAAAGTACATTTTTTAATTCGAAAAAATTATAAATATGTAACCAAACTTCCGAAAATAATGAGCATATTTTAAAAAAAAATCTCTTTTTTGGGGTGAAAATGATTTTTAGCGAATGTACAAGTGTTTACTGCATGTTTTGTGCACTAACTGCTTGTACATTTGCATATGTAGTGTATATGAGATTTTTTTATTTTAAAATATTTTGAAAAAATATAAATAAATAGGTAATGTTCCGAAAATAATGTCCACATTTGCCAAAAAAATTGTTGAAATAAATTTATTTTTCCTTAAAAATGATATTTTTGTTGAAAATAAATAATATTTTTATTAATAAATATCGGTTTTTAAATTTTAAAATAGATGAAAAAATAAAGTTATTTATTTATAGTGAATAAAAATTGTAAAAAATATTTTCCAATGTTGTTTTATATTTACTAAAGAGATAATAAATGGAAAATAGTTAAATTTTATTTAAAAACATTGCGTACTTTATTTGTTGAATCTTCTCCTTTGGCACGGATCTAAGTTCCGCCGCTAATGTTCCCGGAAAAACGTTATCCATCTCAGCTAACCGTTGTTCTACAAATTGAATTGATCTTCTCATGAGTGAAATATTTGTGTCTTGTAGTCCTCTCAAACGTACCTCAAGGTTTGTAAGCTCACTGTCCACTCCAGTAGGTGTACCATTCTTTTTGGACACAATACAATATAAAAACATTGTCGAGATAAATATGTCATTTGTTAAGTAAACAGAGTTTTAAACTAAAATAATTAAATAGGCTTAAACGTTATCTTCGAACCGTACATTTGCTCCCCCTGAACCCCCTTCATTTGTTAAGTAAACAGAGTTTTATGTGTTTACCATAGGAGTTAAGTTAGTTATATACAAGTGTTTATAATATTAAATGGCCCAATGGGTAACATAGACAATTTGTTAGAATATTCATGTTGTTCACAAGACGACATAACACCTAAAGACGAGACAATTCAATGACACTATCATACAATATCCGCACGAAAAGACAGCACAATGACACTCTTATCTCCCCATAAAGCAAAGCCAGTATCCTTATGACAATATAACACAATGAATCTCTCACCTCCCCATAAAGCAGAGCCAACATTAGTATGGCAAGACTACATAATAACTCTATGGGAAGATATACACATTTTCGCAGATACATGATCCCCACAATTTGGGGGGGGGGGGGGTTCAACAAGGCCTTTTAAGATGTTGTTGTAGCCGACACATGGTCCCGACAATGTTACTACATCAATCGTAAAAGGTCCATCTTAAAAAACAAACGCAACATGAAAATAAAATTGTCACATAAAATCATAAACGTGCCTACTTTGACGAATGTGTAACTCATAGTTAGAAGGACTTAACAGAAACACGTGAACTAGGTTGTGAAGTACTCATGATTGTTAAATAAAATCAGCATAAATCAACCTTAAATGATATCCTACAAAGTAATTACGATAGTGCGAAAATGCAAAAAAAAAAATGTTTTTATTAAAACGGTAAAAACACATAAGGGGAGGGGGGGGGGGTTCAACAAGGCTTTTTTAGATGATGTTGTAGCCGACACATGATCCCCACAATGTTACTACATCACTCGTAAAAGGTTTCAATAAATTACGCAATTTTTAAAAATAAAATTTAACAAATTTCCATTTATTATCTCTTTATTAAATTAAAACGACGTTGGAAAATATTTTTTACAATTTTTATTCACTTTAAAATAAATAATTTTATTTTCCCATCTATTTTAAAATTTTAAAAACCGATATTTAATAATAAAAATATCATTTTTTCAACAAAAAATATCAATTTTAAGGAAAAATAAATTTTATTTGAACAATTTTTTTTTGGCAAATATGGGAATTATTTTCGGAACTTTACCTATTTATATATATATTTTTTCAAAAATTTTAAAATAAAAAAATCCCATATACACTACATATGTGAATGAACAAGCAGTTCGCACAAAATGTGCAATAAACACTTGTACGTTCGCTAAAAAATCATTTTCATCTGAAAAAAAAAGACAAAATTTTTTAAATATGTCTGTTATTTTCGGAAGTTTAGCTACATAGTTATAATTTTTTCGAATTTTTTTTTAAAAAAAAAAGACTTTTTCTAGATGAGATGGACTTTTCGCAAATGAAATGAACTTTTCCCATATTATAGCTACTTTTCGTAGATGATTATTCCCATTTGTGAAAATCGTGGTTATTTTGGTCATTTATTATTTTTTTTTTTACTATTTTTTTGAAAAAACATTAACGGATTAGGCTAAATTTATTTTTTTCTCTTTTAGAATTGTAATTAAGAAATTATAAAATTTGAATGATTTTTTTTAATTGTTAAATACATAATTGAATTATATTCATCCTAATAATTACATCGGAAATTATATCCATTTTATTCAAAACCCTCTCCCCCAATTTCATTCTGAATCAACGAACAAGAACCCTAACTTTTTCACTCCAATTCACAACTGAATCGTGAGATCCATTTGTTGAAGGAAAGATGTCGAATCCACCGAATTCCTCTGCATCTTCTTCTTCCCAGTTCACATACTCCAACAACAATGGCTCCTACTTTCCGATGCCCTTCCACCTTCAACAGCCTCAAACCTATCCTGGTGCTGCTCCTCCTCCCCCGCCTGCGGTCGCTCAATTCCCCGCTCCACCTCCCGTCTACCCTGCTCCGTCTACTCCTGGAGTCTACTTTCCTCAGTTCCAGCAGGTAATTCTTTCAACCCAAATTAGTCATTTCAGTTAACCGTAAATCATTATACGTTCTACTTCCTTATTACTAATTTGAAAATTTACACGGTGATTTTGGCACATCTAGCAATTACAAACTTACGATTTGGCACATTTACTTATGACCAATCTGAAGGATTTAGGAACCTGCGTATTCACTTTTCACAAAAAATATCCTCCAAAAGTTTGTAACATATTAATTCGTAGAATTTTGAAACCTCATAAAGCCAAAACGTCTTCAGATGATACAGAGTTTCCATATAACTACAAAATGCTCCAAACCTTTTCGGATAGTCACGGTATCTTGAAACCAAAAGAAATGTTTTTTTTTTTTTTTTTTCTTTGTGAATAGGCACAACAGCTGTTTCAAAGGGATGCACAGACAATTACACCTGAAGCTTTAGAAAGTGTAAAGGCTGCACTTGCAAGCAGTGAAGTAGAACATAAAGCTGAAGTAAAAAAAAGAGCAATACCTCGTAAAGCTGCTGGTCAAGCTTGGGAAGATCCAACACTTGCAGAATGGCCAGAAAGTAAGTTTTATTACTTTTATTATTCATTTTGTGTCTAGTCATCTGATTGTTTTAACTTTTGTAGAATGGTGATATAGCAAAATGTGATGTTGTTGATGAATGTAGTGATGTTTTTGCAGATGATTATCGTCTATTTTGTGGAGATCTTGGGAATGAGGTTAATGATGATGTTCTTTCTAAAGCTTTCCAAAGATTTCCTTCTTTCAACATGGCAAAAGTCAGTTTCTTTAAATAATTCGTTATGTACTTTTTTTAATTACGATAATACTCTTTGTATTGATGATTAGCTTTTTACAAATTTAGGTTGTTAGGGATAAGCGAACTGGAAAGACGAAAGGGTATGGATTTGTGAGTTTTTCAAACCCCACTGATCTTGCTGGTGCTCTTAAAGAAATGAATGGTAAGAAGTAACATCTTTTTCACATTATAAAAAATTGCAATTTTGACTAGTTAAATGTAAGAATAAAATTATAAGTATGAATTTTATTTATAGGAAAATATGTGGGGAATCGGCCGATTAAACTACGCAAGAGCAACTGGAAAGAGAGGACAGATGTTGAGGCCTTGGCTAGACAAAAGGTATAAACTTCTTTCTCTTAAGCTCCCCATTTAATCATTTTAATTACTTATTTTTATAAAAGTTTTGGTTGCTGATTATGTATTGTGTCTCTTGATTGCAGAAACATACACAGAGAAAAAAACAACTCCCCAAAAAGAGTGTTTTGCACAAGTGAGCAAACAGGAACAGGAACATATGTGTTGGTTTTTAACCTTTTGTATTTTTGCATTCAGATTATAGACTGGTTTTCTGTTTGCAAGTGTACTGATTGAATCTTTTACCAAAAAAAAAAAAAAAAAAAAAGAATTTATAGAATGCTTTCTTTTTGTTTTACTATAATGAAAACATGACTGCACTTTCATTTTGCCAATTTCTTATCTAAACAAAAGATGTATATGTTAACACTTGTGGAAGTTATTTACGGCTTTCTTTGTTTGATTTTAGTCAGATGAATTTAACATAAATGGTCCAGTGAGGGGAATCTGAATTCCTCAATTGAGTCGGAGAATCCTTAAAATGTTGAGACTTCTTGTAATAAACAATAAATTGGTTGTTTGAGTGGTTAGTTAATTTTCATGAGTGGTCATACATTTCTTTTAAACCATGTGTGAAAAATGGCATCTTTAGATTAGATGGGACATGCAGTAATAATGACAATGAAAATCATTTGTTTCGATTACACCACGTGTGTTATGAAGGACAGGACGGCATGCTAAAACATGTACTAATTCGTTTCATGTACATTGAACTGCAATTGACATTAAGTTTTGTTGCAACTAAAACTGCAATTTTTGTTGCTACTAATATTTTCTGCACAAGACATGAATGATATTCATTATTATCAAAATTACATTTGGGCACCTTTAAACTTAACACCAAAACTTGTTTTACACTAAATTTGGTTGTAAATCTCTCAACATAGCATTATCTTTTTACACCATATTAGTGTTCGTGAATAATAAAACACCAATTTAATATTTTATATTTGATGTTTTACACTTAACTTCATGTCACGCATTCTTTTTACATTTACAATTTGGTAAATCAAGTTGGATGTTAAATATATAAGAAAAATACTAAAATAGCCTAATCTCATAAGTTTTTTCTCAAAACAGCATAAATTAAGGTCTATTCCTCAAAATAGTCAAGCATTTAGTAGATGGTCATTGTCATCTGCTAACTCCTCTCATCATCTACTAAATGCTCCCAAAGGCTTCCGAAATCTGCTAAATGCTCTCCATGGTCTGCTAAATGCTCTCGATGGTCTGCTAAATGCTCATGGAACGACTATATAAAAAAAATTCGAAATCTCATTATTTTGGAATATCACTAGCTAAATGTTCTCCCTCACCTGCTAAATCCCTTGTGTGACCTGCGAAATGCTCAAGGATAGGGTTAGGGTTCTTGGTCAGATGCTAATGTCATCTGAAAGGTCATCTGCTAAATGCTCTAGTCATCTGCTAAATGCTCTAGTTATCTGCTAAATGCTCTCATCATCTGCTAAATGCTCAAGGTCATCTGCTAAATGCTCTCTTCATCTGCTAAATGCTCAAGGTCATCAGCTAAATGCTCTCTTCATCTGCTAAATGCTCTCGTCTATGTTAACGAAAAAAATGACGTGTTTTTTCCGGTTTATATACTTGGGCTAATGGGCCGGTAACCAAGCATTTAGCAGCCCATGGAGAGCATTTCGCAGCCCATGAAGAAGAGTTAGCAGATTTCGGAAGCCTTGTGGAGCATTTAGCAGATGATGAGAGGAGTTAGCAGATGGCAATGACCATCTGCTAAATGTTTGGCTATTTTGAGGAATAGGCCTTAATTTGTGCTGTTTTGAGAAAAACATTTATGAGATTAGACTATTTTAGTCTTTTTCTCTAAATATATTTGGTTTATTTAGCTGTGCAATGATATATAATGCTATTTTAACAGATTTAGCTGAAAAGGTTATAAAAAATGACATTTGGTAAAAGTTGGTTGAGGAAATTAAAATAATATAAAATGTATGTAAAAATGAGTTTTTTATAATTAAGATATATTTGGAAATTTTTTTAAAAAGTTCTATATGCTTGTTGAAATACTACTTTTTTTAGAACGACAATTATAACCTACCTAACCTACATCTTAAATCTATGCCTCAGAGAAAGTTTGAACCCTCAACCTCAATGAGGAAGGGCAACTCTCAACCTCAATGAGGAAGGGCAACACCTGGTACCTAACCTACACCTTAAATCTATGCCTAAGAGAAAGCTTGAACCATCAATATCAATGAATAAGCTGGTACCGCTAGACTAGAACTAGAAGCCTTTTGGTCTAGTTTACTAAAAAAACTAGTTTTAGAACTATTTTTACGTTTCTCACAACCTAAAATTGATCAAAACATCAATTAATTGTTGCATGCCAAACATAACCTAATTATGACATTTGTTATTTTGTAACATTAATTAATTTATGATAAACATTAAATATAATTTTCATACCATCAATATGAATTTTTTTAATAATGTAAAACACTAACATTTAAATAAAACACACAATTAATGTACATTGTCTAATACCATGATCTATAAAATTATTGTAGAAAAAAATACTAGTCAAATTTGCCAAAAAACTAATAAGCACGAGAGTTATTGAAAATCAATGTAACTTAGAATATAACATATATCCAAAATTCCTTTTTTGGTGTTGAAAATAATGTAATAAGTTAGTGATGAACCGCTATTTATACCAACGAATTACATAATTTTGACGAAAATGGTGAAATGGGTTGAATATGGTTTCAGAAAACTTGTCCACTCCTGTGTAACAAACACAACCCTTGTATTTAACAAAGTCTAAACTTACTCAACATCATAACAAAACCACCTTCACAAATCAGAAATTACAATAATTCCAAGTTTTCATCAAGTTGAACATAAACATACATGAGAGATCACAAGGCTGGTGACAAGTTAAATCATAAGAATCAACATCCATAAGTGCAGAATCATAATCATGACATTCAGAAACTAGTCGCCACCAACTTGTCTCTTCCAAGAATCCTCCACAATTAGTTCATCAACACCCCAGTCTTCATAACTGCAAAAGAAAAAACATACATCTTATAATGACACGACAACATTTTCCTTTTAAAACTAGGATGATGCGAGGGGGAGATAAGACTCTTACCTTCCATCTGGCAGGTATCTACGAATGGTGAAGGGTATCTTCCTCTGTCTAAGCTCCTTCATAGCAATCTAACAAATTAAACAGAAATTTGATGTCAGAATCCATTGGTCACAAGAATTTCATATGTTGTTGATATTCTAGTTTACTCCCTAGTCATCTTTACCCTATTAATCTCATATGAAAGAATCTATGCGAAAGAAAAGTTTTAAGTACATCTGCAAACCCGACACTTAGGTGGTGTTTGTTTTGGAAGATGTAAAATGTCTTTTGTCTTTGTCCATGTCTGCGGAAGAAGATGTGGACCAAAAGTTCTTTTCCATGTCTTCGCCCTTCATAAAAAAGTTTGTTTGTTTTTAACGTCTTTTTGAAATCGTTCATTCTAACATCAATTTTAATTAAAATAACCCGGGTGCGATGGGAGTGGGGTGGGTAGGTGGGGGTGAGAAAGGGGTGGGTGGGGGTGGTAGATGGGGGTTGGTGGTATGGGTAAGGGTGGGGTGGGTGGGGGTGGGGTAAGGGTAGGGTAGGTAGGGTGAGGGTAGGGTGGGTAGGGGGTAGGGGTAGGGGTGGGTGGGGGTGGGGGTAGGGATGGGGTGGGGTGAATGTAGTTGAAAAGTTCAAAAAAGTGGTTCAAAAAGATAAAAAATATGTCTTTTTGAAAAAGAGGTGAAAAAGTCTTTTTTATATCTTTTGTATTCTAGAAAACAAACGATCTTTTTGGAAAACATCTACCCTCCCGCAGATGTTTTAGGGGAAAAAGACTTTTTGAGGAAAAACAAACACCTCCTTAGTTTAATAAGAGCATTCAACCAATGATCAAATAGCTAATCTGCTCATTAATGAAATGATATTGAGAACGCTAGTGGAGCATAATCAATCTCATTAATATATTCTAACGATTGTTATAAGAAAATAGGAATTGTTGAAAATGAATGTTTGCGGTAAAAGAAAAATGGTGGCATAAGAGCCATTACCTCAAGGGGGTCAGTTTCACCCTCCAGCTCAACCATCACTGGAGCATTCATGCTGAAAATACATCAAAAGCAAGAAACCCTCATATGTCATAAATCATCTCTACATGACTAGAGCTAAAAGCATTATTACCCAACAGCAAAACTTTGAAGAAGAACAAAACACAAGTAAATGATCAAATGTTTTAATTATGATAAACCATCAAATTTGGAGAAAACAAACCTAATTTGCAGCGCACGGGTACCCAGGATTCTAGCCCTTTCATATTTTGTCATATACTTTATCGTCTTCCGAGGTTTTTCTACAGCTTCCTGTTCTTCTTTATCTTCGTTGTCACCTAAGAGTGGATCAGGAACGTCTTCGTCCGGTTTATCTCCATCAATCTCTTCCTCGGCCCCTTCCTGAAAATTTGACGAATTCAAGCACGTAATCACTCAAAGATCACAGGTAAGACATTTTATATAGAACCCTTCATCAAAATTCTGACACATTTTTCTTACCTCGAGTTCGGGCTCGTTGGGCTCATCGTCGTACCTAGAATACAAAAAATTGAAATATTGTCTCAGAAATCAAATACGCGAGAAGATTAATAGTTCGAAATGATTATAGAGAAGCGCTTTACCCTCCGGCGTCCATATCATAGTCATCGTCGGCCATTTTTTCAGATGAAAGCCCCTTCTGAGATGTGTCGTTTGATCGTAAGACGGAAGTAGAATATGAAGGCTCGAGAGAAAGTAGGGTACAAATCGAGTCCACTAACGAAGCGCTGTTCCCCGGTTTTATTGCTTCTGAACCGGGAAAAATAGGGTACAACTCGTTACATTTACATTACCATGTTTTATTTATTTTAAATTCTGGGTTACTTGTTATTTTACTAGGTTAGAAATTTGTATATTATACAGATTTAATAAATAAAATATTAAATAATAGGTAACGAATATTAATGAATTATAAATTGAAGTTTTAAGATAAGATTAAAACAAAACATTAATCTTGGAAATAAAAAGAAGAAGTTATAATTCATAAATCTTTAAAGAATTCTTGGTTACAGCACTTGATGTTTTATTTGTAAATTTACTATCTTTATCTAAGATTAATAGTTTTAGTCCTTCTCTACTTGTAACTCCGGATAATACAATATACAACTCATCATGTGTGAAAACTGGTTGTCTAAAAAACAAACCATCTTTGGATTGTCATCGTCATTGAGTCTTTTTTATTGTCATTGCAACATACAACAAGTGAAAATTTCTTTTTTGAAATTTGAAATGAATCATTTTGTCTGAAGACGTTAAACTCATTCTTGGAAGTGTGATTTCCACTATTAGTTCCTAATATGATATATGCTTCTATTGTAACACCTCATACTTTTCATATCATGATGAAATACATGTCAATACAACCAAGTAGTATGTACCTGTCACCCGTTCTCTTAGTCATGAGGAAGGACAATACATATCGCTTTTACAAAGACTACCATGTCCTCAACAACAGCACCATCCATGACCGGTTCCCGATCCCAATGTTGGATGAAATGTTATATGAACTTCACGATTCCTAGGTCTTCTCAAAACTAGACTACATGTTGGATACCATCATTTAAAGATTCACAGATCGGACACAGATAAAACAATATTTTGGACCGTAGAGAACCCTTTTAAATTTCTTGCAATACCCATTTTCCTTATCAATGCTTCGTACATGTTCTAGGTGGTCAAGGATGATATTTTCTAAGAAGTTTTATGCAAATTTGTTCTCATGTTTTCGATGATATCTTGATCTACAAGCAATCACATTAACAACATTAGGAACACTTATGCATTGTCTTTAAAATGCTTTCCAAACACCGTTACTCTCCACACTCTTTAAATGCATTTTCATTCATTATTTAGGATGCATCATCTCCCAGGTTGGTGTCGCCACATATGTGGAAAAACTTTAGGCCATACGCGACTAGCCCAAGCCTACTACAATTACACACTTACTTGGTTCCCCCACCTCACATGATATTATCACCACTTTATGAAACACTATGCTCACATAGCAGCGCTACTTACCGACCTACGACGATGCTTCATCTTTGACCGGACAATTGGAGATATGCCCAATGCCACAACAAGTTGGTGACACTACGATTAATACATGTGCATATTGGATTAATCACGATGTTCAATCTAAAATAACAAGAGAAATAAATAGGGGACGAGTTTACTATTCATCAAAATTATGGTAGTTTAATTGAAGACTAGAAAATATAGGGACTAGATTTGTAAATTGGCATGCTTGAGTTCTAGATAATTGTCTATTTAATAATTGGATAATTATGATACTATTTAAAATTTAAGTTACTTGGTCACCAAATAAGGATTGGGATTGTCTATATTAGGGATCACTCCTTACAAAGCCTTAACACAAACTAAGTAATATACTCAACAACCCAATAGCTTTTTACAAACTTTAATGATTACCAACGAGAGGATATTACAATTAACTGTATCACCCATTTACCCCCTTTCAATGGGAACACATGGGGCATAGTCCACTGTTTATCCAACACTTCTTAGACTTACCCCCACAGTCAACAACCGCCTCCCTAGCCACACTCTTCTTGCACCATGTCTACTGGTTACATGGCCTCCTAAAATCAATTTTGTTGGAAGGAGTTATTTGGTATAATTAGGACTAAACTACTACACTCGAGCATGTAACATCCCCACACATATATCCAAACAGAAGTCCAACAGATGCTTGGGAGCTTACTTATGTTGCTTCGTAAAAGATGAACCCCCCCATTAGAGCAAGTACCTTTATTTTGTAGAATATTGGTGTAACTCAAGCTACCATAGTAACGTGTTACTGAATGCCTCCCTTCCAATGCCTTTATGGTTGACCATCACCTTCCATTCCTCAGTCCTCACTATCCTCTCGGTAGCTCCAAAGTTGCATCTATTGATGCCATATTCATCGAACACCAATAACTACTCTACATACTTAAAGAAATGTTACGAAAAAATTGTCAATGCATGACCAATCATGCCAATAAACATTTCTTAGACAATTAGTTTCAGGTAGGGGACTTGGTTCATTTTCGTTTATATGTTTATGTAACACCCGGCTTTTAAAACAAAAACACCCCTGAAAATTTTTTCATTTAAAACTTAGGTTTCAGTACTTAAAACCATAAACAAAGGGGTATATTTTATTAAAAACGGGTACAAGTGTATCAAGGAGTATACAAATATAGTAACCTCCTTATAAGCTGGGCTGCTACTGACAGCATCTACAAGTCCACTTCTTGAGTCACGGACTTTATCCTTACCCTTATCAGGGTATGCTAACCTGCAGGGACATTTAACAAACGGTATGAGCTACAAAGCTCAGTAACATATATCAAATATATTCGTATATCTGTCTGGATATCGAATCCAAACTCATAGTCTTACTGGCTGACCATATATCTCTTAGGATTTCACATCCTAATTTTGTATCCTTACAGGCTACATCATTACAACCTGCAATTATCAAACCATATCAGTTATTTGCACAGATAATCATATCTATCGTTTCTGTCCCATGTTTCTTAGTCACAATGGACTGCATCATATGTCATGGCTATATAAGCCGCACCCTGTCATTTTCAATATACAAGTCATAGCCCAAAAGCTGCACCAGCTGGGCTCAATAACCCGGTATCATAGTCAAAAGACCGCACCATTTGGACTTAAAGTCAAATATCAAAATCAATTATGGCTCACGAGTTGGTCCCGCTTTTGCCTAGACTCACGGCTCCGTTCTTGCCATCGCAATGACTCACGAATTATCCGGTATTGCCTTTTTAAATATTGACTCAAAACTCCGTTCTTGTCTATTGTAGACTCACGGCTTATTTGGTATTGTCGCATTGTTTATTCATTTACTGACTCACGGCTCCGTTCTTGTATTTCACAGACTCACGGCTTATCTGGTATTGTCGTATCATTACTTTTTATTATCATTATTGACTTACAGCTCCGTTCTTGTCTATCGCAGACTCACGACTTATCTGATATTGTCATATTATTTCTGTTATTGACTCACAGCTCCGTTCTTGTCTATCGTAGACTCACGGCTTATCTGGTATTGTCTTTTTCATTAAATCTTTAAATTGTCATTTTTGTCCCCCAAAACTGTTTCAACCTGTAACAGTCCAATCAACACATATCATATGTGATATCAGTGAGATTACTCACCTGGATGCTAGCTGCATTTTATTCCGGTTGTTTCTTGCTTTTGCGTGCACCACAACCATTTATCCCGTACCTATATATTCATTTATATGCCAAATGATAATAGGTTAATAACCATTTCAGTTGACTCTACTACATAAGAGTCCTATACAATACAATTGGGGACCATTTCCAATCATTATAAAAATTTAATACACTTCCCGAAATACGCGTATTCTACTACAATACTTTCGGGAGGTCGTATTCGTATTCCGATAATTTTCCATGAAGTTTCACAACATATTAAACATATGTTTAAAATTTCAGGTCAATCGGATAAGCCTAGCATCGAATTCCAAATTCCAAAACCCCCTGTCAAGTGGGCGCACCGCGCCAGGGTTTGGGCGCAACAGTATATGGACGCACCGCGCCTTGCGCCTGGGCAGCGTTCCAGACCAGTCGCGATTTGGCACTGTAGCATGCAGTTTTGACAATTTAAGTCCTTAATCCAGTTCTTAATCATATGGGGTTTGTTCCCTGACTAAAACCCTCCATTAATACAAGGTTTTAATCCAATGAAACAAACTCAAACAATCAAAAGGAAGAATTAGGGTTCTTAGTTCCAAAAACCCGAAAACTTCAAATTCATCAATAATAGCAACCTATTTCCATATTCTTGGATTAAGTCCTTTATTAATGACTTATTGGAAGTATTAACCACGTAAACCACATGATTCATAACTGAAATTTACAAATTTCAGTTTCTATAAAAGCTCATCATGAACACACACAAAACTTAGGTTAGAATTCAATTTACTAACCTTATATGCTTAGAAATCTTCAATTCCAAGCTAGGATTCCAACTTTCCACTTCAATTCTTCAAGAACTTGCTGAAATCGTGCTCCAAAAACTCTCCCGATCATCACAAATGTTCTGCACATTTGAGGGGAGTTTTCAACATTTTATATTTTCCAAATTTTACAAATTTGGTCCCTAAGTTCCATTTTTTGAACTTTTACCACAATAATCAAGTTTTATCACAATAAACTTTCTTTTCTTATGCTTTTGTCACAAGCAAACAATATTTTTACATTTTTGGTCCTTCACTTGGTCAAATGACCAAATTACCCTTTTATGGTAAAATGACCAATTTACCCTTTTCTTCTAGTATTACATTCTAATACTTAGAACACCATGTTAAATCATAATACACTATGATTAACATTTTAATACTTAACAAAAGTGTCGTGGTGTTACAGTTTACCGCCAAACCTACGTCAAAAGGTCTGAGTCCCAAAAGTTGAGTAAACACCATTTCAGTCCACTCAAGTTACTCAAACGTATTGGCTATATAGCTTACCATTTAGAACTACTATTAGAGACGTGATTCACCCCATATGTCATGTGTCCCTACTCCAACCATGCAGGGAAAGTCGATATCAAAGATGTGACTAAAGCCAATGACAGGGAAAGTCGATATCGGAGAGATTTATTTACTTTTTATTTTTGAACGACTGATGAAGAGATGTGAGAGAAGTAGTTGAAGGCGGTGGGTGGTGGGGATAGTGGTGGTTTAGGGTTAAAGAGGGTTGATCGAATGATAGAGGTGGCGGTGTTAGTGGAGGCCAAAGATGGTGGTGGCGATGATGGTGGAATGTGGTTAGGGTTTACTCACATCTCTCTATTTGTCGACAACTTGACGACTCTTAGCCGACTGGGCGACTTTCACTCAAAGAACTTGATGGAGGGAGAGGGGTGAAAGAGAATATTAAGGTTAGAAGAGTTCCAAAACCAAAAACTTTTTTTTAGGAAAAGTCAAAGTGTCAAACAGGCATTTTTTATTTTTATATTTTTTATATTCTAAAAAACAATAACCCTTTTGCTGTAATATCTGTCCGTCCAAAGATCAAACAATTTTCTTTTCTTAAAAAAAAAAAAGAAAAGAAGCAAACACCATCACAACTATATATATACGAAGTGCAAACTTCCACTTTCCTGCATGATAACTTTTTATTGTCATCAGTGCTGGGAATGACTTAAAGTCCGATATTGCTCCAACTCTTCTACGGCTTCCCCCTGTTTTTTCTCAGACTGACCGTCTCGAATAGGTCGTATCAGATGCTCTCAATCCAGCAACGCGATTTCAGCGGAAAATATCCGCCTGCGATTATCTGAAAATGAAAGCATAACAGTAGCTTTGCAACTGCAGAAATGAATGCATTAAGAAAGCAGGCTTCGAATCTCGGAGAACAGGTACTAAAAGTCTAAAACAAGAACTTCTCATCCCCAAATTACCTTCAGTTTCTATCTGTTACATTCTTTCGTACCTTTCTTCTGATGATGTCTCTGCACAAAGTTTCTCTGTTCCCATGCATCTCCTAAACTATGCGTTTAAGCTGTTTCAAAAACCACCTACTTCCAGGCTTTTATGCAATAACCTTCTCGGGTTTCAATTAATCGTCTAGTAAATTGGTTTTGAGTTTTGACATACAACCAGGTTTTTACGCAATAAGCTGGATAACTGGTTGTATGCACTTTTCTTGTTTTCCGAATTGTCATTTTTATGTGTATATAACTTTGTGATTTGTCATACAACAGGCCGTTGTTAAAGGATTTACAGGAAAACTCCGCGTAACAGACGCCGTTCGTGCCCTGGCCAACTTTTACGCTGCACAGCTCTTACTATGTTCCAAACAAGTCCCGACCTCGTACCCCACTGTCCGAATGATTCATGCCCACATGATCGCTTCCGGGTTCAGGCCACAGTCTCACATCCTCAACCGTTTGATGGATCTGTACTCCAAATCATCCAACCTTGCATACGCACGCCAACTGTTCGATGAAATTACCGAACCAGATATTGTTGCAAGAACGACCTTTATTACTGCATACTCCGCCTCTGGAGATCTAAAGCAGGCAAGAGAAATATTCAACAACACTCCTTTAAATATTCGAGATGCCGTATGTTACAACGCCATGATAACTGGCTGTGCTCATAACAACGATGGTAATGCTGCAATTGAGCTCTTCCGGGACATGAAAAGATACGATTTTCGCCCTGATAACTTCACTTATACAAGCATGTTATCGGGGTTGTCTCTTATAGCTGAGTATGAATCACATTGTCAGCAACTACACTCTGAAATTGTGAAATCGGGAACAGGGTCTGTCACATCTGTGGTAAACGCTCTTATTTCGGTTTACGTCAGGTGTGCTTCTTCCCCTTTTGTAACGCCTTCTTTCTTGATGGATGCAGCACGAAAACTGTTCGATGAAATGCCAATTAAAGATGAGTTATCATGGACTACAATTATCACAGGGTATATAAGAAACGATGATTTAAACAGTGCAAGCCAAGTATTTGATGGTATGAACGAAAAGCTAGTAGTGGCATGGAATGCAATGATTTCTGGATACATTCATAAAGGGTTTGTATCTAAATCATTAGAAATGTCCAGAAAAATGCATCTTTTAGGAATCAAGTTTGATGAATTCACTTACACAAGTATCCTTAGTGCTTGCGCTACTGCAGAATTGTTTCTTAATGGAAGAGAAGTGCATGCGTACATTATAAGAACTGTAAAAAGTCCATCTCGGGACTTTCTTTATAGTGTCAACAATGCATTGATTACATTATATTGGAAATGTGGTAAAACAGATGATGCAAGAAAGATTTTCGATAGGATGCCTATACGCGACATTGTTTCATGGAATAACATTTTATCTGCTTATGTTAATGTCGGCCGAATAGAAGAAGCCCGTTCGTTTTTTACCAAAATACCCTCAAAGAACCAGTTGACATGGAGTGTTATGATAGCAGGATTGGCCCAAAACGGATCGGGTGAAGAGGGTTTGAAGCTTTTCAACCAAATGAGATCAAACGAATGTCAACCGTGTGATTATTCATTTGCGGGCGCGATAAATTCATGTGCAGTTATCGCGTCTTTAAACCATGGCCGCCAACTCCATTCCCAACTTATCCAATCAGGATTCCAATCCAGCCTTTCTGCTTCCAATTCATTGATTACAATGTACGCGCGATGTGGGGTCCTCCACGATTCACATTCCGTCTTCCTCACAATGCCATGTTTAGATTCGGTATCTTGGAACGCCATGATTGCAGCTTTCGGGCAGCACGGGCATGGTACTCGGGCGGTTGAGCTTTTCGAAGAAATGCTAAAACAAGACATAGTACCCGACCGAATAACATTCCTCACAATTCTTTCCTCTTGTAGCCACTCCGGTCTAGTTGACCAAGGTCAACGGTATTTCAACTCAATGTATGATTCATACGGGATAACCCCGGGTGAAGATCATTACGGTCGTTTGATCGATTTGTTATGTAGAGCGGGAAAATTTACCGAAGCAAAAAACATGATTGAAAAATTACCGTTTGATCCCGGTTTACACGTATGGGAAGCTTTACTCGGTGGGTGTGGAATCCATGGGAATGTAGAATTAGGTGTTGAAGCTGCAGAACGATTATTTAAATTAATCCCACATCATGATGGGACCTACATACTTTTATCAAACGTGTACGCGAACTCGGGCAAGTGGACCGATGCTGCCCGGGTTCGGAGTTTGATGCGGGCACGAGGAGTGAAGAAAGAGCCGGCTTGTAGTTGGATTGAGGTTGACAATATGGTCCATGTATTTTTGGTTGATGACACTAAGCACCCCGAGGTTCAAAAAGTGTATGAATATCTCAAGGAATTGGTTGAAAAAATGAGGAAATTAGGGTATGTTCCCGATACGAAGTTTGTGTTGCATGATATGGAGAATGAGCAAAAGGAATACGCGTTGTCTACTCATAGCGAGAAGATCGCAGTTGCTTTTGGGCTTTTGAGGCTCCCGAAAGGAGCCATGATTAGGGTTTTTAAGAATTTGAGGATTTGTGGGGATTGTCATAATGCGTTTGAGTTTATGTCGAAAGTTGTGGAGAGAGAAATTGTTGTGAGAGATGTGAAGAGGTTTCATCATTTTAGGAACGGGAAATGTTCATGTGGCAATTATTGGTGAGAATAAATAAATGACACAGTGTCCTGTCCTAAGAGTATCATGTGAGATGTAAATCAGGTACGCAGTGGCCCGTTAGATGGCTGATAAAAGAGTTTAGTGCCTCCAAGGAGGCCGAGGGACAAGTATATTGTATTATTTAACAATAATAGAATTGGGGATAACATTAATTGCATAATCACATAGAACACGATACATAATTAAGATTTGGAGAAAAAGAAAGCTAAGGTGCTGTTTTTCTTGTGTATTTTCTCCCCTTTAGAGCCTTTTTATGGTGGCACTTAAATCTTGTTATACTTTCGATTATGTGACTGGTTGAAATTGTTACATTTGATTTCTCTTTACAGGTTATGAGGTATGCTTTATTGTCCATGATGTAACGTATTAACAGTTGCGTGCTTCCCTTTTGATCGGTTTTTAAGAAACTTCAATCTCTTTGACAATGTTGTAAAAGTCGTCAGGGGCTGTTTAATCAACTAACCGACCTAGGGGGGACTAATTGGGGGCTAGACGAGGGGTCCTTCATTGTAACTATTTTTTAAAGAAAATAAATATTACCAAATATCCATGGCGCATTTTAAAAGAAAATCCTGGGATTATAGCCTATCGGTTGAGGTTTTGTCTTATCAAAGTAGAAGGGGTCTTTAGAAAGAATATTTTGTTTATCTTTGTGGAGTACCGAGCAGAAGACTACAGGGACGTCGGATGTCCCTAACGACTGGAGATAGCAGCGATAGGAGAGGGAAACGGCGCCGACTTGCTCGGAGATAGCAGCGACGCCGGCGGAAGGAGGTAGCGGCGACCTATGCAGTTATCGCGGTCGAAAATCAAATAGCGGCCGATGACCGCTATTTGAAATCACAGTTTTCGCGTTGGTATAGCGGTTTTTTTTAAATATTATATAGAATTTTTATATTAGATATTTAGAGCATTAATATATATATATATATATATATATATATATATATATATATATAGGGTCCCGTTCCGGTGAGGACTCTTTTTTCGGTGAGGACTCGTAAGGACACCTTAAAAAAATTGAAAAAAAATTTTAAAAAAATACAAATCATAAAATCAAGAATAGTACTATATCATGATCCAAAAAAAATTGGAAAAAAAAATTTGGATCATTGAGAAACAGTAATGATCCACAAAAAATTTTATTTTGTGGATCATTGTTTCATTATAAAAAAAAATAATGATCCACAAGTTTTTTTTCGAATTTTTTTTTTCTCCAACATAGTACTATGATCCATTTTATTACTTATATTTTTGTTTTATTTTTTTTCAATTTTTTTAAGGTGTCCTCACGAGTCCTCACTTTAAGTAGTGTCCTCACCGGATCGCTTATCTATATATATATATATATATATATATATATATATATATATATATATATATATATATATATATATATATATATATATATATATATATATATATATATATTTGGTAGAATTTCGTTTATATCCTTACAAACTCTTCTAATTACGTCTATATCCTTGTAAAATTGCAAATTACATATATATATCCGTATAAACCCTAAACTCTCATATATATCCAAAAAATTAATTTAATAACTATTAATCTTTTTAAAGGCTAAAAAACTGCTTTTAAGCTAGATAATTACAAAATTACTAAAATACCCATGTGTAATCTTCCCACGATCTAAATTTCTGATTTCCATATCCTTAATCACGAAGTGTCGTGTAATCTCTTAAAATCGATTTAGAAGACGTGATTGTGTATACATGTTTTCGACTATCGGTGAGTGCTTGTGTAATTCCAATTGACTGCTAAACAATTGGTCTTCATCTCCTATAGTCGAGTTAGGTTACATGATTGTGTATGATTTGTTTTCGGCTTGTCCTTCGATTAATTTCAGATGGGTTTGATTCAAAGGATTCTTGGACTTCGTCAGATTCTTGTACATGGTATATACTTGATTCCGACATTGTTATGTGATTTTTCCTGATCGTAATCAAATGAACAATATTGAAACCACAGTTACAAATAATCGATATAGTTCTTTGGTCTGAAGAAATTATGGGAGGGCAAAAGAGTAATGATGCAGCAAATGGACATAATCGACTGCAAAAGTGAGAACTGAAACAACAAATGGACATAATCGACCCTAAATTTGTTTCTTTTAGAACAATTCAATGAAAAACAAGTTGTGGGAAACTTACAATTGACATAATCGACCTATATAACTAGATTGTACAAGTATAAAGCAAACTCCACAGCAAATACACCCAACTGACCTTCAAATCGCACATAAACAACAACATTTACCGGAAATCGTGGTTTAGCAGCACCAACAGGAACACCAAAATCATATATATTCTCAAGCCGTGTGTAGTGTTTAATTGATCGGAAGTGTGTAATTTGTAATCGATAGGTGCCAAGAATTGTGTAGTGTGCAATTTCAATCGGAATCCTTAATACACCCAACTGACCTTCAAATCGCACATGAACACCAACATTTACTGGAAATCGTGCTTTAGCAGCACCAACAGGAACACCAAAATCATATATAATTCAAGTCGTGTGTAGTGTGCAATGATCGGAAGTGTGTAATCTGTAATCGATAGGTGCCAACAATTGTGTAGTGCGCAATTTCAATCGGAATCCTTAACATGTAATTATGAAGCGTGAACTTTCAATCTGCTATTTGTATTGAGGGTCACAGTTCTAGTGTAATTGATCAACAATAGCCAATACGTAGGACTCGATTAGGTTATATGAAAGAAGGGTAATATTGTCATCTTACAAGTTAATTACTTTTTTAATAACAAATACCAATTTAAAAGCAGTTTTTTAGGTTTTAACAAGATTAATAATTATCAAATTAATTTGTTGGATATATATGAGTTTTTAGGGTTTATAAGGATATATATGTAATTTATAATTTTACAAGGATATAGATGTAATTAGAAGAGTTTGTAAGGATATAAACGAAATTCCGCCTATATTTAATTGCAAATTTCATACATATCCTTGCAAACTTTAAATATTACGCATATATCCTTGCAAACTTTAATATTACGTATATATCCTTATAAAGATACAAAAATTATATTAATGTCCAAAACCCAATTTTAAATAAAACAAAACAGATTTAAAATTAAAAATATTATCTAAAATTCTAAATACCATGATATTTTACCACATTACCCTTGCCTAATTAGCGATTACCATGAAATCAGCCAAATCGTGAACTATTATTGAAAATTACGATTTAGAATTGCACTCGTGAACAGTACCCGTGAACAGTATCCGTGAACAGTAGCGTGAAGAACTTCCTGTGCTCGCAATCCATTCTCCTTGTCCTCTGCAATTAAACCACGTTTCAGTCAATTTCTACATCGCAACAGGTATCTTTTAGGGTTTAATTAAACATTCAATTAGTATTTGCATTCAATTAGTTTTGACTGTGCATTCAATTAATCTTAGTATCGCAACAGGTTTTGTAGTTCTTCATTTAATTATTTTTGATGGATGATGAGGTTGATGCACCAACATGGGAGATAAATGTACACTCCCAATAATTGAGTAAGTTTCTAAGACAATTGTTGGAAGGATCAAATATGTTTTATCAAGTACGTAGATGATAGTTTATGTTGCCCTTTAATTTGATTAATCGTTTCTTTCATTGTGATTATCAGGCAAGTAATATCGAATTACAAGTTTAAACTGAAATATGGAGGCTTTTTTCGGTTAGCAAGGAACTCATGTAGGCAAGTATATTGCTTTGGCTTTAGAAAGTCTCTGCAATCATCACCAATCCATAAAACAAGACTGGAGCTACTGAATTCAAGTCTTGACAAAAGAGGGACACAAGAATTTCCAAACAAATGCAAACCAAGATTATTAGAATTCAAAACAAAATCTGAACAAGATGAAGAATAAAAGTTAGTAATCACATTCTAGCAGACTTACCTTGGGTAACCCAGTGACACCATAGTGTTGAAGCCTTCTCTTTGCAAGACTATGCCAAGGCCTCTCATCACCGTATATTAGCCTCTCCATTAACTGTTTTGCACAAGCATAAGACCACACTTGCTTCTCAACTGAACCAAAAATGCAAGGGGATGTATCTTCTTTGAGGACGTAATAAGCAGGATCCTTTACTTATATCATACAGAATAAATTATTAGAAGAACTAGGTATGACTGAAAAGGGAAAAGCACATTAATGAGCACAAGAAGTCAATAATCTGAAACCTCACCTGTCGCAGGGGGCTATCGTTAGGAAGATAGCTACCAATTGTTTTCCCATAAATTTCATTGGTAGAAAAATGAATCAGGCGCTTGTTCTTATCTGAACAGTACTTAACCTGAAAACAAGAGCAAATATCGTTAATATTAAAATTAAATAAGCGAAATTAAATCCATACTTACCACTGGGAAATCATCCATGAAATTGCTGTAAATCGAGTCAAGAGGACGAGATCGAGACTTCCAAAATTTCACGAGATAGAGACTTCCAACCTTTGAATTGTACCCATCTTACCGGCGATTTCTTGTTTGGCGATGGTGTAAAAGGAAGAAGAAAGGACACGAAGCTTGTCAAATGCTCACGAGATCCCAGCCCTAACCTTCGATTGCTTCGACTCGTATCCATCTCACCGATTACTGGTTTGGCGATGGTGTAAAAGGAAGAAGAAAGAACACAACTGGTCAGAAGCTCACGAGATCGACAATCTATCAGGTGTGGATAAGTTCCTTTTTTGGGGAAGGGTAATGTAGTAAAATATCACAGTATTTAGAATTTTAGAATTTTAAATCTGTTTTGTTTTATTTAAAATTGGGTTTTGGATATTAAAATAATTTTTATATCTTTATAATGATATATACGTAATATTAAAGTTTGCAAGGATATATGCGTAATATTTAAAGTTTGCAAGGATATGTATGAAATTTTGCCTATTTATTATTGCTAATTCACATGCTGAGAAGACATTTTAATCTGCCAAAGTGAAATGAGAACCAATTACATAATCCTAATGCTTTGAGATTCTCTTGAGCAATTGACCAAACACTTGGTGTGCATCAATACAAACTTGAATTCTCATATTATTTAATCCATAGTGGTAAGCCGTATAATAAATTGCATCATATTTACTAATTCACTACACATTACCATACATAACCAAATTTATTGATTCACTACAAACATGAGAACTGATTACATAATAAGATTGACTGATTATGTACAATGTTGAATACAAACATGAATACAAACTACCATTTATCATACCTATAATCGAACTTATATACATAGAACAGAAATCAAACCTGCATACATTAAACAGAAATTGGGACAAAGCTTCAACCGAAATTGAAATCGATTTTTGATACATTAAACAAGAATTTGAGATATATAATTAAGCAGCAGTAGATACAAATGGGGATATACAAACCGAAACCTTCGAATCACGAATTGAAAATCATAAACTGATTCCAAGTTACTTCGATACCCAGAATTCAACGAAAACACAAACTGAAATTCGGCTTCCAATTACAATCCGACTTCTAATTACAAACTAGATTGAACCGAATTCTAAATACAAACCGAACCCTGAAATCACGAACTGGATTGAACCTGGATTCTAATTAAAATCCGACTTCTAATTGAAGCAAAAGGACCAATCGTCTGTTCGAACCTGGAACGAAAACACGAATCCATGTGACTATAGAAGTCGAATCGAAGCAAAAGGACCAATCGTCTGTTCGAACCAAAAGGACCAATCGTCTGTTCGAATCAAAAGTTGCAATCGAACCGACAATCAAAATATACAATCAAAAGCTGCAATCGGACCAAGTCAAACCTGCATAGATTAATCGAACCTACAATTGGAAAGCTGTAATCGCAATTCAGCTGATGGCATGTCGGTGAAACTCGGAAGGATTGTGGTGGTCGAGAAGTATGACTTGAACAAAACCTCCAATCAGAAGCTTGGAGTAAATCGAGAATTGGAGAAGAAGGGGAATTAACGAGACTAACACCTATTGAGCTGAGTGTGACCGTGTTTAAACCCGGTTCTATTTGGCTCAGTCATTGAGAGTGCTTCTTGGGTGGACCCTTGGTTAAATGTTAAATTTTCTTTTATAGCGGGATAAAATCGCGATAGTGGTTTGTAAAATCTCGCTAAATAGAGCCGCTAATAGCGGAACCGCTATATTAAAACGCTAAAAGCGTTTTTGTAGCGGTCGAGGGCGCTATCCGCTATAGCGCGATTGATGTGTTTTTTTTTCTTAGGGCACATACGCGTTTTTTTAAGAAGAGCTCAAAAGAGGCCAAAAGTGGCAGGTATACCACTTCTAGAAAAAGAGGACGCGCCGACCTTTTAAGGTCTGCGGGCTGCGAAAAAACAAATGCTCTGCTAATTAAAAACGTCTGCACGTATTTGCGAACCTGCAGACAAAAGAGGTTAGAAGTACTTTTCATAAAAAACAAACAGCCCCTAAAATATTTTTTATCCTAACATTTCCAAGTCATTATAAAAATTTATTTGCTATGTATTATTTATATTATTTCTATACGACTATATGAACATTGCCATTCAAACTTACGTGTGTACCTAATATATATATATATATATATATATATATATATATATATATATATATATATATATATATATATATATATATATATATATATATATATATATATATATATATATATATATATATATATATATATATATATATATATATATATATATATATATATATATATATATATATATATATATATATATAAGAATGATCAAATAAGAAGTAAAAATTATGGTAAAAAGGTAAGAAGCTTTTTATTTACTTGGTTTTTTGACGAATCACCAAAATGAATCACTAGATGAATCAAAAATAATATGATTCATTAAAAAAATTTCTAAAAAAACATATTGATGAATCATTTTTTAGTAAATCAAGTTTTTATTCACGTTACAGACAATTTTAGTGAATAAAAACAAAATCATCGTAAAAATGAATCATCAAGTTGTTTTTTCGAGAATTTTTTTTGTGAAACATGATATTTTTGCATCATCTATTGATTCATTTTATTGATTCGCCGAAAAAATATGTAAATAAAAAACTTCTTACATTCCTACCAAAAATTCACTTCTTACCGGATCCCAATACTATATATATATATATATATATATATATATATATATATATATATATATATATATATATATATATATATATATATATATATATATATACACTGTAGCAAGCAGTTTTGGTCCATTAAGTCCTTAATCCGGCCCTTAATCGATTGGGGTTTGTTCTAGGACCAAAACCCTTGACTAATAACAAGTTTTAAACCATTACAAACACCTTAATCACACCAATTCATGATTTAGGGTTCTTGAGCAACAATTCAATTTATCAACAATAGCAATCTACTTTGCTATTTTTAACATATGTTCTTACTACTTGAACATGTTTAAGCCCAGAAATCATATAAACATCATGGATTATGGCTGAAATTACAGATTTCCGTCCACTCCATGAAGACTCACCAAGAACACACAAGAGCTTGGCTAGAAATCAAGTTACTAACCTTTCAAGCCTAGGAATCATCAATTCCAAGCCATGATTCCAATTCCTTGCCTCAAGCTTCATGATTTCTGCATAATCGCACCTGCAATTGCTCCTCCCGTTGCTGCACAATTGGCTAGTCAATGAGAGAGTCAACTCTCTCTTATTTATACCACAAAACTTTACAATTTTGGTCCTAAAGTTCATTTTCTTGAACTTTGACCACAAAATCAAGTTTTATTACAATAAAACTTTCATTCTTTATACATTTGCCACAAACAACAATATTTTTCATTTTTGGTCCCTCGCATGGTCAAATGACCAAATTACCCTTTTGTGGTAAAACGACCAAAAATCAGTTTTTATAACATTTTAAGTCCAAAACTCAAAATATTATTTCAAACTAATTCCTTTTCTATCCAAAAGACCTATATATATATATATATATATATATATATATATATATATATATATATATATATATATATATATATATATATATATATATAACTTCTTACATTCCTACCAAAAATTCACTTCTTACCGGATCCCAATACTATATATATATATATATATATATATATATATATATATATATATATATATATATATATATATATATATATATATATATATATATATATATATAACTTCTTACATTCCTACCAAAAATTCACTTCTTACAGATCCAAATACTATATATATATATATATATATATATATATATATATATATATATATATATATATATATATATATATATATATATATATATATATATATATATATATATATATATATATATATATATATATAGGCTGACAAGTCCCTCTAGTATTAGCTGTTATAAAAGGCTACATTTACCATAATAAACAAGGAGTCATAATGACATATACGACTTCTTACGGTCTACTTTTTTCCTCCTTTTGTGGTTAAATGACCTGGTTGTCTTCCTCGTAGTCCTTTAACTCTGAAATGGTTTTTACGTCGAAACCAAATTAATAATCACTACCTCAAATATAGAGCAGTGTAAACTTAATAGAACTGGAATCAACGACTAATTTCATGAGAATACGAACAAAACTAACATGTATTCTTTCAATCACCCATAGATCAGACGTATTGCTGCTTCTAACGTAGAAACTACCGCTAAAGCAACGAGAGGAAGTAAAAAGATTGTTGTTTGATCCCCTTCCATGCTCATTATATATACAGGGTATCGATGACGAAGCTGATATCACGAAAAATGTCGTCTAAAAACGATGAGTCTTTATCACATTCCAGATTCTCCTAACGAGTTTGCCGATCCACGCTTTAAGGTGCTTTTTGTTTTTGAAGAGGTAAAAGGTCTAGAAGAAGTGGACCAAATGTCTGCAGTCTGTAAAAAGAAGACTGTTTGTTTTTTAAAGTCTGCAAACTGTAAAATAAACTAAAATTTAAATAAACTGAATTTTTTAAACATAAGAGTTTTCAACATTGAAATTTAAACAATTCTAGTTTTGCAACATCGAAATATAAATCATACAACATCGATAACAATTAACCATATAATCCCGGTCCGCTACACTACCATGCTCTTGAACCTCTTCATAATCACAAATGCACACACGGTTATTCCCAAGCGGCATATCGGGTAAAGTGTTTGTTTGAGAATTACCTATTCATAATCACCAATGCACACAGTTGCTTCTCAGCCATTTACAAAGCTACAAATAATCCACAAAACCAAATTCAGCAATCAAAGCTACATATAATCCACAAATAGGAAGAAAAATCAAGAGAGCAAAATCGTTATAGGAAGCAGTTTCAGGTGAGAAAAATCAGGAACCATTACCATACCTTTGTAGAGTACCGAGTAGGAGACTACAGGGACACCGGATGTCCCTAACGACCGGAGATAGCAGCGATAGGAGAGGGAAACAGCGCCGTCTTGCTCGGAGATAGCAGCGACGCTGGAGGAAGGAGGCAGCGGCGGGTCGCCGGAGGGAGGCAGAAGGAAGGAAGACAGTCGCGTAATCGAGAAGGGAGGATCCGAAACGTGTTTTTTTTCTTAGGGCATATACGCATTTTTTAGAAGAGCTCAAAAGAGGCCAAAAGTGGCAGGTATACCACTTCTAGCAAAAGATGATGCGCAAACCTTTTAAGGTCTGCGGGCTGCGAAAAAACAAACACTCTGCTAATTAAAAACGTCTGTGCGTGTCTGCGAACCTGCAGACAATAGAGGTTAGAAGTACTTTTCAGAAAAAATAAACAGCTCCTAAAATATTTTTTATCCTAACATTTCCAAGTCATTATAAAAAGTTATTTTCTATGTATTATTTATATTATTTCTACACGACTATATGAACATTGCCATTCAAACTTACGTGTGTAACCTTATATATATATATATATATATATATATATATATATATATGCTAACAAGTCCCTCTACTTTTAGCTGTTATAAAAAGGCTACATTTACCATAATAAACAAGGAGTCATAATGACCTATACGACTTCTTACGGTCTACTTTTTTCCTCCTTTTGTGGTTAAATGACCTGTTTGTCTTCCTCGTAATCCTCAACTCTAAAATGGTTTTTACGTCGAAACCAAATTAATAATCACTATCTCAGATATATAGCAGTGTAAACATAATCGAACTGGAATCAATGACTAATTTCATGAGAATACGAAGAAAACTAACATGTATTCTTTCAATTACCCGTAGATCAGACGTATGCTGCTTCTAACATAGAAACTACTGCCAAAGCAACGATAGCAAGCAAAAACATTGTCGTTTGATCCACTTCTATGCTCATTATATACATGGGTATCGATGACGAAGCTGCTATCATGAAAAATGTCGTCTAAAAAGGATGAGTCTTTATCACATTCCAGATTCCCTAATGAGTTTGTCGATCCACGCTTTAAGGTGCTGTTTGTTTTTTAAGAGGTAAAATGACTGCAGTCTGTGGACCACATCTACAGAAATCTGTAGAAGAAGACATTTGTAGTCATACATTCACACAATATTTACGATTCATATTTGAACATATATATATATATATATATATATATATATATATATATATATATATATATATATATATATATATATATATATATATATATATATATAAGTTTTAAATGTTTAGAGAACAAAAGGTGACAAGGGAATGGAGTTTAACTTGATTTCGTTTCCTGGAAAACATCTTGTGATGAAACTTGATTTAATTATTTCAATTTTTGACAATTTTTTATAGTTCCGAAAGCATAGTGCAAATCAAATGGCCCAAGTTAATGAGTTAATGTAGCTGTTGTACCCGCACAAGTCTTAACGAATAAAAGCTTGACACCTCTCCATTTCATCCTCGATAATGTCACCCATCATGTAAAGAAATATGAGGAGAGGTTGTTTATTAGATTTCAGAATAATTTGGTGAAATGGAATTAATAATATCAATTGATTTCATATATTGTTTTGTTCCATTTTCTTGTTGAACAAAATTTGGTTGGATTTCAATAAACAAAGGAATTTTGATTTTTTGATGCTTTAAAAAAATATCGAATTCCTTCATATTAAAATTCCACTAAAATTTGTAATTTCAATAAAAAAACTTCTAACATTATTAGGCGGATCGGAGTACTGATCACGAACATACCGTGATGGCCACATCACTACCCCATCACGGCGTGTACACCGTCCCGGGTGCTCCGTGATGGGCGTGATCGTGATAGGAAGTGATGGAGATCACGGGCTCATCACAGCCAATAGGGTTCCCCCCCCCCCCCCTTTTTTTGTTTAATTCCCACTCAACAAATTAGAAGTTAGGATTTTTTATTTTTATGGAATTATTTTTATTTGGAAAAGATGATGTGGTGTGATGGGTATAAAGTGTGTGTTGTGATGGAGTGTGATGAAATGTGATAGATGTAAAATCTGATGTGGCACCCATCACATTTGTGCAATGTGATGGGTACTCCCACCAGCCTTATGGACAATTATGCCAAACGATAACCAAAATTTACTGTTGTTCTATCTAAATTATTATATATCTTTAAAGACGTCTAAGCACTAAATATTCAATTTTCTTCATTGAAATAAAGTTCCATAGTTTTTGCGGGGTAGGCCGGGTCGGGTCAGTTTAAATTCAGTAAAATCAACGATCTATTTTGACTCGGGAGCAAAATGGACATGCTCTGGAATCTTTGAAGAATGTCCACAATGTCTTCATATAGTTACATTTAAGTGCAAGTAATAGCAAGGTACGAGAAATTCAATCGTGCTCCTAAATAGTTCTACATGACAAATTGGACGAATTGGGTAATAGATCAACGTTAGTTTGACTCGATGGCTTTTTCTTTTTCTTTCAATGCGTAAAGCAATGTATATCTTAATAAGATTACAAAAACATTAAAAAGAAATAGAATAAACAAATCAAAATCAAACACGTGGGGACAATCCATGTTAGAATCAAAGGCTTCATAATTCCATATACGATGCTGTCCACAATATATGCTGGACTTTTCGCAAGCTTTGAACATCTAATGACACCTGACATCCAAATTCTTTTCAAAGTTTGCTATCAACTTTGGCAGGCTGAGGATGAAATTCACTTCGTTTGGTTGTTTGTGTGGACCGACAATAGATGGAATTGGGTAACATAGATAGTAAGTTTTTAGAGAAGCCGAACATATAGTATCAATACCATAAAGTGATTTCATTATTGGAGAGCGTTGACTTGTTGTTTTGGTAAATATTCCCAAACTATTTAGATTTTACTAAATTGTTTTTTGAGTTTTGAAAGTTATATAATAAGAAAATATACTATATAATAATACAATTTGATATCCGAGAGTGAAAAGCAATATGTCGATCTAGAACTAGAAGTGCTATTAGTTTCTTTTAGCACTATATTTTAGGTTCAAAATAAAACAATTTTACCATTTTACATTAAAAAAACATGTCACGATTTTGGTTTAAATATAAAGGTACGTTGTAGCAATGTATTTGCACTATGTGGCAGACAAAAAATGTAAAGGACATGGATAGTTCTTTATCGGAGAATGTGTGAGCCTACAAATAATTGTCGACGGCGTTTATATTCTTTTGGCGGGATAATTTGGGTTAAAATGAAAACTATGTTACCATTTTAGGTTTAAAACGTGTTGCGATCTTTGTTGAAATTAAAGAAAATGTAAAAGGCACGGATAGTTTTTATCGGGGTACCCGCACGATGTGGCGGTGGTGATAGTTTGTTTCGACATATAGTTTCCCTGCAATTATTAGTTCTTTTGGGAATTAGATTATTTTGGGAACTTATCGTATTCAAATAACATGCATATGGCGGACACGAATGTGGTGTGCAATGAATAGTTTGTTTATGACGAATGTAACACCGGCAAATATTTTATTTCGATTAATTGTTTATAGCGTCGATTAGTTTTTGGCACATATTTCTGGTTAAAAATAAAAATAAATAACGCCCATGTGTCCATGCAATAAAATCCATAATCAAACTAAACCCGCAAACTTCATCAAACCGCAAGGACCAATTGTCTAACTTACTTTAAATTTTCTAAAAAGGTTTAATCACATGTAGGTTGCATTATTATGGAGTGTATCTTGTGCCCTTCTATGGCGTTGGTGTCGACTGTATTGATCACACCTTCTTCTCCTACCTGGGTTTTGCTGCTATTGGAGTCGTTTTCTTTCCCTCTGCCTACGTCCTGTGGCGCGCTTTTGGAGTCGTTCAAATCTTTTAAAGGTAGCAAGAAGAATAAAAAATTACCGGTTTCATTGTGCTATGTCTTGCTTTGGATGATTTGGAAGGAAAGGAATGACCGGGTCTTCAAAAGAGATAGAAACAATCCTATGGTGATTGCGGATGATGTTAGTGTTACTACTTTCAATTGGATTAGGTGTAGAGCTAATTGTAACACTATGAATTGGTGTGATTGGTCTCTGTCTGCTTTTTTGAATTGCTTTCTGTAATTGCTCTTGAGCTTCTCGCTTTAGAGCTTTTTTTGTGTGTGTTTTAATGCATTGGCTGTTAAAAAAAACATGTAGGTTGCATTTAAGCTCATTCAAAAGATCCTTGTTGGCACCTCAAAGTAACATAATGCTTGCTTTCGGGTCTTCACAATCAACAATGCAAGTAAAAAACTTCAAAAGTCCAGCCCCTGTCCCCACATCAGATTCTTGCAATTCATGTGGTTTATTTACGATAATAGTCCTGCAAGCTTTGGCAATTTGAGACCATAGTAGTTAACAGTATCAGGAAAATAGATACAAAAAACTAATAGTACTCATAAAAGTGTACTGCCACATGGACCATTTACGTAATAGAAAGAAATGAAGTAGGATGATATAATAAACTTTCTTTTATGCTAACACATTCATTTAGCAAGTATTTGAGCCTAGTAAAAAAAGTTAGGTACATCAACAATAGCATTATACTTACTACTTTTAAAAAATAAGTTACACCTGGCAAAAAAAAAGTTTGGCACTAATGGCAAAATAATATTTACTACTAGTTTATGCCACATAGACCATTTCTATGAGTATTTACTGCCACACGGTCCATTACTGTAAAAGTGTACTGCCACGGGGACCATTATTGTAATAGAAAAAAATTAAGTAGGATGTTATAATAAACAAATCAGTTTCTTTCTATTAGAGCATTCTACTTTCAATTATTATCTTTTTTATATAGATATTGTACTTTATGAAAAATCCACTTTCTGTAATAGAAAGAAATGAAGTAGGATGCTATAAATATAGAAATAGGGCTTGAATACTTTACATGCTTACAACATGCATAGTCGACATACACATAGAGATACATAAAAAATAGAAAAATACAGACACAGATACACACAAGCACACATACAATACAAATACATGCATACACACAGACACACATACACATATACACATACAAACTGAAAATGGTAAGTTAAAAGAAAAATGATTCCAGCATGGCACCAAATTCAGCAACACACACCCCATTTAAAATCAATAACCAAACACAAACATAGAGTCGCATACATACACAAATAACCATACATATACACATACCCACACTCGTACATGCACATACACATACACATAAAAACTATAACATTGTACTTTTAAAGTACATTGCTCAAATAATGAAATAAACAAAAAAATATAAAAAACAAAATAAGAAACGAATGAAAACACCGTTTCAAGAACTTAATTGGTCTTTCAAACACGACACACTAAAACAAATACTAAACAAAAATTATCAAAAGTTAATGGATAATGCTTATCAAGCAGAACAATAAATTGGGCTTAAATGGAAATTAGGAATGGAGTGTCTTTTCAGATAACACTATTCTTTCAAGTGCATTAACTCTCTTACAAGATATGAAATAAACCTCTAAGTAGATTGCTACTTCTTGATTTTAGCCGCAAAACTCGTGATTCACTTGAAATAGATGTCCTATAAATAAAGATGTAGGTGAAGTTCTGGAACAAAAACTGCTTCTGCAGTAAGAACGCCATGTCACTATGAGAATTATGAGCTAATTAAGTTAAGTACAACAATTGATTATAACAAAAATCGCATGTATCCATATAGGTTTACATTTCATACTTAAGAGAAGTTTTTACTTGGACTTGTTCAAGATGTGATGACATGACCAATGTACTTACTTGATAGTAGAACTTTTATACTTAAGAGAAGTCTAAACCAAATATAACTAATGATCGGTCAACTCTTCACTTTTGGAAGAATTCTCCATGAAGATGGAAGTTAAATATAATTTTAGAAAATCTATCCAACACGGTAGAGAAACAAAATCAAGACGACTGCCAGTTTTTTTCTGTGCAAGATAGTAGAACTTTTATGAGTTCATACTCCAAATCCCCAAAAATTAGGGTTCATCCAAGAATCAAATTACTATATCTTTAACTCAAATAATTTACATAGAAATGATTGTTACCTTGCAAGGATTAATCTGTCGCAAAAATCCTCTTGAATTGATGAAGATTGAAGCTTGGATGAACAAAACACACACTTATACACCAATTCCCGTCCGTAATGGTATCATGTTATAGTGGAGTACACTTGGCAATGTAAAAAGGAGCTTGATGTTTATCAGAGAATAACACACTATTGGATATCCTTAAACACATCGGGTATAAAGTATTTATAACTAAAGACAAGATTCCTAATCTCATATTGAAACTAGATATTCATGTTAATCTAATCTCCTGAATATTAGGAGGTCTTCAGTTATAATTGTCATATTCTTCCGAGATAAGAGTGAATCACACCATATCAGCTTCTAAGCATGTTGACCAAGATACACTGATAGGAACATATCAACATGTGTTGAGTCATCAGTGTCAACATAATTTGATGGCTCATCATTAGTGCGACATTATCAAATCTTTAAAATGTATCGAATAAGATCCATATATATATATATATATATATATATATATATATATATATATATATATATATATATATATATATATATATATATATATATATATATATATATATATATATATATATATATATATATATATATATATATCAATGTGATAGAAACATGTAATGAAAAAAAGATACCTAATGGTTAAGCATAATCATATACAAATTTTCCAAAGAATCTAAAACCATACAAAAACCCAAAAACAATATGAAAATGATTTAAATCTTAACTGCTCATAATTGGTGACGACAAAGACGTAGTGTTGATGATGAACATGCTTCCATTGGTGACTTCATCTTCAAGGAATTCTTCAATTTTGATGGAATGAGACATTGATCATGTTGCGAGATGGATTGGAAGTGTTTAGGGAAGGATTTGGAACCTTTGGAGGATATATAAACTAGGCTAAAACATCTAAAATTGATGAGGTAAATATCCATTCTTATAGAGCTTCTCAATTAAGGCAAAATACGACAAACCATGGGGAGTGCGTCTTAGGAGACCCCAAAAATACTATTAGGCGTTTTTTCTAATCTTCTAGCGTGCTAGGATTTACAATGTAGCATTCCCCTAAAAACATTAAGTGTCCTTTATGGCATTCTAAGACGTTGCATGGGACGGTGATACCCGATGCTTTTTACGTCAAATCTCCATTCCAACTCGAAACGCTCCAAAAACACTAGGTATGTTGATGTTATGGGTAGAAAGAGTGAATATGTTCATATTTAAAGTACATTATTTATATTGTATTTATGTGATATTATTTGTAGGAAATGTAGAAATTGCAAGCATGTTGCTATTTAATGCATTAGATGTATATTATTATTTAAAGTAGATTGTGATCTATATTGTAAGTATGTTGTAATAATGTGTCAAATTTGTAAATATGTTTCTATCTAAAGTACAATTTTTTGTATGTAAGAATGTTACCATTATTTTAAGCATGTCGCCATTGGAAGTTTGTTTTCTCAAAATTCTTGTTATTTCATTATTAATTGTTTTTTATGTCAACTGTCTATTCCAACTCAAACGCTCCAAAAAACACTGAGTATGTTATTATTTAAAGTACATTGTCGATATTGTAAGTATGTTGGGAATTATGCATCAAATTTGTAAATATGTTTCTATCTAACGTACATTCTTTGTATTGTAAGTATGTTATCGTTATTTTAAGCATGTCGCCATAATTGTAAGTATGTTTTCTCAGAATTCTTGTTATTTCATTATTAATTGTTAAACATATTGGTTATTATTTTTACAATAGTTGTGTTGCTAAATTTATTTAAAAATCAAATGTAGGCATATTGTATCTAGTTAGTGCATTAAACGTGGTTAGTAGTGCTTCTAAATGTTTTCTTAAAAAATGAAGGAGAAGAACATTTCATAGTTGATGTACGAAGACAGCTGGAGATGATTCCTCATCTTATAGGATAAGGCTGAAGTCCTCAAGCATGTGCTTGGAGAACGACAGTCACACCCGAGGAGTGGGCCAAACGCTTGAAGGTCATCCAAGTTCCATCATAAATCTTATAGTACAACCACATGATTATGTGAATGCTAAAGTGAAGGGAGCAGTTAGCGGTTTGCAACAACATTGGGTTAAAATGTATTAAAGTTCAAATGTATAAACGACATGAAGAAATGCATAACTTCAGAATGAATCAAAATCCTAACTATCAATGGCGAGGCACCGATAGAAATAAAAACAAACTGTGGCCACAGCTGACAATGATACCTTTATTTTACTGCGATGTGTTTCAACAAGAGGATAATTACGAGGATGTGGAATCTCTCGAGGATTTTCTGAATGATTATTATTAGAGTTTGAATTTTGATACATTGAATGGTTTTCGTGTTGTATTTTATATATTTCAGAACATGTGAAAGTTTTTTATATTAGTTAGTATCATATTTTATATATTTCTGGAATATTAACATAAAACAAAAAGTATTGAAAAGAACTATTTTAGACATAAAAGGAAAACATATCGTTGCTATAGGTATTAAAAAGTGAATTCGATATAAACACCTTCGGTGAAGACTTGTCGTTGTATTACAAGTAAAATTTAAAAAGCACATAAAACGACTAAATGTCTACGTTTATAGTTAAGGTTTTGTGTTTTAGTTTATAGTTAAGTTTTGTGTTTTGAAAATTCAATTATTTATTTCTACGTAATTCTGCAACAAAATGTTGTCGCAATAAGCAATAGTTTGAGCAACGACTTTATAAGTTGTAGGCGCGAGACTACAGCTACAATGCTTCTAACGACGACATGGCGTTGCTAAACCTCGGTAGCGACTACATTCTACTCTGCGGTTCTAACCGGTTCCGGTTCGGTTTTTCAGTCTAAACGTTCGTCTTTAGTTCTGGAACCATACCAAAATCAGAATAAACGGTAACCGAAAAAGCAATAAATCGATAAACGAATCAGACTGAACTTTCCATATCCAGTTCTAACCGATTCCCATTACGAATTTGGTTTCGATTCGGTTTTTCGATCCAAACAATCACTCCTAATTGGGAGGGTTCATGAACCTGCATATGTTTTAGGAAAATGTTTAATCATGCCGGAACAATTATTTTTTGCATGGTAAAGGGCGAGTTGGTATGGAGAAAAAAAGAAAGACAGATACATGGGAATATTAATAAAATGTACACTGGTTCTAACATGCCATTTACGTAATTATTGATCAAATTACTTTTTGCATGGTAAAGGGCGAGTTGGTAAGGAGAGAAATAACAAAAGGATATGTGAACATTAATTAAATGCATACATTTTCTAATAATATCAATTAAGTAATTATTGATGGAAATTTATAAATAAGTCACCAATAACAAAAACAGCAAGTTTTATCAAGTTTTATAAAAAAGATAACAAAAACGTTCAACTTCGTTATTACCGGTAGGTAACAATACAAATATTTATTAGAATCTTATAAAAAAATTTCAACGCAAAATACATTCATGTATTGTTGAATTTCTAAAAGAAGAAAGAATTTGGTTATTAAGTCAAACTTTTGACTAAAAGGTCGACATATTATAACGTCATATAGCAAAAAGGATTTGTTAAGATATTAAAAGGGTTTATTTAAGTTGGCATGAACTAAATGGGTAACGAACTCTTGTTTTTATCCACATTTAGGTAAGAATGTTTTTTTTTTACCATTTTCGTAATCACCATAAGTTTGATGGGTAAAAATGTAAAAAAAAACATTCTTACCTAAATGTGGACAAAAACAAGAGTTGGTTACCCATTTAATTCATTAATCCTAACATTTTCTTTAATTCGATATTTGCTGTAACAAGTAGTGAAACGGGATTTGTTATGCCACATAAAATTTGGGTAATCTTTGAACAAACACGTGGTATTCACTATTCTAGACTTGTCAACTCATTGTGGTGTCTTCCAAAATTCAAATAATTTGTGCCATTAAATTCCCTTCTCATCTTCACTTCAACGTCACACTTATCTTCCCTTCCTCTGCCCCCAGTAGTTCGATTCAAAATGGCAATATGGCTGGCCGGTAGAAGAAGCGCCGATTATTTCACCAAAACATTGATGTCTACCACTTTCAGATCATTACGGACTTCCGCTACCGCTGTTGCTTCCTTTGATGATTCCGACGAGTGCAGGGGGAGTTTCAGAAAGCCATATTCGTTGGTTCCGTGCGGCAATTCATCATCGGCGGCCGTTTTTAGATCTCGCCGCTTTGAATCCTCGAAACCAGGGCCACAGTTGGATTTCTTCTCTAGCGATGATGATGAAGAACAAAATCAGGTAAATTAATGTTTAATTTGGATCTCCCGCTCCCTCTACTCCTTTTGAGACTTGAGAGCATGCGTTTACAGAAATTGTGATCTTATCTTCTACATTTTGAGATTCTGCGAGTTGTTTCATGCTGAGAAAAATCATTTCAGCAGGTGTTGCTAAAATCTCAACAATTTGAATTCTGTTGGTGATTTTATAACGTAAGTTGACGACGTAGAACCTTGTTAATTTCATAATAGAAACAATCAAATTCAGATTAATGTTCTTTTATACCATAACTTGTACGTAAATATTTTGTTACTAGAAATGTCCAACTAAAAAGCTCCACCGTCTATGTCCATATGTACCAGCTTTTCGGTGTACCATATTATTTTTGTCCGTTTGGGCAAAGAAAAGGAAAATTATCTCAAAGTCCAAGTGTCAAAAATTTGAGGGCCTTTTGCATGTTACTTTTCCGAATGAGAAAAATCTATCATCGGACGGAATTGTAATATAAAGTAATACTGCCGTGGTCTAAATTTAAGTTTTTGGTTATTTTGATAATAATGTATTTTTGGATACATCGAGTCATCGATAATGAAAAACCAAATCAATTAACTAAAGGTAGTAATATATAGGTTTTTTACATGGACCGGTAAGCAAAACCGTAAAATTTAGAAACCTCAGGTTGTAGGACCTATCAACTTTTTAATTTAAAAATTAGATTGAATACCAAACCAGATGACCTATTTCTGTAATTTACTCTAGTTTCTATCAAAAAATATCTCAAAGTTCCATGAACAGGACTCTTGACTTTTACGGAATTGAAATTCGAAATCTTTTATATATTGTGGCTTCTCCTTTGAACTCAATTCTAATCAAATTAAAAAGTTTATGCTCCTCATGACCTGTTCCGAAAAACATGTATAACATATCATGTCCTATAAACATGTATGACATATCACTCAACAAAATATATGAATTGAAACTTATAAAACTTTTCGTGATCTGATAAAGATAATAAAAAGTAAATACTTCGAAACCGTAATGTCTACACATCATTAAGATTCGAAAGTGACCATGCCAATTTACTCAACTTAAATACTAAAATTAATGTGACTACTTTATCTCCTACCTAGCTAGATCTAGACGTCAACTGATTTATTAATTATTATGTGTTGCTTTTTTTCCCCTGTGTTGCATTTATGGCTGTTTCCTTCAAATGGTGAAGATATCTTATGCCATATAATAATCCTAACGGTTCCAAAAAATATAATAATCCTAATGGCCATGAAACCTTTCGTAAATCTTAAACTAAAACTAAATTAAAAAGACAATAATTCGAAAACAATAATTAAAGTTTATAAACTATGTATGAATTTTTCGTATTACTTATGAATCACATAGTCGCCGAATCAACAAATTTTATCATTTCGTAAAACATTTCTTTGTTTCAAATACTAGTTTTAATAGCACATAATTATGATTAAAAATTAATTTCCTGGCATTTAAATAAATTTATATCACTTATAGACTTCGAGGAGCATAGCTATAAATTGATAAGACCTTAAAATCAATGGGACCATTATTGACTAAAGGGGTGTTTGGTATCTTATTAATATGAATGTTAAGAGACTCTGAACGATTCAGAACATTTTTTTTTTGTAAAATTTTTACAGGGATTTTGTCATAAAAGTCATTTACTTTTTCGTAAATGTTCGGTTTGTCCTTCTATGAATTTTCTGTTCACTAAAGCCCAACATTTGCAAATTTTTTTCCATCTTTGTCCCTGAAACCTGTGATAACAGGTTTCCAGGTTACATTAAAAGTATTTTCACATAGAAGTCCTTGAGTTTTTCAAAAATGTTCGGTTTCGTCCTCCAACACCGACACCACCCACCACCACTGCAGTAGAAGTGGTGGTGGTGGTGGGTGGTGGCGGTGGTGGTGGAGGGCAAAACCAAACATTTTCGAAAAATTTAAGGAATTTTATGCGAAATTAATTTCATGGTAAAAACGTAAAAATTTACAAACATGAGGACTTTTATGTGAAATATTTTCAAGGTAACCTGGAAACCTGCTATCAAAGGTTTCAGGGACAAAGATGGAAAAAAGTTTGCAAAATTTGGCTTTAGTGGACATAAAATCCATAGAAGGACAAAACCGAACATTTACGACAAACTTAATGACTTTTATGACAAAAGCCCAATTTTTACATCTAAATAGGTTAGAACCTTGGGCCTCAGAACCATTAAGTAGAAAAATATATATAAACCATTCAATTTTCAAAAAAAAAAACTTTCACATATATCTTTTAACACAAAAGTTTCTCTTTATTCAGAGCCTGTTAATGATTCAGACATCTGAATCATTTATATCTAAAGCATTCAGATGTTGTCAAACAGCCCCTAAACCGTATTAAAAAAAAAAATACATTTTGTGGTTTTACTTGAGTTTGGGATGATATCAAACTATCCATATCACATACCGATCATAAAATATCTAATTTTAGTTTTTGTTTGCCCCTCGCCCCCTCTTTCTTTCTTCATTCCCAATATTCTCACCTCGAGTAATTATTATTATTATTTGAGCACATAAATATGTATGTTTTTGTTGTTTGTTTACAATTCACTTTGTCAAACGAAATTGTAGAAGCATGGTTTCTAACATTTCTTCCTTGTACTCCTTGAAAAAGGTCAAAGTGTTGACCCAGCGTCAACTACGTAGTTCATGCATGTGTACTTTTCCGCATTAGGACCTACATGTAGAGTAAATTACAGTTCTGGTCCATGTGTTGTAACACTTTCCAGATACGGTCCAAAAAAGAATCCTTTTGTATTTTTTCCCCCATGTCACTATTTCTTAAGGGATTTCGTTATTGAGTCGTCTAATTTAACAGACTAGTGATGAAATTTTTTGATTGTGATTGAGATTAGGGTATGGATTTTCCTGGTGGTAGGATTGGCTTCACATCTGAAATGAGTTTTATACCCGAGTCATCTGAGAAGCGGGTGCAATGTTATAGAGTTCTCGATGATAACGGCTATCAACTTTCATCTACCATATCACAACAACATGTACCATCATCTACTCTCAACAAACGCCTTTCATTTTTTTAAAGATATTTGTTACTAATTTTGCTAACATATCATGAAATTTTTAGGTGAATAAAGAAGTTGCAATGAAAATGTATAGTGGCATGGTTACCCTCCAAACTTTGGATACGGTTTTGTACGAAGCACAAAGGCAAGGAAGAATATCTTTCTATCTAACCTCCTTTGGTGAAGAAGCTATCAATCTAGCTTCAGCAGCGGCTCTTAGCCCCGATGACCTGATTATGCCGCAGGTACTATCTTTATTGCTTTATTTGATATTTTTATCATATTAATTTAATTTATAAAAATTATAAAACGAAACATAAATATTATTTGTAACAAATTTTATAATTAAAAAGACCCATCCTACAAATATCGAATCTCATTGATGTCTACAAATTTGACGTTTTATGTGTTCATCCTTATCCTATTTGATTTGCTGTAATTTTACATTTATAGTAACAAGAGATGTTATGTTTATATTTAAATATCGTGATTGTTAATAAATTTAAAAGTTAACTGTTGGAGTTTTTCAAATTATTTATGAAATAGTCGCGGGATATTTTTAAAATTATTTGATGTCTTGATTGTTATAAAATAATTTTATTTTCGATTAATTACAATGTTTGTAAAGAAATAATTCAATGATCAAAAAGGACAAACTTTAATTATTTGTACATATATTTTCAATTATTAATACCATGTACTAGAAAAAGGGGCCCGATGTACCTAAAAGGCCAAAAGGGGACCATTTGATGTATATCCTTATGAAAGGTAAGTGAGAAAAGGTGGTGTAACAGATGTAAACTGGAACATTTCATTGTCGTGATTAAAAGTAATTCGGTTTTCATAGGTATCATATTTACAATCTATACAATTCTATCGTTATTATTTATAATTCTTCTCTATTTGACAAATAGTCGAATATTGCGAATTTGGAACCACAGTTTGGCGAAATTGGCTTGAATATTTAAATTTTGAAATGTGATACTTATATACAATATTTTTCTTTACACTTTAGTATCGAGAACCAGGAGTGTTATGGTGGCGTGGTTTTACGTTGGAAGAATTTGTTAATCAATGTTTTGGAAACAAGAATGATTATGGGAAAGGAAGACAAATGCCAATTCATTATGGATCCAAGAAGCACAATTACTTTACCGTCTCATCGCCTCTAGCGTGAGTCTCCATTCAATTAGTCAACCATTTGACGATCTAAAAACCATTTTTTGCACGCACTTGTTTTCTTTTGTTTTCGTAGTAATACGAAAAACAATTAATCCCATTAGTCGTCACTCTTTTCTAGGACACAACTTCCTCAAGCTGTTGGTGCTGCATACTCTCTAAAAGTTGATAAAAAAGATGCATGTGTTGTCGCCTTTTTAGGTGATGGAAGTTCAAGTGAGGTACCTTATTTGAAACTTTATGTTGTATCTTCACATTGGACAAGCTTTTTAGGTCTATTTTCAATAACGATGATGAAAATGGCATTCACGTCTTTTGTATTAGACGAGATATCAAAAGTCGACGCGTGTCCCATCTTATTCCACAATTTTGGGTATGTCTGACTGACATTCCATACCAGTCTAAGAGTCTAATACATATCAAACGCAGTACAAGGCTGTCATATGTAGCAAACAAAGCCTTCAAATTCCCTGTACCTTGAAGCATCCTTTTAATGTTTTTTTAACAATGTTATTACTTTTGTTTAGGGAGATTTCCATGCAAGTTTAAACTTTGCAGCAGTTATGGAAGCCCCTGTTGTTTTCATATGCCGCAACAATGGATGGGCCATTAGCACTCCTACCACCGAACAATTTCGAAGTACATATATTTTCAATCAACTTCTTTACATTTCCCATAAATCTATAATAAAATTATCCCACTTTAACCTCTACTCTTTAGGTGATGGTATTGTTGTGAAGGGACAAGCATACGGTATACGAAGTATAAGAGTGGACGGAAATGATGCTCTCGCTGTCTATAATGTAGTCCGTGTGGCTCGTGAAATGGCGGTCACTGAACAACGACCAATACTAATTGAGGTATTAACCAAAATAATTCCAAAATCATTTTAACTCCAACATTCCAACAATCAATTTCCAACTAACCGTATATGTTTTTTTTTTAATATTTGATGGGATATAAACATGAAGGCTATGACGTATAGAGTTGGACACCACTCTACTTCTGATGATTCAACAAAGTATCGACCCGTTGATGAAATCGAACACTGGAAAACATCTCGAAACCCGGTATCAATTTTTAGAAGATGGGTCCAGAGAAAAGGTTGGTGGAGTGATGAACAAGAAACCGAATTTCGCGCCGATATTAGAAAACAGGTAATCTACTCTGGTGCTACTAGAATTCTGAGCATTAAAATCCGTTGCTAATTTACAGATTAGCAACGGATTTATCAGAACATTTTGTAACAAAAAACTATAATTTAGCAACGTGGATTTCTTGCTAATATACAGTTTTTGAACATCAATTTTGATTCCCGAACAGGTGATAAATGCAATTCAAGAAGCGGAAAAGACAGAGAAGCCGTCACTTGAAAACATGTTTAGTGATGTGTATGAAGAAGTACCTTTAAATCTGAAGGAGCAAGAAAGATTTATTAGAGACACAGTAAAGAGACACCCACAGGACTATCCAACAGATGTACCTTTGTGACTTAGAAGCCAAAATATTTGTAAGTTATGTAATTGTGCATGTGAACACGTTGTAAAGAGATATTTTAGTCTCTTCCTTATAGGATTGTAGAGCGACGAAATAAAAATAAGATGCAATGTTCTCATTTAAGTTTTTTAATTGACACCCGGACTGAAAACATAATTATTTGGATAACATTTATATATTTCATGGTTTTATCCGAACATTATCGGGTTACATTCTACCGCCGCCTCATCTCTCACGTGGCTACCATGTGGCCACCACCACGTCACTCTCTCTCATCCTCTTCCCGTTCTCTCTCTCTTCCTCTTTTCTTTCTCTCTCTACAAATCTTAGTTACACAAAGATGAGTAGACCAAGTACGATGATAAAGGGATCCACATCAAATTGGTTTAATATTTTTTGGAATTTTGAGATGAAAGCAGAAGACGGATGTTCTTGAATTCTTTTTACACAGACGCATCAAAGGGGCACTCCCCTGTTCCTGGTTCATTTATTTTTCTACACCAAACCTAGTGATCGATCCAAGGGAGGGGGTCTCTTCTTAAATTTACGTCAAGGGGTCTGCGATTAGAGGAGATGCAAGAGGGAAACAAACCTACAACCTTTTGTTCTTGCTCTTCCTTTCTCGGTTTCGGGATTTATACAGGATTCGACAAAGATGTGTTTCCAATGTTGCCGATTTGCCATACCAATGGCAAGTCGGCAACACCCAGTCAATTCTTTCTACACAATCCAGTATTGGACTGTCTATAGGCGTCTCCATCTCAAGTCTTTTGGAAATGGCGGAGTAACAGATGAAGGACATGTTTTTCTGTTCGTCATTTAGTGTATTACCATCATCGAATTTGGGGGTACAATGGTTTCGACTAATTTATGTTCGAATATGCTTAGTGATTCCACTAAATATTCTGCCAAAGTGCGAATGTGCTGTTTTGTAATCGCCTCCTTTTGCCCTTCTTAAATCATGATAAAGAACGATCAAATTTCATTGGTTATGTTTTGGCATTGCATTACACAAAATATGATTGGGTCGTTTCAAATTACAAGGAAAAAAGAGAATGGAATTGCAAGTCCTATTTATATGATCGTATGAGGATCGGACCTTTGAGTAAACAATTTATCGTGGGAAAAGAAAATCTCTATATCCTTTGAGGATGGGTCGTGTGGTTGTGGCATTTGATGCTACGAAAGATCAAAATGAGCACCATTTCCATCACATTATCGGAGACATGATATCAATGCTCAACAGGGGAGATACCATTTTGGTGTTTGGAGTTTTGCATAAGGTTTCACATCCCTGTAAGTGCTCGATGAATTGCCACTTAGAAATTTGCTTATTGTGAATCAAGCGACATGAAGTCATGTAGTGTTTTCATTTATATAGCATAAAGACACTTTCACACTTCATGCAACCTTTGAAAGTGACTTATTATTCAGGAACATCAATTTATCTTGCTAAAAAAATGTTAAAATTAGACTGTTTTTTCGGACAAAGAAAATCCATAAAGTGCACTCTTTGTGCCGGAAGGAATAATTGTATTTCTTTTCCAGTTGGTTACCAAATGCATATAGAGGATGCAAACATTCGAGCCATGGAAGAAGATGTTATAAAGAAACTTGATATGTATGTCAAAATGCTTCAAAGAAGTGAAGAAGATTGCAAAAACAAAGGGGTAACTTAAAAACAAAGTGTAATATAGCAAGGTTTTATTCATTTACTACATTACATATTAATTAACTTCTTTTTCCCTTAGGTTATGATAGAAGTCAAAATAACATGTGGAACTCCTCTCAAGAATGTTGTTCTACAAGAGGCTACAACTTGTAATGCCACATGGCTTGTCCTTGATAGGTAACCTTTTTATCATGAATAATATATAAAAAAGGCACTTTATTGAGAGGAAACTTACTTTTTATTAAAACTATCATAACCATTGTGTTTTGACAGGTACTTAAGTAGGGATGTGAGATTTTACAAAGGCCATGTTCTTTGCAAGCTTGCAGTCATTTTAGATAACTTAACAATCAAGCCAGTGAAACTTGATTCCACAACCTACATAGATGATACAGAAGTCAAAGTAATTCTTTACAGATCAAAGCCTGTTTCACTTTCACCTCCCAATGATGAGCTGTCAGTTATCAGCTACCCTACATCCTTTACTTACTCAGACAATCTTGAAGTCCCTTTCAAGAAAGTTTTTTCATCATCTATGCATAGTTTCTTATCAAGTGGTGATTCCTCACTTTTCATTGAAAAGAAACAAAACAATATTGTTAGAAAGAAGTCCTCCAATAATCTCATTTTGTGCACTGTCTGTGGGATGACAACAAATTTGTATCTTAAAGAGTCCATGAGATTCAGTTACTCAGAGATATATTCTGCCACAAGTTGTTTTTCAGATGAAAACTTATTAGGTGAAGGAGGTTTTGGTAAAGTTTACAAAGGTCAACTCAATGATGGCCAGATCATTGCTGCTAAAGTACTGAAAGCAGCAAGTACACAAGGGTTTGCTGAATTTGGTTCCGAAATATATGTACTAAGTTTTGCACGCCACAGTAACATCATGATACTATTGGGTTATTGTTGCATGGATAATGTTAACATATTAGTGTACGAATATATCTGCAATAAATCGCTTGAGTGGCATCTTTTTGGTAAGCAGCATAGTTGGTAACTAATTAATTATTACCTTTTTTAATTTCATATTTACCGATTAATGTTGATATAATTCCTTTTTTGCTAGATAACGAGAGAAAGGTTCTCGAGTGGAAACAACGTTGTTTTATTGCAATTGGAACAGCAAAAGGACTACGGTTTCTTCATGAAGAGTGTCGTAGTAGTCCTATCATTCATCGGGATCTTAGACCAAGCAATATACTGCTCACTCATGACTTTGTGCCAATGGTGTTGTATCCTCCGATTAATCTTTCATTTTTTTTATTTTTTTATTTTATTGTTAATTGAAGTATGATTAATCACACACACAGCTAGGTGACTTTGGGCTTGCAAAGTGGAAGATGAACGACGGCCCTATGCATACTAGAATACTTGGCACTCTCGGGTGAGAAAATATATATTGTTTTTTGCACGCCAAACACAGTACATCCTGTTTTGTCCTCTGTAACTAACTAACTGGGCTTTTGTGCAGTTATGTGGCGCCAGAGTACGCGGAAAACGGTGTGGTATCTGTGAAAACGGATGTTTATGCGTACGGCATTGTTCTAATACAATTAATAACCGGACGTAAAGCTATTAATGCAAGCCATGATCAATCACTCAGAGAATGGGTACGTACTTTGAGTTTATGTGTGTGTGTGTGTGTGTTAATGGTTGTTGATTTATGAAATATGACAGGCGCTACCATTAGTTGAGAGGCTTGCGTTGCAAGATCTAGTGGATCCTTGCCTTGGAGATTCATACGACCTTTGTGAACTGTACAAAATGGCTAAAACGGCTTATTTGTGTGTAAAACTTGATCCCGATAAGCGTCCATCTATGGGAGAGGTGATTGCCTGCCTGCAATTTTATACTAAAATAATATTTACATTTCTATTAATTATTTATTATATATTTTTTGAACAGCACATTTGTATTAATAACATGTCGATTCTTGTGATTGCAGGTTGTGCAGCTTCTTGAAGGGAAAACAGAGCATTTGCACAGTATGAGGGATCAGTTTATGCCACATTTCAGTAACTGATTTTGTGGAAAATATTATACTACATAAAGTTGAAAAATACTTTTTTTTTACTTGATGCAAATAATTGTATTAAGAACAATATAAGAGAAAGTCGGGGAAAAAGTCGTTCCCATTAAATACTAATTTTTGTTTTACAAATATTTATTCATTAAACCTCTATCTAGAATATGAGTTTAAAAAAAAAACATAATTATGGTGATATTTAGAACTCAGAAATTACAATATATATGATATTTTGTAAATGGAAAAGAATATAAATTGAAAAAAAAAAAAAACAAATTTACGTCATTAATAACTTCCAAGTATGTTATTTTTAGACTATAATATCTATTAACGTTTAAAACAATAATTTGCGTTTAATTCTTTTTTCGAAGCGTTCAACACTAATCGATAAGCAATCTATTTGCCTTGAGTACCTCATTATGTTCCATCTTTGTTATCTTCCCTGTTTCTTTCATCTTGTTCGTCTACATTGAAGTCACAATCCACAACAGATAAATCATGGTCAAATGAAACTTCTGTCAAAACTCAAGAATCATGTGTTATTAAGAATATTGAAATCTCAATCTAACCATTCTAAAGTTCTAACTACGACATATAATTTATGCATCACGACGGAGAAACATCGATTCTTGATATTAGATAAGTGATTAACCTAATAATTTTTTTATACGCATATTTGGTCTATGCCAAAGTGTTATCTATTATCCTTATATCCTTTAGATTCTTGTTAAACCCTTTTGTTTTAAAGGCGAATATTACATGAACATGAACACATGTTCTTCCTCGAAAACATTACCTTGCAAATATAATATACAAAAGTAACATTAATCAAACATAGTATCATATTCAGACTAACATAACACTTTTTAAAACGTAATCTTGTAACATTCTAATTTTGAAACAAATTGAATTTTTTATAAAATAGCTAATCAAAGAGTTGAAATAAATAAATTAATTGATATTAATAAAAACAAATAGTTATAAGCAAATTAGAGAGGTAATCTTGACTTATAACTAAAATTTAAGATAGATGGACTAAAATTTTTAATTTAGTGAAAATTGCTTTGTCCTATTGTAACATCCGCATTTTTAGGACTAGAAATTTTGAATTTTTAGAGTATGATTTGTATAGAATAAAAAGTAACTAAATTAAAAACAAAAATAAAGTAAATAAGGAGCTTAACTTAGGAATATTAATAAATGCAAATTTGTTAGATTTTAGAATGAGTGATCAAACTTGCCAGATTCTTGAAAATCAGTTTTAAAACTAGATAAACATCTAAAAGGATTAATAGTGTTAATATTTGTTAAGTAGGGGTTAAATATGGATTTTCCAAGTTAGGAATTAGAGCGTACATTCTTTTGTGATAATAATATGTATAGGGACTGGAAGTGACAAATGTAACAAGTTGAATTCTTTTGTGATAAAAATATGTATAGGGACTGGAAGTGACAAATGTAACAAAGTTGAATTTGACTGCATTAGACTTGATTGCTGACTTAAGGCCCGTTTGGATGTGCTTATAAAACTCCTTATTGACTTATTGGTTTTTTGGAAAAGTCATAAGTCAATAAGTAAGGGCCTCCTTACTTATTGAAAACTCCTTATAAGTCATAAGGAATGGGAAATAAGCAGTTTTTAATAAGTAAGGAGGCCCTTACTTATTGACTTATGGCTTTTCTAAAAAATCAATAAGTCAATAAGCAGTTTTATAAGCACATCCAAACGGACCCTTAATTGTTAAGGATACTGTTCATAGGTGGTTAATGTGGAAGAACCAAACTTGGTCCTTTTTGGGGTCATTAAGGGTCAAATGGGTAAAAAATGCTTAGTTGAAGGGTTTAGTTGTTATTTAGTCAAAGATATAAGAACTAGTCACACTCTTCTCCCCCTTGACTTGTTCAAACTTATTCCAATGGAGGAGAAGCAAGCTCTTGCGGTTTTTTGAAGCTATTTTGGTAGAGATTTGAAGGATCAATTGAAGTTCTAGCATTAGATTTGAGCTTAAGGCATCTAGGAGGTATAACTTTATCTTGTTCTTCACTTAAATTTGACCTAAGGTTTAGCAAAAACCCCAATTCCAAAAATCAAAGTCGTTAAATGAGTTTGATTAAAGTTTTAAGCTAGTTTTGATTATTAGAATGCTAGTATGTATTCATTTCTATCATACATAGCTTGATTTTGAGCATAAATGAGTTTTTAAAACCTTGAAGCTCCAACAATAATGGAATCCTAATTTTGAACATTTCTCATGATATTTATGTTAGTTCTAATCTTATTTTAATGTTTCTAGACTATATTTGAACTAAAGAATCTACAATTTGTTTGTGATTGCATGATTCAAACACTTGAGAATTTTCAAGCAAACATTAGCTTCAATGCAGTTTCCTATTTGAACTAAAGAATCGAAACTTTGGACCAAGGGACACGCTTACACGACTTCCAATGGCACGAGACACAAGCCACCTTTGATGCATTTAATCCAAAGGCACGATTAGGCCAAGATAATGTATATTGAAAACTGAAAAGAAGATGTCCACATGAACCCCATAGAGAAAAAAGAACTAATAATATTTGCGTAATCGCATAATTAATGTCTTCTATTTTCAATCATGCTTATCGATCTGTCCTAAGACTAAACGACTACATATTAATGTGAGGAGTTATTTAAGAGCGACATCAAACTATTTGTCCTAAATATTATTTATGAAGCGCAGAGTATTAAAAGAAGATGACACCAAAAACTTTAGGTTAAAAGCTATGGGTTGGAAAAGAATGTGACGTAATGTGCACTCAAAAGAATGTCAATTGGTAAACAGTGAAGGGTGGAAATCCACACATTATTCAACTACTATTAAAAGTCGCATCCCCACCACCACTACCATTTTTCTTCTGCATCCTTAAACTATATGCATAGATGCATAAATAGTTTACCCATAATCGTCCAATTGCTTTTGTCGTAAGCTACATTAGATATTTGCCTCTTTGGTATATAAAGAATTCTATTCGATTCAAATATGTATAGCAGTAGACATGGACGTAATGAAGTTAAAACAATTATATGCATTACAAATGAAATGATATTTAGAGACACAAAAAATGTCACTAAAACCCCAAAAAGTGCCACTAAAAGCCCCTTTGACACTCAGCGGCACAAAAAGAATGTTACTAAAAACGCTGGCACTAATATACAACACTTTGAGATTTTAATAACATTTTTATGCCACTATGTATACTTGTTAAAATAAATTACATTTTCATGCTTTTAGGGGCAAATTTAAAGATAAAATTAATGAAATATTCAACATTATGTGTAGAATAAATTTTGTCTATACATTTTGCATTGAATTTTTCAAATAGATAATTATGGATGTTAATTGTCAAACAGAAAACAATTCACAGACGCCAAAAATCAATAACTTGACTACCAAAAATGTTAGAAACAAACAAAATACATATAAGCAATTAGTCAATTACGACAATAATAAATACTAACAGAATCACATATGATGAACAATTATTATCTATTAAACTTCATTACAGTAACAAATTATATAAAATGAAAATTGTTGTCAAATGAAATTCTTTCAACCCATAAAATAGGATGGAAATTTCAAAAGACAAACCTGGATTTGAGAAAGGAATCGAATGAAAATCGCCAGCCCTGGGTTGTAACCGTAATGAGAAGTTAGTAATCATGTATAATACAAAATTCATAAACAATAACCAACTAAAATAAGTAAAGCACTTGATATCCCACCCATGGTTGAAGGTTAAAGGTGTTGATAAGAACTACCTCGTAAAGAGGAAGAGAAGATTTATGTCTGCTTCAAATTGAAGTCGTCTTTAATCTTTTGCACCACAAACGAGAAATAGAATAGCATTAAACTGAAAATTTCGATACGGCAGCTAGCATAACTAAGAAAAGCAAATGCTATTCTAATTCTTACAAAGTTTAACCCACATCAAGATTTAGTTTTTTTTTTCTCCGTATTGACAGGGTAGTTAATATAGCACATTTTCAATAATTTTTCACATCTATCATTTTTTCTCATAGTTAGAACAAACTACTCCAATCGTAATTCAAAACAAGAGCCATTTTTACCAAAATCCCAACCTGGAAGCTATAGCAAATGTTAGCATCTCATGCATACATTACAATGTAAGCTTACAAGTACCACAACACAATAGTTTCGAACTGAGAAAACCTAAATGCACAAAATTGACAATTACAACAATGAGGTTAAGAGATTGTTACTAACCTGATATGAAATTATTCTATAACTTATGCATATAGAAAGATAGAGAATACGTACACGTTGAAATTTATGAAAGAGAGACGACATGAAGTAGTGAAGGTGGTGTGAGACATGTTTTCATACTAGCGATACTTGGTGCAAGTAAGTTACACTTTATATAACTTGTGGTTATTGTTGTGTTGGGAGAAAATCTTAAAGTAAAGGTAAGTTAATCTTCCACTTGCCATGTGATACATAGATGAATTGTGGTGATACGAAGTGATAAATGGCCTTTTATATGTGTGAGATATGACCTTGAACCTGTTGTGAGTGAATTTAGGTTATATATGGTGGTTAAATAAGAAATTGGTGGAAGTATGGCTTAACAGGAGAGTTAGGGTCGTTATCTTAATAGATAGCACCGCTAGCTAAAAGTGGGTTGCTATTTCTGGAATACTCGAGTTAGCGACGCTAAATATATGTGTTAGCGACGCTAAGTCATAAAATCAGGAAATACTCCTTAGTTGTGAACTGAGATGTTCGAATCCTAAAAACATATAAAGACACATTTAGGTGCACAAATTTAGGGTTTTTTATCCAAATTGAACAGGCAATCGAAGGGAGGAGCTTATGAGGAGTACCATTAACATTTAAGAGTGTTGCCAATCTATAATCCAAGGTAAGTTGTGTGACATCCGCCTAAAATGGATTCGGGTCAACCCAACCCAATTGGAAATCTAATAAACCCTAATCGAGATTACTTGACGCTAATAGGATCAAAACTCATACACTACGTTATAAATTGATGTTAATAGCAATATAGCATAGTATAACGTTATAACTATAATCAAATTAAATAATGATACCATATTATAATCAAATAAAAGTATAATTCTCTAATTAAATTAAAAGAATCAAACTTGAATGCTATAATTAAACTTCAAATCAAAGTAGATTGTTATAATCAAATAATAACCTATTTTTTTTATAAAACTCTATTTTTATAAACACTACATTAAATTTTATAAAAATCTTAAGATGCTTGTGCTAGTGGAAAATTATGAAGACCACCAAAAGCCAAAAGATATTCCCATGGTCTCCCACTCACACCTCACATCATCTTTCCTTTCCTTTTCCTCTCACCACATTATTCTCATCACCACTCAAACCCTCTCTATTCTTTCTCTCACTCTCAATCTCGAAATTTCTCCAAGAAAGCTTCATTTTCCAGCCAAGAACAATCCCTCATACTCAAATCTTCATCCCTCTTGAAGCATTCCTCAAGGTATGTTGTTAAAAGTTTCAAATTCATACATGAAACAAATTAAATCCACCAAAATATCTAAAACTCATTTTATGTATAAACCTGATTTTTCTCAGAATCCCATTAATAAAATAAGAAGTTCTGAAAATTTTCAGAAATTAACTCATTGTTATCGAATTATTATAATTATTGCACTAAAATAGGGCAATAATTCATATAAAATACTTTTTGTATTCAATAAATTCTGAGAAAATTATGGGATGACCCATAAACTGAGAAAACATAATTTATGAAGTTTCATGCATTTATATTACAGTTTTATGGTTATTTTGTATTATATTTTGTTGAAGCTAAATAAATAGAAAAATATAGTTATGTATGTCAAAAACACGATTTTATATTTTTCGCACCTTAATAACATTATAAAGACCCCATGCAAAAATTTACAGATTTTTGTAAGAATGTTTTCTTATTTTTCCAAATTTAATGATTGTTTAATGGGTTAAATTGTTAATAAATAGCTATACAAGTCCGAAAATTATCAACCCTTGTCACAATATCATATATGACATATTAATCATAGATAAAAAGTTTAATGAATTTTCCTTAATAGTTTACTATTATTTATGATTTTATTGATTAGTTAATAATGAAAAACATAATAAATACTTCCCATTGTCCAAAATATCCAAACTATTTACAGTAGGCTCAATATAATGTTAGAAAACTATGGTTAATTTTCCAGAATTTTTGGGAATCATTTATTATTTTTCCCGAAATTTGTTGTGGTTTAATTATTAAAATACTAAATAAATACTAAAGCAGTTAAGAAAAATATGAAAATTTTACAGTAATTACTATTTTATGAAATAATGATTTTCTGATAATTTCAGAATGTTTCATTACTGTTTAGTATTTAAAACCATTTTCCTAAATATCTAAGCATGTAAAAATGCATTTTTAATGATTATTTCATATAAATAATTGTTTATAATATATAAAATCCGTAAATACTTATAATTTGACTAGTTATTATTTTAATAAGAAATTATTAAAATCTTGCCTAAAGTGAAAATATAAATTAATTAAGCAAAGTAATTAATTCAATTTAAAATTCATTTAACATATGAATACATTAATATTCAAAACAAAATTTGGATTATTGTTAATTTATCTAATATAAGAATATATGTCTAATTATTTTTATTAATAATATATTCCCGTTTATCGATTCCTAAGCCAAAACTATTAATTATATTAGGTTCTACGTCATTTTGACCCGAGCCGTCTTTCGTACGACACGCGTATTCCGTTTGGACTAATGTGAGTAATCTACCCCATATTTTATAATTTTCAATACTTTTGGGGTGTATCATGTGGTTCTAATATGTTTTCAACTTCATTTTATTATTTTATCACAATTGAGACATTTATACTTGAATCATTATTTGTATAATTATTGTTTGTTTACGCTACATGTACTTGTAGTGCATTATCATTTTAGTCTAATCTCCATGACTATGCCCGTATTCTTGAGGTACGTTATGGACAATAATAGCGCTATTGGGTTGACCACCCCGCCTTGGGACGCTAAGGTGATTGATTGCACGTGGTTGAGTGTGTATGATGATTAGATGCTCCATCCTATATATATACATGTATATGTACATATAGGGTGAGGACTTATTGTTGTTGTTATCATTTGTTAATCAATATTTTTGATTTATAAACCGTTATCTCAATAACACTTGCTTGTCGACTTCAAAAGAAAACAAGTTTCAAATTATCAATATTTCAAACTCACAATTTTCTTTAATAAAACTTGATTACTCACCAACTCTCGTAGTTGACCTGTTTTTACCCATGATGCAGATTTGAAGAATGAAGTTGATGAAAAGTAGGGTGTACCTTAGAAACCCACCAAACTATTTAAATTTGATGTAATAAATGTTGTTTGTATTTGAATTTGTATTTGTATGTTGTGGATCTCGTTTGCCTACTTAGTACTTAATTGAATCTAATCATATTATAACATAGTTGTCATGAGACTTTGAACAATATATCACGCCTTGATCAATTCCGCCAAGGATCGGGGTGTGACAGATTGGTATCAGAGCCCTTGACTATAGGGAATTAGGTTAATTGCCTTGACCTAGTCTATAGCCTCTAGGGTCCTCTCGTATGCTAGTTTATAAAATGCACACACAACTGCATGCAATTCGCACTTAGAAAATTCTAGGAATACCTTTGTGTGCTAATTGCTCCCTTATGTGCTTACGTATTACTCATGACACTTATATGTGTGCATACACTTGTAAATTTTCTCTTCTTTCTCTGAAAATCACACACATACTCAAGTGGTTTCAAAAAAAAAATTTATACATATATAATCCTTAGAACTCATAGGAAATTCCAAGACATCCACTCTAGTTGGGTAGGATCATAGTAATGGACGCGTAGTAACTGGAAGGGGGAGGTGCCGGTAGCCCGAAAGTCCTGACTAGGTAAGCATTCGTATACATCCCAATCAACCGAGGGACCAGTTTGCTTACCTGGGGACCAATGGCGAGAGTTCCCAAACCTATAGGCCAAAGCGCGTCATTCACATTACTTTTGAGCCATCAAAATACCCGACCTTATCAAACGTATCGGAAAGGATACACTCTAAAATGGCCAACTCATTGGACTATTAAGTTCCCTAATGGTCCTAGAAGTGGGAAAAACATGTGAAAACTTAGTATTATGGGGGCCCACACAAATGCTACATGATTCACATTTAATACCCATGGAAAGCCCAGAAGGTGCCCAATACAATGATATTTTTATAAAGTATAAGTACAAGTACATACATACTAGAACAGTGTCATAACCAAAACAATACAAGAGTAATAAGATGAGTTGAACACTACGAATAGGCCTAGATAGTTATGTAATCATATCTAGGATAAATAGAGCCTGATCAACTCTATTGGTCCAAGGTATGACTAACATGTGTTTAGGAATAATTGTAGTGAACAACAAGTCTAAAAACTTATCAATAACCATATACAAATAAACTCTAAAACAGAATACAAATCTAAAATACTATAGGAGTATTTTATAATACTATAGAACCATACATCTAGACATTTTATGTACATGTTATACCCCTACCCTTACACGGTCGATAATATCTGACCAATAACTATTATCGAAAACCTACAATCATTCCATCCTTAATCTCAATAGCACAAGAATGCCACCTTGTCAAAGTAACCAACATACCATCACACCATCAACAGATCGACCGATGACTCCACTGGTGGACACCGTTATATTTCATGTCGTTGTGGCAGCCGCCATGACAAACATTAGCATTAATGGCATAAACGGAAACAGGAACGGTACCAACGGTTTCATTAGACTAATGTTGGAATTCAATCTGAACGCCGAAAGCAGGCTATCTCACCTGTTAAGTCTTCTGTTTTCTCTTCACTTATGATCTTGAGAAAGTCAGGGTTAAAACCACTCATATCAGAATTAGAAGGTACTTGACTTGGACCTTCCTGAAGAATAGGAATGGTCATACCTTCTATCATGGGATGTGAAATTTCATCATTTACATTCTCAAGTAAATCAAGATTCATATCTTCCTGTTCTAAGAAACTCCAATCTTCATCAAAAATTACTTGACTTGGACCTTCCTGAAGAATAGGAATAACCATACTTTCTATTATAGGATGTGAGCCTTCATCATTTACATGCCCAAGTAAATAAACATCTATAGCAGAACCGGATGGCAAAGATTGCTGCTGTGCATGGGTCCCTGATGAAGTTTCCTCCATCTCCTCGGCCTTTCGTTTCCTGTAAACATCTCTAAAGACAGCTTGCCTAAATTTCTTTGTGGTATTAGTCATCTTCGAACTGGAACCCTCGAATATTGCTTTTTTCTCATTTTCTATACCAAGTATTACGTCTGCTTCATTAGCAATATTATTCAATTCCTGTTACATAAATACCTTCAGTCAATACAATCTCATGGTACTAAAATTTTGAAAAAAAAAATGCAATTTTTAACCTGAGTATTGTTAATAAGAGTTTCTAGACTCTTAAGCTGTCTTCGAGGCCATTTTGGTATGCCTAACTCCCTACAACGATTCTTCAACTGGGTTGATCCAACGTTGAGTTCCTTTGCAGCTTCCAAAAGAGGCTTGTTAAAGTGCTGAGTTATTGCTTCCTTACTTAATGGCTGTCTAGAACCACTTCCACTGCCAACTACTGTGGTTCTTGGACTCAAAGAATCAAATCCGGTTGTGCTATTGTCATTCAGGATCAATTGAGCATGATCCTGACCAAAGATAAACTTTGGTGCAATAACATTAGTATCTGACGTCGACAGTAACTGTTGATTTTCAACTATGAACCCAGGGTTTTGAAATCCCTCTAGATTTCTTTGAATCATCTGAAGGTGATTCTGGTATTGAAAACCTCCCTCAAACTCGGGATTCATTCCAACACTGTCGTTATGAATCACCTGTAGTTGATTGTCATTCTGTATGCTAGCCATGAATCCTTGATTCATGGGGATAATCTCACTATTCGTTAAGTGCTCGTCCATGAATGGATTGTAATCCGTTAAACTATCTATAAGTGGATCTATAAAATAAAAAAAAAATTCAACCATCTACAGTAGATGCGACCTTTCGACTACCCAAAGTGCTATTTTTTCAACATTCACTGCTTAACTCCGATAAGGACAGGGAAAACGAAAAGACTCTTTATAAAAATTTTTTTTTTATCTCCTGAAAGTGGAAATAATTCAAAGAACAATTAATTAAATAATATCATAATAATGGATTAGAACCTACTCACCTGGCGTATATACAGCTCGTGGTCCACCTGTATCTTGCATATTTTATTCCTCTTATGTGTATCAGCTATAAAATGACATTACAAACATACATACATATACATACATACATATACATACATATATACATACATACAGTACCGCTTATCATCCTCAGACCGATGGTCAATCTGAGAGGACAATTCAAACACTCGAAGATATGTTGAGGGCGTGTGTCTTAGATTTCGGAGGAAACTGGGACTCTCATTTACCGTTGGTGGAATTCTCCTATAATAACAGTTATCATTCTAGCATCGGGATGCCACCATTTGAAGCATTGTATGGCTGTAAATGCCGATCTCCTATTTGCTGGCATGAAATTGGGGAGTCTCACGTAATTCGTGCAACAGTGGATTCTCCAATCGTTGGTCCTGAGCTTATCCAGGAAACAACCGACAAAATCACTCAGATTCGCAATAACCTTCTCACAGCTCGTAGCCGACAAAAGAGTTATGCCGACAAGCGACGCAAACCGCTTGAATTTATCGTGGGTGACATGGTCATGTTAAAAGTGTCCCCATGGAAAGGTGTGGTTCGATTTGGACGCAAGGGTAAATTGGCACCACGCTACGTAGGCCCGTTTAAGATCCTGAAAAGGATCGGACCAGTAGCCTATGAGTTGGATCTACCAACAGAGCTTCAGAAAGTTCACCCGCTATTTCATATAGCTAACCTCAAAAAGTGTTTAGCAGACGAGAACCTTCATGTTCCTCTCGAGGATATCCAAATTGACGAGACAATGCAATTTATCAAGAAACCCTTGGAAATTGCCGACCGGAAGGAAAAGCAACTCAAAAGAAGTCGCATTCCCCTGGTCAAGGTCAGGTGGCAGTCGGCACGAGGACCCGAGTATACCTGGGAGTGTGAGGATCATATACGTACCAAATACCCGCATCTTTTCTCTTAAGGTACTTTCTTATTAAATTTTGGGACGAAATTTCCTAAAGTAGGGGAGACTGTGACATCCGCCTAAAATGGATTCGGGTCAACCCAACCCAATTGGAAATCTAATAAACCCTAATCGAGATTACTTGACGCTAATAGGATCAAAACTCATACACTACGTTATAAATTGATGTTAATAGCAATATAGCATAGTATAACGTTATAACTATAATCAAATTAAATTATGATACCATATTATAATCAAATAAAAGTATAATTCTCTAATTAAATTAAAAGAATCAAACTTGAATGCTATAATTAAACTTCAAATCAAAGTAGATTGTTATAATCAAATAATAACCTATTTTTTTTATAAAACTCTATTTTTATAAACACTACATTAAATTTTATAAAAATCTTAAGATTCTTGTGCTAGTGGAAAACTATGAAGACCACCAAAAGCCAAAAGATATTCCCATGGTCTCCCACTCACACCTCACATCATCTTTCCTTTCCTTTTCCTCTCACCACATTATTCTCATCACCACTCAAACCCTCTCTATTCTTTCTCTCACTCTCAATCTCGAAATTTCTCCAAGAAAGCTTCATTTTCCAGCCAAGAACAATCCCTCATACTCAAATCTTCATCCCTCTTGAAGCATTCCTCAAGGTATGTTGTTAAAAGTTTCAAATTCATACATGAAACAAATTAAATCCACCAAAATATCTAAAACTCATTTTATGTATAAACCTAATTTTTCTCAGAATCCCATTAATAAAATAAGAAGTTCTGGAAATTTTCAGAAATTAACTCATTGTTATCGAATTACTATAATTATTGCACTAAAATAGGGCAATAATTCATATAAAATACTTTTTGTATTCAATAAATTCTGAGAAACTTATGGGATGACCCATAAACTGAGAAAACATAATTTATGAAGTTTCATGCATTTATATTACAGTTTTATGGTTATTTTGTATTATATTTTGTTGAAGCTAAATAAATAGAAAAATATAGTTATGTATGTCAAAAACACGATTTTATATTTTTCGCACCTTAATAACATTATAAAGACCCCATGCAAAAATTTACAGATTTTTGTAAGAATGTTTTCTTATTTTTCCAAATTTAATGATTGTTTAATGGGTTAAATTGTTAATAAATAGCTATACAAGTCCGAAAATTATCAACCCTTGTCACAATATCATATATGACATATTAATCATAGATAAAAAGTTTAATGAATTTTCCTTAATAATTTACTATTATTTATGATTTTATTGATTAGTTAATAATGAAAAACATAATAAATACTTCCCATTGTCCAAAATATCCAAACTATTTACAGTAGGCTCAATATAATGTTAGAAAACTATGGTTAATTTTCCAGAATTTTTGGGAATCATTTATTATTTTTCCCGAAATTTGTTGTGGTTTAATTATTAAAATACTAAATAAATACTAAAGCAGTTAAGAAAAATATGAAAATTTTACAGTAATTACTATTTTATGAAATAATGATTTTCTGATAATTTCAGAATGTTTCATTACTGTTTAGTATTTAAAACCATTTTCCTAAATATCTAAGCATGTAAAAATGCATTTTTAATGATTATTTCATATAAATAATTGTTTATAATATATAAAATCCGTAAATACTTATAATTTGACTAGTTATTATTTTAATAAGAAATTATTAAAATCTTGCCTAAAGTGAAAATATAAATTAATTAAGCAAAGTAATTAATTCAATTTAAAATTCATTTAACATATGAATACATTAATATTCAAAACAAAATTTGGATTATTGTTAATTTATCTAATATAAGAATATATGTCTAATTATTTTTATTAATAATATATTCCCGTTTATCGATTCCTAAGCCAAAACTATTAATTATATTAGGTTCTACGTCATTTTGACCCGAGCCGTCTTTCGTACGACACGCGTATTCCGTTTGGACTAATGTGAGTAATCTACCCCATATTTTATAATTTTCAATACTTTTGGGGTGTATCATGTGGTTCTAATATGTTTTCAACTTCATTTTATTATTTTATCACAATTGAGACATTTATACTTGAATCATTATTTGTATAATTATTGTTTGTTTACGCTACATGTACTTGTAGTGCATTATCATTTTAGTCTAATCTCCATGACTATGCCCGTATTCTTGAGGTACGTTATGGACAATAATAGCGCTATTGGGTTGACCACCCCGCCTTGGGACGCTAAGGTGATTGATTGCACGTGGTTGAGTGTGTATGATGATTAGATGCTCCATCCTATATATATACATGTATATGTACATATAGGGTGAGGACTTATTGTTGTTGTTATCATTTGTTAATCAATATTTTTGATTTATAAACCGTTATCTCAATAACACTTGCTTGTCGACTTCAAAAGAAAACAAGTTTCAAATTATCAATATTTCAAACTCACAATTTTCTTTAATAAAACTTGATTACTCACCAACTCTCGTAGTTGACCTGTTTTTACCCATGATGCAGATTTGAAGAATGAAGTTGATGAAAAGTAGGGTGTACCTTAGAAACCCACCAAACTATTTAAATTTGATGTAATAAATGTTGTTTGTATTTGAATTTGTATTTGTATGTTGTGGATCTCGTTTGCCTACTTAGTACTTAATTGAATCTAATCATATTATAACATAGTTGTCATGAGACTTTGAACAATATATCACGCCTTGATCAATTCCGTCAAGGATCGGGGTGTGACAAGTTGGATTTACTTTTTGGAATTAGGGTTTCGAAACCATAGATGCTCAAATTTGTGTGTTTAGTTGTTGTGGATGGAACTTGTTTATGAGTCAAATTATGAGTTAGAATGATTTTCTTTTTTGGAGCGTTGAGGGCTGAATTCGTTCAGAGGTGAAGTTTTGCTTAACAACATAGTTAACATCGCTAATTATAAGGGATAGCGTCGCTATCTTGTGAGTAGTCGCGATGGACTTCAACCAGCCTGATGATAGCGACGCTATCATTAGAAGATATCGTCGTTAAGTCCCTTGGACAGAGACTTTGTATCTTTTAAATGGCTTAACTTTTTAAGCCAATCTTTTGGAGATTTATGAGGATGATTATAACTAACTCTATGATGTGAAAATACAACTGATATACATAGGAAAGACACGAACAATCCAAGGTGAGTAATTTATTTGAATGAATTGTGAAGGAATTTCCAATGGAATCCTGTTCGTTGTAAGATCTGTGAACTCGATGTCGTCGTCACCTGGGGTTGATGTTGCAAGTGAGCAATAACTCCATATGAGAGGCAGATACAGCCAGAATGTGAGTGTGTAGCCGAAAACACACTAGCCGAAGGTTCACTTCATGTGCTACATTTACACAACAAATGATTCAAATGCGAGAGGAGTTATATATATATATATATATATATATATATATATATATATATATATATATATATATATATATATATATATATATATATATATATATGTGTGTGTGTGTGTGTGTGTGTGTATGTGTGTGTGTGTGTATTAGATGCATTTTGATGAATGTTCATAGTGGTTTCAATTGTTATATTATTACTCACCGAGCTCGTGTAGCTCATGAATGTTATTATTGTTACAAGTCCTAGTAGTAGTGCTATAAGGAAGAAGGTGGCTGAGGGATAGTCGTAGAACAGGACCAATCTTTGTTTTCTCTTTTGTGATGATGTTTTGTAACCCGGTTGTTTAGGGATAACTTGAATTATACCATGTCTTTTGATAACAACATATATACTTTGATTGCTTACTTACACATTGCACCTTTGCATGTATGATTACTTTTGAGAAAAAATTGGTGTAACTTGTGTGTGAGAAATCGGGTGTTACAGGTGGTGTTGCTCGTTTTGAAACCCTTGGTCTCTGGCTTCCAAACAAAAGTAGTGCCTTTGAAGAGAAAGGGGAAATCAAACATGAGGGGTTTTAAACTACAACTAGAAATTTATAAGTCGACGACGACAACTTGATGGTACAGTGGCGACGGTGATATCATATAGCGTCGATGGCATGGCTGATCGGCGAAGTAGGTTTAAAGAGTTGTGATCCTGGGAATTAGTTTTACACCAACAATGGTTTTTAATTTTGTTAACCCTAATTTTTAAATTTTTTGGTAAATGGAGAAATTGGATAGGAGGGAAAATAAAAGTCAATGTGAAAAATAAAATTAGCAGAGGGAAAATTAGAGGGAAATAAAAAATTGACTCTAAAATAAATTTGGTAAAATAGATATAGTGGCATGAAAATTATTTGCTTATTTTAGAATAAAATTTTAATGGCATTTTAAATAATTATGCCACTAATAAATATGAACATTATTGACATAAATTATTAAGTGTCACTATATCTATTAAGTTTTATAAAAGTTTTATAGTGGCATATTCAATGTGTCACTAAAAGCATAATATATAGTGGCATAATGAATATGTATCACTAAAAGTATGTGCCACTAAATATCATATTTGTTTGAACTGGTGTATCTCATACACTTGATACACCTAATGACCTAAAGGGTGAAGCTGACTTATCACCTTTAGTGATTATTAGCTCTTGGGTATGATCGATGTGAGTCATCCAGCTGGTGTCGTTTACCTTTAATATTATGGGTAAAACAATTACTTATTTTATTAGTTTAACTAAATGGTGTTTCAATTTTATAAAACATATTTAAAGAGTAATTTACAATTTATCATCTTTTATAGTATGTTAAAAGTTATGCTCTGCATCCAAATATTTGGTTTGTTGCATATGTGGTCACCAATGATATAAATTTGGGAATGTAAAACTTGCTCCCATGAGAACGTTTAGTATAGACAACAAAATAACACCCAACAGTTCTCATAGTTGAAATTTCCTTCATGTAAACATGTAAGTCCTAGCCTTAGCTAGACAACCTTAAATGTGTAAGTTCCTAATGCTTGGTCTTTTATTAATATAAAGCTCGTAAGGGGTTTTGGTGCCTGTTTTGCTTGTCTCCTTATCCTGGATATAGGTTGATGTCTGTAAAGTTTCTCCTTAAAGCGACTCCAGTAAGGAAGAATGACTAATCATACTTCATACCATATTTACAAGTCATGTTTTTGCTATTTTACTATACCATTCATGCTAGGTTTTCTTGACATTATGTATAGCAGAACAATACCACACTTACTGAGAAAATATAGTACCATACATTGATCTTATGATCTAATGATCTATCATACATTCTGTTGTATTCACCATTACAATCGGATTTGTCAACCTATTTATCTTTCCATATAGGATTCGTTTCATTCACCATGTAAATGATATTCACTTTTCTAGACATGTTTGATATGCTATAAAAACTAAATCCAAAAACAAAATATATAAAACAAATATAGTCACTATAAAATTCTATTCTATATTAATAGCATGATGCGGACGCATCTCAAGCTACCTAGCACAACATTAATCCCCGATCTTTAGACTAAGAAATTAATTATACGAAGTACACTTAATGCAATTATCAAATACAAATAATAAGTTATTCAATCAACTTGTTTTTGGACTAACCATAGTTCACATGAATGACACTCTATAATTATCACATACTTACCGTCACATGTATGTTGTTATTCAGCCAAACTGTGTCTTCTTTTGTGTCAATAACAGTTCGCATTAATAATTTCGTACAAATATCCACTAATTTTGTTAAATTAATCTACATAATGGAGGTTACTTTGGCAACGTTTTGTTTCAATCAATTTAACTAAAAAATAATTGACACAACAATATAATAAAATATCACCAAAAAATATGTATATTGTCGTACATACCCAAAAAAATGTCAAAATTTGATGAGTTTCCAAAGAAAAATATTTTTACTCAATACATGTCTCACTGAAATTGGCCATGACTTGACTTTTACTTAATAGTAATTATATATTATATGATTATCCGGTAAATAATGGTCCTAATTGACCAAAAGACATATATAATATATTACCATTTTTACATGAAGGTTCTCATGTGATCAATTTGTATATACTTTTGGATTGAAGACAGTCCACATACATAATTTTGTTCAAAACATAACTAACATGTATTTATTTAGTTAGACTATGACAATGTTGAACACAATCCAGAATAATAATTACGTACAAAAAAAACTTAAATGTATTATTGACCAGATTGATTAATATAAAGGAAATGACTTATAATGGAAATAAACTTTATCGTAAATACACATTTAGTCGTTTATCTTTTTTTTTTTTTTGTACACATATGACCATTAAACCTTTTTTTGTACACATTTAGTCATTTATGTTTTTTTTGTATACATATCTATATAAAAATTACAATTTTAGTTATAGCTCATTCAAATTAACATATGAATCTGAACTATATCTAGTTTTTACATTAAGATGATCAGTGTACCTACATTGATTCACATTAAGATGACCAATATACCTGATTTTTGCAACTAGTCTTGATCAGTAAAGTTACTTGTGAATCTTAATAAATTTATTTGTGTATGACCAAAATGTTGAAATTTTAAAAATAATCATCTGGATTACTTATAAATTTACTTAGATTCGCATGTGAATGTGAATATTTATTAGAATTCATCTATAAATTTGATATATATATATATATATATATATATATATATATATATATATATATATATATATATATATATATATATATATATCATTTATATTTATTATTCACTTGTGAGTGAATGACAATCATGTAAACTAAAAAATTGATGAATATTATACGATTCTTATATATGATGGTCATTCATATTGAGTATTAACTATAAAAAAAAACTATGTTAACGAGGAATCATTGAATGATCAATAATTGTTAAACAAAATAAGAACAATAATCATTCACATGCAAATTATTTTCTATAAAATTTTGATATTGTTTAGATTCACATAAATACATGTGAATCTGAGCTGAAACTTTGAAAAACTATTTTTTATATGAATGTGAATGTTTAATTATAAAAGATAAAAATTATGAAATTTTATTTATTCAATATGTTTTGAAAAAAAAAAACTCTAAAATAGAAAATATAAAAAATAAAGTGGATTTTTTATAATCTGGTATACACACGTATAACAAAGATAATATAATTGTATGAATGACATTGATTTCTTGATTCTTTGTTTTTTATTGGTTCGCTAATGAATATATATATATATATATATATATATATATATATATATATATATATATATATATATATATATATATATATATATATATATATATGTATGTATGTATGTATGTATGTATGTATGTATGTATGTATGTATGTATGTATGTATGTATGTATGGTGTCATTTGAAGTTGCTTCCATAGACACGTAACAAAAGTTTCACTTCTTAAAACCTCAACTTGACCCATGAAATATTATAAATTGAGGCATTGTTGAAAGGAGAAAAAGCAACGATTAAGAAAGCAAGGGTTCAAATTATTAACAAATGAAGCCTTGAAAAGGGTATATTATCTAAACAAATGATTGGTTGATGCTTCATAGTTGTTCCCGAATAGATAACAAGAAGAAGGCCCTCTAAAGACCTAAAAGTCAAGAATGAGATTCCATTTTACATGGCTCAAAATTCACATCAAATCGACTGTAAAACAGTTATATGTCACATTCCTAAAATAAATTAAATTGTACTGTATTTGAAACTAAAATCAAATATTCGAAATTTGTGACAAAAGGCATGGGTAGTCACATTCGAGTGATGAAACCTATATCGGCATTTATTAACATTATCGGTAATTCATTTATCCAAAATAAATATATATTATTTGAAGGGAAATTGACTTATAAGGGTAATTATGTTTCAAAATTGTTCAAAAAATACCATCCAAGTTTGGTCTGTTCAAAAAACATCATCCAAGTAAGACATTTGTACAAAAAACACCATCCAAGTAAGGCTTTTGTACAAAAAACACCAACGAACTACATGTTTTGTTCAAATTTTACCAGATGGTAACCGGCTCTTGCAGGTTAAAGGATGAATTGGCTTAATATTTAGTGACATGACATAATAACAGATGAACAGTTTAACCTACAAGAGCCGGTTACCATCGGTAAAATTTAAACAAAACATGTAATTCGTTGGTGTTTTTTGTATAAAGGCCTTACTTGGATGGTGTTTTTTGTACAAAGGCTTTACTTGGATGGTGTTTTTTGAACATTTTTGAAACATAATTACCCTTATAAGTCATTTTCCCTTATTTGAATGATTAAGCATTTTTAATTTATCATAACAAGTCGTAATCATTTAATACACACATAAAAATAATGTGTCAAACTATAAAGTCTGATGGCGCATATAGCGTTTGACTATATATATATATATATATATATATATATATATATATATATATATATATATATATATATATATATATATATATATATATATATATATATATATATATATATATATATGATCTGAAAAATTACATTTATGAAATCCATCACAACAGCATCAAACATCAAAAATCATACTGAATCGTCAATAATGTTATAGCATCATAAATAACGCCATGAAAGGAACCACACATCAATGTGGATGAGTGCAATATCCACCCACCCCAAATGTAACATCATAACTCATCTAACTGATTTTACAAACGCATCGCTGACTACATGGCATCGGAGTTTCCCATACATATGATAAGTCAGTACGATGGAGGATTTAGCACCGTGAGTAATGTGTATGTTGCATCACATGCTTTAAAACCACACAACCATTATAGGTAGTTACATATGTAGTGTCTGCAAACCTTTATAAAATGGCAAATGGTCATCCCCACACTCTATTGGCAAGGCGTCATCATCGCTGCTAACGCAATATATTGTTAGTCATGACCTCACCATATCATCACTCAAGCCAACCTATACCTCATAACAATACGTAATGCACCTACATGCCACTATTATGACATGCAATATGAAACGTAAACATATAGGGATAAAACTATAACATCATCATTGTATTTATATGTTGGGATTTTTATAGATTAACACTAATAATACAGGCAGCGGAAGACAAAACAGATTAAATCTCATAAACTGAGCAAGATCATAACATGTTCATAACAAGATCAAAAGTTCGTAACAGTTGCACCAACAAGTATATAAAATCGATCCATACATTGTGTTTGGATGTTAAGGACCCAAACCAAAATCTATTGATTCACACTCAATGTCACCAGAAGAACAATCAGACAGAAACTTCCAAGGCTTGTGGAAATCGATCCAAAAACCCTTGAAGGGTTTAAGGATTTCGACAAAAGATGAGGGGGGAGGGTTTCTTGGAGGTGGCGGGACCTTTAGGGTGTTGGGATGTCTTAGGGTTGCACCCTAAGGCCTCTATTTATACTGCATCGGCTCCTAGGGTTTCAAACTTAGGAGCCTTTTGGCGGCCGCACCCTCTGGACTTGTTCTATTAATTAATTACAATCCAACCCTTTAATTAATTCTTATAAATTAAGTTCACAATTAATTTATCAATTAAACCTTGATCCAGTTTCTGATTAATTAATTTCTCAATTAATTAATAAACTGGTCAATCCTTTTTTATTTATGCTACTGATTGTTTTTACTGGTCCATGAGGACAACCCAAATAGGACCCTGCTGTTATTAGAAATATCACCACAATTGATGACTTTAACACATTTCCAACATTATAATCCTAATATAGCAGTTAGACAAAGCATATCATCTTCATCAACATCGTTTAAACATGGAAACAATGTATCACAAATGATGTGGAGTATACAGAATGCTTAGCAGAAACATAAATGAATAAATATGAGAAGGACAAAAGTTCCCAAAAGAGACCAAACTTAAAATGGACGTAACTTGTTATTCGTTTGGAGTTTGGACGCTTATGATACATCATCCGAAAGATCTTGACTAGTTAGAGATCCTAACAAATGGCCAAAGGCAAATTACATTATTTGATCCCAAAGTAAACCGTTTAAGCCTCCAAATTTCACACAATACATCAATGATATGAAGTATAACATCCAACATGAGATGGGTCTACAACCTATTTAATTCATTAATCAAGCCTAAAACCCGACCTTATAAGGAAAGAGACTAATTTCTAGACCCACTTATACACCCGACACCACCAAATGAGACAACCTGCTTAGGTAACTACGTGACTTGCCCGGTTCGGAATCCAATGAACATGCCCAATTGATCATCTACCACCAAAGAGGCTCAGAAGTAACTAGTGGAAGTGGGGTTAATCCAATGAACATACAATCTCTATGTGCATAGCGATGATATGGATACCAAAAAAAGTATAACCTTAAAAACATTCTCACACAAGATACATGATTCATATATGATGGTTTAATAATTTAAAACTTCAAAAACTTGTTTAGGAACAATAGATGTTACTTGCACTCCAATGTGAAAGAAATTAAATCGTCATTACACATGAATCAAATAGCTTGTAAGAGATTTGACACTTCTAGTTATGAGTTTTTATTAATATCCAAATACAGCCTCCAATCCATCCTCATGCTTAATAATGAAATTGCAAGTTTAAAATCCACATGTGTCGATTATGATTTCAAATGATCCTTTGACTATTTTAAACACTTACAAACACATTTAGCTTTGAAAATATAAGCTTTATTTGAATATACAATGTGTTAGAGTACACGTTAGGGTTCTAATTCCCCAATTCCACCATTAAAGGTAGAATTAGTCATTCCAATGGTTGAATGATGATACATTGATGTTATAGTATATAATAGCCTGAAAACCAGTACAAACTATCATTTAATCTTAAGAAATCAAAATTGAGTAAGAACCAAACCCTAGGTCGAAATTTCATGAGAAAAGTTAAGGAGATTATCTAAGTTCAATGATCAATCTTTATTTAATAGTTTCCTCTAAACTCTTATATACATCTTAGGCTTAATGAGATAAATAGTCCTTTACTAGAAAAGCTTTCATCGTTTTATATTATATAAATCTAACAACTTCTACTTCTTTTCCTATGAAATTAAAAAGTTGTATTATTAATTTTTCTAGTCTCTAGTAAGTCAAAATATCATCAAACCCAAGTTTTGCATAAATGACAACTTTAGCCCCTCTTTCTTAAAGCTCTACAATCGTCAACTACCAACAATTCCAACTAATGAATTTCAACTTAAACTTTTAAACATGAATCTATTAATAAATAAATCCTAAAACTTAGTAAATAATGGGTCAAACCTAAGCTTCAAGAATTTGACAAGTTTGTTCCCTCATTCTTCAATTTCATGAAATGACTTATATTCATATTCCTAACGTATGGATCTCATCATAAACTTCCAAATGTTATTTCATAACATTTAAGTCTCAAAACCTCACTCAATCAATATCATACAAAAGTTTGTCAAACTTATCATTTTTAATCCTTTTAGCATAAGTTTTCTTTATAACATTATATTTTTGTCTTTTTAATAGTTTTATAACCTTAAACTTCTAACGGTATCTTGTTTTATTTATTTCCACACTTAATTTTATTTATTTGAATTTATTATTTTTTTATTTTTCAAAAAAAGAATATATTTCCACTAAAATTTTCAAACTACTAGCTAGGCCTCAAAATATAGATATTGTTGGTGATTTTAGTGTCACCAACTACATTAGGTGTAATGGAATTAATACGTGTATCAAGGGTGACAATTTTAGTTTTGATATAAGTTAGGAGGTGCGGGAGTGCACACTTGTATCAACTAAATGTCGCCAGTACGCAAACTTAACGGGGGTTTCAAGGGGGCTTGCCCCCTTGAGCAGGGGTTCAAAGGGGGCTGCGCCCCCTTTGCGGGGTTCCAGGGGCAGCGCCTCTGGCGGGGGTCGTGCTGCCCGGTCAGCGGGCGGGGTTCGGGGCAGTGCCCCGAAACCTAAACGAAATTGACATTTGGTACTATAGGTTATTTATATAATTCTATGAAGTACAAGGTATATTTTGTCAATTCCTTAACTTTTAAACTACCCCTAAACCACCTAAAACCACCCTTAAACCGCCCAATAACCACCTAATAACCACCTAAAACCGCCAAAAACTACCTTGAAAGGTATAAATGGCGTTTTTGATACACAAGAGAACGAGAAATATTCCTTCTATCATCTTCTTCATTCTCGGATTTTGATTCTTGTGCCTAAGATCAAAATTGTTCCTTCAGGAAATATCCTAGTTTGGAATTCGTGAACCCAAAGTATTAGGGTCGAATTATCAAACAAGGAAAGTGTATTCACACGTTTCCTGATTTGATCCAGATTTCCTCATAACCCTAAATCGAATCCCCCAATAGATATTACATGTTGGCCACAGTATAAAATGAAGTCATTTATGATTTATCTCATTAAGGTAATTATTCCAAAAAACCTGATTGGTTCTCTCTCCCGGGGGTTTGAAGGTATCAATTTTGCGCAAGAACAAGACAAGAAAGTGGCATTTGATCGATTACTTTACTTGAAGAATCAACATTCACTCGGCGTACATATAAGATATTAGAGAAGTTTTTAAATACAAAGCTTTTTCAATAAACTTATTAACTAACAAGGTCTATAGTTAAAACTTGTACACATATAATGTTATTTTATTTATATCTACTATACATATAATGCTCCTTTATCATTGTAGGATCTATACAAAATCTCCCCCATCATGAATATTTCTAAAGTTTCATGATATTTGTTTAGTTTTCTACGTAGATGATGTGGCGAAAATGACTGAGAGAAAAAGCTCTTCATAACTATTTTAACGAGAGCAGGGTTATAATATTTCTGTTTTCCATTTTCCTCCAAACTCGCGCCAAGGCTACCTGCAATCGATAAATACGCTACACCCATGTGTATATATAAAGAGAGAGAAACACGCACATGTGAGAACCTTTTAGTGAGAGAAAGAATAGATAGACAGGTGGGATGAGCACTGATATAAATTAAGTGCTCGTCCGACGTCGAAAGCACAAGAAGTTGTGACTGTCTTTTTCACTTTATCGTTCTTCTCATGTGCTTCTACTTGATTCTGCTAATGGGGTTGGGCGTACATTAAAGGTTCGTCCCATTTTGTTTGATTTTGCCGTCTTCGATAAGTATGTCTGCGCGATTGATTTCGGTTATATGCTTCTTATTGTTTTTTATGCTTTCAGTTGTATAACACAATTGGAAATCGTTGGGTTTCTCCAATCTCCTTTCGGTAATAGTTAATTTCGTGTGAGATCAGTAGAATGTTTAATAATTTATCCATTTTCGTGCTCTGTGTTGGCTCGTCTTCTGGGGCAAACGTGATTTCGTTTGATAAATTCGAAGGCTGGGCGGTGCTTGGCTTTCTGTAATTTAATCAATTCGCACGTTAGTTAAGCTGATTGCAGTATTTTGTTACCGGTTAGTTCGTTCAGATTAGTGCGTAAAGGGTTTTCTCTTTGAAGGTAGAGTTTCTCTTAAACTGTAATTGAAAGAAAGGAAGGGGACATAACATCATTTTCTTTAGCCCCTATAAACTTACAGGATATATACTATACCATCCATTCGGATGTGTGTTTAAACTAATTTTTGTGTGAATTAGGATTCAAAGTTTCAGTAAATTTGATTAAGATTATGATTTGCTAAATGATTTAGGGTCAAAATAATCAGAGCTGGATGAACTTGGTTAAATTTTGGTAATTGAAATAAACGTAAAATTACCGACCTATCCCTAGCTTAAAGCAACTATTGATTTTATAACCTAATTATCAGATTTTGATTCTTCAAGTTGCAGAAATCGCTTTCACAACGCACATCTAAAGCGATGTTTCCGATTTAGGATTGAGCATCTTGATGTTTCATTTAAAGAATTTATTAGCTGATTAGAAAGGTCTCCTAGAAACTATGTATGATGCAAATTCCAATATTTAGATATTAAATGGTGGAAAATTGCGCTTTTTATATTCTTCTCGGACATAGATTTGGTTTTATAACTAGAGCTTTAAACTTTTATGTGTTTAAACAAACCCAAGGGCCTATATTAACTATTCGTGATCTTTTTGACATTTCGTCTTCAGGTTTGCATGCTATATTAATTAATTAAATTGTGGAGGAAATTAATCGTAGATCCTAAAAAATTATCATTGTTTATGATATCCCCAAATCTTATTCTGAGGGGTGCACGATTTTTCACAGGCCAAGCATCATGTGATATGCTGTTCATGAAATACCTTATTTCACATATCCAAAAACCGAAACTAATGTGATTACAAAAAATCTACAGAGGGTGGCATCTCCTTAAATTACACCCTCATCAATGGCCCCAGGTGGATTGCCTTACTTTGACCCTGACTATGAGAGCTTAAGCATCAGAATTAACCCTCCTAGGGTTTCTGTCGATAACCATAGTTGTGGTGACTGTACTTTAGTCAAGGTAACCTTTCGACCCGTCTATTACATGTTTTAATGCATATACCGACATTCTTAATAAATAATTCGATCATATGTATTTATTTTTTGTATGTTTTGATAGGTTGACAGTGTAAACAAACCAGGAATACTGCTGGAAGTGGTACAGATCCTAGCAGACCTCGATCTCATTATTACTAAAGCCTACATTTCCTCTGATGGTGGATGGTTCATGGATGGTATGTGTATATTTTTATGTTATTTCACATTCACATAAATGTAATACAGTAAAAAGAGGTGAGTTCTTAGTTTCATGTTACTCTTCTACAGTTTTTCATGTCACTGACCAACAAGGAAACAAAATAACAGACGATTTAACAATTGATTACATTGAAAAGGTATATATGTTTTATGTTTATATGATTTTAATTTATTTTCCTTTTAAGGTTTATTTCTGATATGATTTCTTTCGTCTATTAGGCTCTCGGCCCAAAAGGGCACACATCAGACGAAAGGAAGACATGGCCCGCAAAGAGGGTTGGGGTCCACTCAATGGGAGATTACACAGCAATTGAGCTCGTCGGTAGGGACCGGCCGGGACTCTTATCGGAAATATCCGCTGTAATTGCAAACCTAAAATTCAATGTAGCCGCTGCCGAAGTCTGGACGCACAACACGAAAATCGCGTGTGTGGTTTATTTAAACGATGATACAACTTCTCAAGGGGTCGATGATCCGACTCGATTATCTACCATGGAAGAACAAATCAAGAACATCCTTCGTGTCCATGGAGATGATGATAAAGTGGCTCACACTAATTTCTCAATGGGTTTGACTCATATTGACCGCCGGTTGCACCAGATGTTATTTGCGGAAATGGATTATGAAGGAAAAGTGTTGACCGATGAAGCCGATTGTGCTGCTTTTTTGGAATTGAAGATTTCTGTCGATCGGTGTGAAGAAAAGGGATACTCTGTGGTGACTGTACGGTGCAGGGATCGTTCGAAACTCATGTTTGATATTGTATGCACCCTCACGGATATGAAATACGTTGTCTTTCATGCCACTATCTCATCAGATAGCCCCTATGCAACACAGGTATCCTGTTATTAATATACTTGAAAAATCAAGGCCAATGTAGTGGCTTTTATTGTATATTGCCCAAAAATCTATCAGCTTTTAAGGTTTAGGGTTTAGGGTTTGAATTGCAATTTACATTCAGGAGTACTATATTCGTCATGTGGATGGCTCACCTGTCACCACTGAAGGAGAGGAGGAACGTGTCGTGAGGTGTATCGAGGCTGCAATTCTACGAAGGGTAAGCCAGGTAAGAAATATGAAAATTTGACAGTACAGTGTGGGCCAGCTTAGGAGTTGCTCGAAGAATAAATGTTTACTGTGTGTGTGTGAACTTTATGTTTTTTTTTTGTAAAGGGTCTTAGTCTTGAGCTTTGTGGAAAAGACCGTGTAGGATTGCTTTCAGAAGTGACACGTGTCCTTCGTGAAAACGGGCTTTCGGTGTCGAGAGCGGGTGTGACAACTGTCGGGGAACAAGCGGTCAACATTTTTTATGTAAGAGATGCTTCTGGAAATCCGGTTGACATGAAAACTATTGAAAGGTTGAGAAAGGAAGTAGGGCAGACAATGATGGTTAATGTGAAGAAACCACCATCAAGTTCAAAAGAACCCCAAGCAAGAAATAAAACAAGCTTTTCGCTTCAGAGCTTGTTGGAACGGTTCTTGCCTTGAAACTTTTAAGTGGGATTTGTGTGTCATATTTGTATAGAATAATTATTGGCGTACGATAGCTTATGAGCAGGCCAGATTCACTTTTCTTTTCCCGTGTATATTGTTTCTTGTTTTCTCTTTGTAAACTATGTTATGCTTGAAAGTCTCCTCTTATTGGTAAGTAAATAAGAGTTTGGAGAATTGGAGTGCATAGTCGTTTTTGAATGTGGCTTTTTTTTTTTTTTTTTTTTGGTCTCTTTGCTAGGACAGCAGAAACTGGTTTGTGCAAGTAATTAACATTTTTTGTCGATTTCTTTGTGTTTGATGTATGTAAGGCCTTGAAAAGGATTGAAGAACTATATTGTAGTGGATATATGGGTTGTTGTTAAGGTCTAAAAAACAAACCATAGCCCCAAGAAATGAATGCGTCAATTTGTTTATCAAGCGTGCAATTAAGTAGCGTTTGTTACGCAGGGAATGAAATAAAACAAAACAAATCACTTTGACGTGCCGGTTCGAATCTGACTAACCGACTAAATCTACTATTCATCTCTTAATCTACAATCTATCGCTACATATACTCACACCCACACACACCCCACCCCTACCCTACCCTACCCACACTCACACTCCCACCCCTAACCTTACTCCTACACCCACACCCACACATATACCCACACCCATATCCATACCCCTACCCCCACCCTTACCCACATACACACCCATCACCCCCACCCTTACCCACATACACACACATGTAAGGTTGTTTATTTATAATTATATTGCGGTAAAAAATATATTAGAAACTATATATAAATAGAGAACAATCTAGTAATTTTAACGCAATGTTATGTCTTGTCCTATGTAACACTGTGTTTGGTTCGGTAAGTAAATTTCGTAATTCTTTTGATATACTTGTAATCTTATGCTAGTATAAAGGTATATCATGTATATATAGATTGCCCAAATATCACTTTGTAGTGAGTTTTATATTTAAGATTGATGGCAGGAGAATTAAAGGAAGACATACTTTTTGCCCAATTAATAGCACCGCTATTACCTATAGGGTCGCGACGTTGTGCGTAAGTATGATGCTTTAATTGAGATAAACATGGAGGCAGAATGTCATGAATATAGCAACGTTAAGTGAGTAGGTGGCGACATGAGTAGACAATCGCAACGCTAAGGGGGCGGTGATCACAACGCGTACCCTTGGGCAGAATTATTCATTTAAGTGTATTAAGTCGGTCACTTAGCCTAAGTTGCCATCTTTCTCACACTTCAAGCAAATTAAGGGCGAAATTCAATTTGGGCATGTAATTGAATGAGGAATCGTGAAATCACTTACAAGTATCTATGGAGGTGTTATAAACTACTTGAATCAATGTATGGTTGCTTCCTTTTGGGGGATTTGATGGGTTTTGAAACCCTAGATGACTAATTAGTAGTATTTTGTTGAATTAACATATAATATGGATAACAGATTGAGTCTAGACCAAAACCTAGCTAATTGATATACTAGAAAACTAGTGTAAAGGTCTGAATCGGAACAGGCCAGGGAGTTGACCATTCGGGACCATAACGTCGCGTAACATGCTATATAACGCCGCTATGCGGCTAACCATCGTTATATGTCCTGGTTCTCAGATGGTAGCGACGTTATTACTTAATGATAGTGTAACGTAAAATCGGACAGAAACTTTTTTAAGCCTTTTACAAGGGGGTATATGGACTTGTAAATCTGGGGCATTATACCTAATGATAATTAGGACTATTGTAGGTACCGAATAGGTGTATAATCATTGAAATATGGTTGGAACCCTAATATAGGTTGACTAAGGTGATTGGGAACGTTAGTTTTGGGATTTCTTGCATACGGCCATCGACACTACGTGACATTATAAGATGAGTAAACCCTTTCTAACCTCTCTGTGATGTGATTAAAGATAATTATGAACAAATGCATGTGTGTAAGTGGCTAGAGTGATTCCTTTGTGGCCAGTGGTTGGCTTGAGTGAGTGCCTAAGTGGCTGGAGTATTGCCTAAGTGGCTGGAACGTTGCCTTTTTGCTTGGTAAATTGCCTATGTGGCTGGATAAATGTGACAAACAGGAAGGATGTTAATGTTGCAACGTTACACCTAATTATATATGCTTATAATTGTAGATTGTGGTTATGTGTTTACTCACTAACTTTCGAGCTTACCATGTATGTATTAACTAACATTGCAGTTACTAGTAGTGTAGACAAAGGAAAAGAGAATGTTAACCCCTATATGGACTTCTGGGATAGTAGCAGTAGTCTGTATCGGGGGCTCCGGATGCTACTTTTGATTACTTGTTGTGCATCCCTTTTGATACTCTTGTAATCAGAGTCTATATATATTGTACAACTACTACATGTGATATCTTTTGATACTTGTGATATATATGTCGTTTTAAAATGAAAATTTTTGGGTGTACTATATATATGAACTAGGCATTACATCCTAGTGCGACCAAACACTACAGATACGAACTAATTTAGTCTTGTCTAATTTCAATATGATCCTTATAAAACGTTGCCTTAATGGTTCAAGCTAGACGACTCATCTAATAACAAGAACCTATAACTTGTTTGTTAAATTGGATAAGATAGGTTATAATTTGTTTGGTATGTATTGAGTTGAGACTTATCATAATGGGGTAAAAAGTGTTATATAATGTTAATCCAAAAGGTTGTAATAGATACTTGATCTCAATCTCTTGTGTGTGCAAAGGAAAAAAGCAAGTATAACAAAAATCTCAAAATAAGGAATAATTAGGTGATTATACAACTTTCGGTCATTTTATGCCTCCACTTGATCGCCTAGTCACTCATGGTCAACATTGGTTCTATTTTACGAAATGCTCGATCGTGTATCTTAAATATAAAATCCATGTATCAAAAGTCATTTTTATCTTATATTGTTTAATAATTAATACCTCAACTTATTCTAGAAAGAACTTTTGTACATGCTTTGCTTACATGAACACTTGAAGTGATCCTCAAATGTATTCAATTGGTAGTTCCTTTAAATGACGTTTTTGGCATGTTTTTTAGACCAACACAACATATTCTACAAAGAAATGATATGAAAATTTAGGTGCCAAAAAGAATCGGAAGACTAGCCTTTTAGGCATGTGGGCCAATAATCTCCCCCGCCCAAACTGCCAGACAAACACAACCATCCATCCTTTGATCCTTACACGTGGTTTCGTACGTGTCATCCGTTTCTTTCATTTCGTCACGCTTCCCTTCCCCACTCCACCCCCGATAAACCTCTCGTGATCTTGGAACAGCTTTTTAGACGAAGAAAAGCAACAAGTACCATCATTTTTGCCGTACCCACATCTATAATCCACGATCAGTGCCTTCTTTTCATTCCATTGCTTCACGTACTGTCCAAATTTAATCAGAAGGAGCTGTAATTTAGCCTTCTCAACACTAGAAGCCACTTGTTATAATTGGGAAAACACCACTTTCTTGTTCCCAATTTCGGAATTACTTGCAATTTTGGAGCACTAGATGCTTACGCTCGAGGTGTAGTTTCATTTGAATCATATTTCCCTATTTATCTTCCGTAAAGGAAACCCAGTTTTTGTTTTGAGGAATTAGGGTACGTTTACTTTCGTCTCCGTGTTCTGCGCTTCTTCACATTCTCCTTGATTAGGTAATTCATTTATTACTCAACTTCATGTATCGTCAAAGTCTTGCCTGCTTCTTGACAGTTGTATTGTTACAATTGTTGTCTTCCTACTCCTTTTCTTTGGATTTAAAGGTCCTTTCTTTATGATCACAGAAACAAGGCGTTTCATCCGAGGGCAATCGGGCAATTTACTAACTATCAACGATGCAAGCTGATGAATTGAACATGTATTTCAATAACATGATGGTGCTTGGAGGTGGGAGTAGGGTTATTACCGAGTGGAAGGACATTCCTATGGAACTTTTGATGAGGATTGTATCTTTGTTGGATGATCGGACGGTGATCGTTGCTTCTGGAGTTTGTAGTGGATGGAGGGATGCTATTTGTTGGGGACTTACTCAATTTTCACTCTCTTGGTATCTCCTTTTCATCCTTTTGCGTCTATGCTTATGTTTTATATGTTTATGCTTTATACCTTTCTTTTTGATTAATTTTTCTGGGTTCTGCATAAAACACTCCCAATATTTTCTTTTAACTTTTCAGTGGCACAGAGTCGTGTTCTTGGATATAGATTTGATATCATCTTGATTGGTTATTTTATGTTCTTGGTTCTGTATAAATAAGGATTATTCACCTCCTAGGTTGCCCTTGCTAGTAATTTCCCAGGAAGCCATGTCGTGGACTAATAAACTTTTCAACGTGTTCTTAAGTTGATATGAAAGATCATGTTTTAGAGGTTGTAAACGATTGTCATAGAAAATAATATAATGGCTAGCAACACCCTAGTTTTTGCTCTAGGATAAGCATTTTGGGTGGTTTTCGACCTTCTGGTGCACTTTTTAAGCATTTTGGATGGTTCTGGTAAATTATGGATGAGTATTTATTTAAGAGCTGTTATAAATCAGAGTTTTATTTTCTATAAATAATAATACAAATATAATTATATTTAATTACAATATAATTAGTAACGTAAATTGAACATGAATATTTACCAATAATATTGGTAATAACTTAAAGCGGACACAATTAGTTAAGAATTGTTCTGATTGTAGATAATTTTCAACCTTATCAAATATGTCAAGCTAAGAAGGTTTCACTTTAGTTTTGACCTTAAAAAGTTATCAGATTTGAGTTTTCAAAATTTACTATGGACAATATTTTTTCTATTTGTCGAAAACTATGCAATTCAAATATCAATCAAATTATATATGTATGTTTACCGATTATATCAGTCGTATTATTTCTATTAAACGTCTAGCCAGAGTTTTTGGCTTAACCCATTAAGCCATTCTGTCCTGGTTAAGTAAAAAAGAAGCAGCATCCCTTTAGAATCTCCTTTCTTGTATGCATTCTTTTGTAATGTTTTGATGATTTCTTGATACTCGTAATAAATGTAGGTGCAAAAACATGAACAACATGGTACTTTCACTTGCTCCAAAGTTCACAAAATTGAGGGTTTTGACCCTTCGGCAAAGTAAACCACAGCTTGATGATTACGCGGTTGAGACCATTGCAGCAAACTGCAATGACTTGGAGGATCTTGACCTCAGCAAGAGCTTTAAACTTAGTGATTCGTCTCTTTATGCATTGGCCCGTGGTTGCCCTAATCTTATCAAACTCAATATCAGTGGCTGTTCCGCCTTTAGTGATGCTGCTCTCGTGTATCTCAGTGGTTTCTGTAGAAAATTGAAGATTTTAAACCTTTGTGGATGTGTAAAAGCCGCATCCGACAATGCCCTCAAGGTAAAAACAACATTTTGAATCAAATCTTGAAATCTATAAAGCAAATCTATTTGAATTTTGAGGGATCTTTTTTCAGGCTATTGGATATAAGTGTCAGCAACTTCAGTCTATAAATCTTGGTTGGTGTGAAGGAGTTAGTGATGTTGGAGTAATGAGTTTGGCTTATGGCTGTCCGGATCTTCGTAACATTGACTTGTGTGGTTGTGTTCTTATAACTGGTAATTTTTTTTTACCATAGTTGACTTTTGAATGTCAAACCTAAGTAGTTTCCTATTCATTACATCTAATACATAATTTGTGATAACATGCAGATGAGAGTGTGATAGCATTGGCGAACAACTGCTTACATCTTCGATCTTTGGGATTGTATTACTGTCAAAACATCACGGACCGGGCCATATACGCATTGGCCCACAGCCGAGTCAAAAACAAGCGGGAAGTATGGGAGTCGGTCAAAAGCCGGTATGAGGAAGAAGGGCTTATGAATCTGAACATCAGTCAATGCACTGCGCTCACACCACCCGCGGTTCAAGCCCTTTGTGACTCGTTTCCTTCACTTCACACGTGCCCGGGTAGGCATTCTCTTATAATAAGCGGTTGTCTGAACCTGACCTCGGTGCATTGTGCTTGTGCCTTTCAAGCGCACCGTGCGGTTGCGCCGCTTTCTTACCCGGCACATTGATTGGACCTGGACCGGTTGTTGTTGGTCTGGTTCGTGTGTGTATAGTTGGTATGTTTGAAGAACTATGTATGTTGGGACTTTACTAATTCTGGATAATTTGATTGGATCTTTTCGGTTGATCTGTGTGAAGCATGTGCGTTTATTTTTTCTTGACAACTGAGAAATTAAATGATAAGTTAAGTATAAAAAATGCTAGTGAAATTGTTATTTAATGAGATGGCATGAAAATGTAAACTTATTGTATTTTAAGAGTTTATCTCAAGGCTATACAGTGTATATCTACAAATAATCAATATCACAATATTAATGCAAATTATGAATGACAAATACAAACAATATCACAATATTAATACAAATTATATGACCTAATAGTTCCCCGCAGTTAAGATTGTTGGAGATATGCTTGCTAACACAACAAACTTGTGACAGTGAACTGCATAGGTTAATTGGGTTACACACGAGGTGCAATCTAAAAAGGCTTAAAAGCACACAAATGTAGATACAATGGTTAGCTTGTTATTCGTGGATACTTGAGGGTTTATTTGGACCAAAGAGAAAGGCTTAATTTGTGATTAAAATATTTTGAGTCATGACTATATAACTATCTATCTAATTACTAGATAATTATGTCATTGTTCAATATTCAAAAGTCAATTTACTTGATCATCAACCAAGATAATGAGTATAAAAGGGCACCCTTTTCACGCCATCTCACATACACTCACGGCAAACTATCTATCATCCCTTTCCTCTAGTGTTTGATTGACAACACGCAAACCCTATAGTTGTTTTCAACTTGCTTGTTCTTTAATGAACAAATGTTTGAAGCTTTGTTATTGTTCTTACTTACCCAATTAGATTGTTGTTTTGGGGTGTAACTGTGATAAAGGGATTTTATTTTGGATCCATTTTTTGGTTTTCTTATTGATCCTCGCAAAAGGTAAACACACAAAACCTTATTGTAGTTTAAGTTGTTGCATGAATCAGTGAACACGATTCCTTGTTGATATTGATGGGTTTACTTGTTTAATCTACTTCCATAGCATGCTTTATGTATGTTTTAAATAACCATCAAAATCCAACAAATAATATTAGAGCCATGTGTTCATGATTTCTTGAATCTCGATAAATTTATTTTTTTAATTAATGATATATGATATATTTTTTAATTAATGATGTATGATATTGTACACACAAAAAGGAAAATTGTGTTAATGATATGCACATGGATTTCACATGTTAAACAAAAGATGATTTCTAATATTCAAGAGTTTTATTTGTTTATTCAAAATAATTTACATATGAAAAGTTTTAGGACCTATCTTGAAAAACTTTAAGGACCTGCCTTTGAAGACGTCACACATCGACGCAGTAAGGAAACAATTTTTTGTATAGCTTATTATATCAATCAAGTGACTTAGTGTTTTAGTCATGAGTTGTTAAGCAAAAAATGGTGTACAACCGATTCAAATTTGGTTTACAAATATTGACTCAACTAGTTAGCAATATTGAGTCCAAGTTTATTTTAAAAAAAATATTTCTTGAAAACTGGTTTAAACTGTTTTTCACTAAAACGGACGATTTTTTCCGGTTTAATTGCAGCCAACTTTTTAAAGTTTGTGCCTCGATGACCAGACCCGCCATAAGTATTGTTGATTTTTTTCATTTTCTTGTTTTACTTATAATTAGGGAACCACGTGGTTTTCTATTATAGATCCTCTACTAGAGGAGATGTGACTTAAAGGAGTTCAAAACAAGACGTTGTAGCAAATTCGACAACAAAGGCCGAGTATACCGCACCGAGTGAAGTTGTAAATGTGACTATATAGATAAAGAAGTTCATTAGAGATCTGGTATTGTTCCCAACGTTGATGATCCTATTGAGATTTTTCGTGACAACATGGTGCAGTCTGCACAAGCGCACACGAGATATACTCAATAAATATAATTATAGTTGCAACAGTTGCAATGTTGTCGAGAACATGAACGTTAACATTAGTGGAGTTGCATTGGACATAACTTGGCCGATTCATTCGTTAAGCCACTATCGCAGACCAATATGAATTTCTCGTCTATAGGCAATTAGGTACCGGGTCAAAAGAGTTTGGTCAAATTGGGATAATTGGTTGGACCTAAACATACTTTTTCATTACTCTTTTAGTTTGTACAGTGGAATAAAGAACCAATCAATCTCTTTGTATAATCGGCTTGTGTATATTTTTCTTTAAAGAAAATCCATATTAGATCGTTATGTTTTCACTGCTATTTTAATCGCATTAATCAATGTGAGACATAGTGAATTAGTAATAGACATTGGAAATAAATTGTTGAGTAAATTACAATTTTGATCCCTGTGGTTGTCCCAAAATTTCACTTTTGGTCATCCATTTGGTTTTTCACGCTCAAGGTGCCTGAACTGATTGTTTGCTTACACATTTGGTCCCTCGTCCAAGTTAAATGACCAAACTGCCTTTTTATAATTTCTTTTTCATTTTTCTTTTAATGTAAAGTTTATTAAATTAATTAAAAAATAAAAAAAGAAAACAAAGTGTTTCCTCGCATGCGTCTCCGCCTTACTGTCACTTCCTTCCTCCCATCTCCGGGAGGCTTGTAGCCGCACGACGAACTGCACGTATGCTTCGATGGCGTTCAATGTTCATCATCTTTGTTGTCAAACCCTAGCAGATGTTGCGCTTGTTGCGGCCATTCACACCATTGAGTCTGACCAAGAGAAGGCCAATAGACGCCAAGACTGTTGAGGGGAGGAGGATCCGATGATGGTGATTAACATGCCGATGACAAATCAGAGGCCGCCGACGCCGAGATTCTGAATTTTTGTTTTCGCAAATTCTTCACCGACCGTTCAAATCTCTCTCTTTCTCAAACACACACACACACATTTATGAATTTTTGTTTTTGCCAATTCTTCACCGAGATTCTGAATGTCAGGTTGCAATTCAACAACTTTTACGTGCAACATATAGATACCGAAAAAATATAATATGTTTTTAGCTTGATCTAATTGATTTTCTCCCACGATTTAGCCATTCAGGTACCTAGGATTAATGGAGGATGCGATGGCTCTTCTTCAGACCGTTTTGAGCTTTGATTTTAGGATTAGGATTGAGCTTTGAAAGTCAGTATAAAGAACAGAGCATCATTATTTTTCTTTTAGCATCATTATTTTTCTGTCGGATGCGATGATACTCGTTTTTTGAAAAAAATTTGAACCTTTGTTGTGGATTACGCAGGTTGCAACAGGTGGATCCGTTGAACAACTACTGGTCAGGTTTCGGCGATGCTTCAGATCCAGAAACTGAGCGAAGAGAAAGAAAGGGTTGGAAGGTGAAGATACATGATTTATCAGGGTCGGCGGTGTCGGCGACGTTCATGACCATGCCGTTTGTCCCTTCAACAGGTTGTGATTGGGTTGCCCGGTCAAACCCAGGATATTGGTTGATCCTCCAACCTGATGCTTTCAGGCCGGAGAAGAAGGGGGAGGAGGGGTGGATGATTTTCTTTATTTTTTTTAATTAATAATCAATATTAGATTAAACAAAAATGAAAAAGAAATTCAAAACGGTAGTGTGGTCTTTTCACTTGGACCAAGGACCAAATCTGTAACAATTTTGCCACCACAGGGACCATCAGCGTGAAAAACCAAAAGAATGACTAAGAGTGAAATTTTGGGACAACCACAGGGACCAAAATTGTAATTTACTCTAAATTGTTTCATAAAATCCATAAAAAGCACAGAAAAGAGGACGAAAATTGTCTATCATTAACAAATTGCAAATTAAAACACCCTCACACGGATTGCAATCCGTGTTTTGTCTTAGGTTTTAATCGTAGCCGTCCATTCCCTCCATTAATCAACGGCTGATAAGACCTTCACGGACATTTTTACTCCAATATTTCAAAATTTCCCACTCACCCGAAAGCCTTATAAAATACCACCTCCTTCCTCCATCCTCACCTCAAACGCACAACAATCTATCATTTCTGCAAACAGGGTTCAAAGTAACTTCTTTAAATCTCTACCAAAAAAAATGGCAAGAACAAAGCAAACTGCTCGCAAATCAACCGGTGGCAAAGCACCGAGGAAGCAGCTTGCAACAAAGGCGGCAAGGAAGTCAGCTCCCGCCACCGGCGGAGTGAAGAAGCCACACAGATTCAGGCCAGGAACGGTTGCACTTAGGGAAATCCGTAAGTACCAGAAGAGCACCGAGTTGCTGATCCGTAAGCTTCCGTTCCAGAGGCTTGTAAGAGAAATTGCCCAGGATTTCAAGACGGATCTGAGGTTTCAAAGCAGTGCTGTGGCTGCACTTCAAGAGGCATCGGAGGCGTATTTGGTAGGATTGTTCGAGGATACCAACTTATGTGCGATTCATGCCAAGAGGGTTACAATTATGCCTAAAGACATGCAATTGGCGAGAAGAATTAGAGGCGAGAGGGCTTAGTTTTTATGCAAATTTTCTCGTTACCCAAATCCCACAAAATTGGGTTTGGGAACTATAAACTGTGTTGTGGATGTTATTACTTATTCCTTCATCTAATTTATTCTAATTTATCGTCAAACTGATTCGTCCAGATGCTTTGAAGAAACTTATTTTGTTTGAATTAGAAATTAGAAGAGCAGTTTCAATCCTATTTTACACTTACGTTTGTAGTTTTACCTCGGTTTAATTTACTTCCCTCGTTCTTATTACAAACAAAATAAGAAGTCTATAACAGTGTTGTGTAATTTTAAAGTGTTTGACATACAATAGAATATTTGATTGAATGAGGATTATGAACTAACTGTCGTCTCAATCACCCTTTCAAATAGTATCAACTGCAAGAAACATTCAGAGAAAATAGCATTAAGATATTGGTACATTAAAATAGAACGGTCAAGCTTAACATTATAAGATATCATTTAGACCATAAGTAATATATTGTTAATGTAGGATCCATGGTGCATATTTTAATTAAAAATGTTAGAAAACGGGTGGGTTTGGAGAAGATCCGGATTGCCCTATGGATCGTGTGATCACTTTCCGAACTGATATTTTCACCATATGCCCGGGTTACAGGAAATCCAGTCTAGGATAATCCAAAGGGAACACCTACGAATTTAGGCACAAACTCGTAAACCAAATTGCCAGAAGTTTTTATGTTCGTGAGGAACGATTGGAGAGCTAATGATTTTCGTGTATCCCTCTTCTGATTAGAAGAGGCGTTTATATAACCCACGAATTAGGGTTATGGGATCATGGGCCGACTTAAGATTTCCTTTGGGTTAGGGTTTAATTGATGGTTTCCATAATTAACGATAATCAGTTAATTATACCATATTAACCCTTAAGAATTCGGATTTTCCACTAAGTGACCAATCCAAAAAACCGAAGACCTTTTGGGGCGCTGCCCCAAACCCCGCCAGGGGCTCTGCCCCAAACCCCGCCAGGGGCTCTGCCCCTTGGACCCCGCTATGGGCGCTGCCCCTAGGACCCCGCCAAAGGGGCGCTGCCCCCGGACCCCCGACTAGTCGTCGTACCGGCTACTTATTCGATCTTATACATGCGTGCACTCCGCACATTACCCGAACATGTATTAGAGTACAAACTAAGTAGCCCCTTAGCTCACATGTTAGTTCCAATTACATAAAATGACTTGGTGACACTAAAATCACCAACAAAAAACATGTAATATGTTCCGTGTTCACTCCTTATTTTACAGGTAACAACAAATGCTTCAAAGACAAACATAATCAGGTACTCTTTGTTGATCTGTGAGTTATGACATATCCGACCTAACATTGTATTTAGTGTAAAATGTAAATTTTAATCATCTTCAACCTGATTATATCTTTACATCAAAATTAGAGTTATGAATGATATTTCAATTTTGGAGTCACATTATGTCATATTTGATATTTTAAGTTTAAGTTCATATGATTAATTTAATTTGTTTCGGCTTTTGAGTTTGTATATTCAAATATATTTAATAATTTAATATATTTAATAATTTATATTACGATAACATATTTAATAAAGTTTAAAATTGACATACATACATATTGTAATACTATTATTCAAATATATGTATACACTTTCTATAAACAAATGCATATATTTATTTTAATGTGTTATGCATTTATTCTTTTTGTTTGATAAAATATTTGTTTTAATCATTATCACAATTAATTTGAATATTTATATATGAATTGTTTGTTTGGTTATATATTATTTGATAACATTTTAATGTGTTATGCATTTATTCTTTTTGTTTCTGCCACCGCTACACATCGGGTAAAATGAATATATTCAAGTTACACCTTGTGTAGTTCATGATACATGTTGTTTAGCATGAATTTCCAAGTTTTGAACCCCCAAACATTCATCTAACTTCAATTCTAACCACATAAATCATGTGTCCATGTTTATTAACCTTAAAAACATTCACAACATTCATTAGATTTAAGTATTCTTATCCCAACTTCCTTGAATTCTCCTTCAATTTTAGTTCCCCCATTTAAAACATCGTCCCCCTTCTTTGCTCCTTGAGCTAAAATGGTTTGGGAATGAGGAAATAACTTAAAGCCTAAGGTTTAATGCCTCCGCACAACCTACACGACATGTAGGTTCCTTCTACATGACGTATTGACGTGTAGGACTTTAGTCCAGCCAAACTTTTAAAAATAGCATTGTACTTTCATATTTTCCATAATTTTAGCAACCTACTTTGCACACCAGACTCTCACATTATCACCTAAATGGGATAAGTCAATGTTCTCTATATGACTAACCTATACCTGGTTTATAAAAACAAATTTACACAATGAAATACAAGGAAGTTTAAATTGCAATACAAATGATGGGGAAACTTTGGAGAACAAATGGTCATGGCAATAAGAAAATGAAAATTAAAGAAATAAGTAGGATTTGGGGCGAGCATTCCAATACAAGGGCAATAGAGGAAGTTGTTAAAAGTATTGTGAGAAAGCCATATTACAACTGTTTGTTGTAAGGAAGTAAGGTGTTTCAAGTGCAACGAATTTGTGTATATCTCCAAGGATTGAATTAAAGCACAATACAAATGAGTAAGTGGAAGCAATATAAATGTACCACTAAAAGTAATGGTCTAGCCTTCAAATGATCGAGATAAAGGAATGTGGGGAGGTCAATGTTGTGTCGAGTACTTTCTTGATAAACTCCATTCTCACATCATTACTTTTCGATTTTTGTAATAAGTTAAAAACCCGTTTATGCGCGTTAAGAGTAGGAATTGTAATTGAGATAGTAGATGACAAACTAATTGTACCTACCATATAATATCCTAATGTCACAGTGAATGTTATGGGGTTAATGTCACAATTGAATGTTGTGGGGGCAACTTTCAAGAAAGTTTAATCCCTATAAAGCTTGGAGGGTTTGATGTAATTTTGGGCATGTAATGTTTTTAAAATACGAGACACAAATTTTATTGAAGAAGTGGAATAAAAGTGGACTCAACAAAGGTTGAAGTTATCCTAAAGTGGGAGATACCAAAAGCCCCTCCGAAATTAGAAGTTTTCTTAATTTGGTGGGTTATTATTGACGATTTATAAAGGATTCCTTAAGAAATTTAGGACATTTGACTACATTTTCATAGAAAAAACTGTAATGTTTGCGTAGCTTAAGTTTAAGAAATAACCTTTGATGACTTGAAGAAAAGATTGTGTAAGACACCCATGCTCATATTACCAGGAGAGACAAAAGATTTCATAGTGTGCCGTCATGCATCTAGAACCGAGTTGTGGTTGTGTCATTACCCAAAGGGGAAAAGTGATTGCTTATGCATTCCCTCGGTTGAAGCTGCATAAGTTAAATTATCCTACTCATGACATGGAGTTGGTAGCTGTCATTCATTCGTTAAAAACCGGGATGGCAAATCGGACAGTCGTGCCATATTTTTAGCTAAAATGACATGCCAATTTTTATATAACACAAACATAACATGACATGACGCTGTGTTTTACTTCACTAACACGAAAGCAACCTAATTAAAACACAAAAAATCAAAAAAGATAAAAGAAAAAAACTTTTATTTTTTTAATTCACAATTAATTATGCAAATCACGGCAAAAACAAAAGGCGGATGAAACACATGTTATTATCGCGCCAATTTTGTGTCGAATTTCGAACACATACTCAACACGACACCACATCGTGTTCTTACAACACAATTTCGAAATTTAATTCCGTCATAATTTCGTTTCGTGTCGTGTGATTGATTTCCACCCTACTTAAAAATTTGGAGAAATTGTTTGTGTGGAACGAAATGCAAGTTGTATACGAAAACAATAGTCGTAAACTAACGAAAGATAATTGCTAACAAATAAAAAAAACTTAATTTAAATTTAATTTCAACATAAGTTGCTAAAACAATGTGAAAGAAAGGAGAGACGGAAAGTGATTCCGGTCACCTTTTATAAGGAGACCACTACAATCTAAAATCTTGAGTCTTGAATCTTGATCAAGAATTTTACATCTCATATAGGCTTTTTGAAGCCAATTTTGATTTTTTTCGCAGGTACTTCCTTCCGACAATTCTAGCTATTTTGGTTATTCCATAAATTTTGTATAATTATTAAAAAGTGATTTAAAATTTTTGTTTATCCTTTTCTCTTAAAATATTTACATATTGATTGCAGTTTGTGACAAAGAACTTCCAACAAAAATTTGTTAGTGAAAAATCCATATAACATAAGTAATGACTGCAAGAAAGATGAACCAACCTTGGTTGCTATTACCGAAATATAGGTATTTTACAATAGCTATTTCGGTATTCTATTACCAAACAGAAGTATAAGCAAAACAAATCCAGAACGTACTCACACAGATAGCGATCCGCATTCTCTCTTATCAGATAATCGTCACCGTCCACGGACCTTTCTACCCTAGGATTTCAAAATTTCCCACAGCCCATGATCTCCCAGAAAGCGGTATATAATACCACTTCCCTCATCAACCTAAACACCCACCGATCTATCATTCTTGCAAATAAAAACTTTCAGCTCTTTTTTTCCGAAAACGATGGCAAGAACAAAGCAAACTGCTCGAAAATCAACCGGTGGCAAAGCACCAAGGAAGCAGCTTGCAACAAAGGCGGCAAGGAAATCAGCTCCGGCGACCGGTGGAGTGAAGAAGCCCCACAGGTTCAGGCCTGGAACAGTAGCTCTTAGAGAAATCCGTAAATACCAAAAGAGCACCGAATTGCTGATCCGCAAGCTTCCGTTTCAGAGGCTTGTTAGAGAAATTGCTCAGGATTTTAAGACGGATCTGAGGTTTCAGAGCAGTGCTGTGGCTGCACTTCAGGAGGCTTCAGAGGCTTATTTGGTAGGATTGTTTGAGGATACTAATTTGTGTGCCATTCATGCCAAGAGGGTTACAATTATGCCTAAGGATATGCAATTGGCAAGAAGGATTAGAGGCGAGAGAGCTTAGATTTTATGCAAATGTTGTTGTAAGCCCCGCTACAAAAAGGGCCTAGAGTTGTATAAATTATGTTATGAATGTTGATACAAGTTTCTCGTGGATCTAATTTTTGGGCAAAATGTTTCGCCATAGATGTGCTTACTCTTGTTTATGAAAAAAAAACATTTTATATATTCTACTATGCCTTACAATGTCACGTAATTGATCTGCAAACAAATTCTAAATATTTTCAAGTGCCAAGCTTTATGGAAGTTGGAAAAGGTATATATTACCAAACTCATATTGGGTGACAATTACAGCAGATTAGCGAAAATGATACACAACCAACCTCGTTCTGTGTATTGTAGATATAGGTTAGGCAGAGACAAGACTTAAAAGTTTTATTCCACCTAATTATAAAACTTTGTGGAAGAAATCGATGATACTATAGAATTTGAATTTATAAGTGAATAAATGTTGTTTTAAGTTTTGATCTTAAGGCTGAAGGGTGTGCAAGATACCTATGACAACCGCCATGTCATCGTCACGTCACAAAGACTTCCAAGACACCCACTAGGGGTGTGCAAGACTCTCATGACTACCATTTTAATTTCCACGTCACATTTATATTTTACGTTTTTTTAATTAAAACCAAACATTAAAAATTAATTAAAACCAAACATTTAAAATTAAATAAAAGACATTACATAAAAATAAAAATAAAAACGACATTGCACGAAAAAAAAACATAAAAACGACAATTCCTAAATTTTTTTTAAAAAAACTACTTATTAAAATATTTCTTGTGTCGTTGTTCCGTCATCAATCGGATCGCCTCGAGGTCCTCTTCGGTCAAGGATCGGCTAAACAACACGTAATCCAACCGCGATTCCGCAATTTCGTTGTGGCGATAGAATTGTTCAACGAGCCGGTCGACCTTTTCCTCGACATCGTCTTTCGAAGACGAGCCGGAGGCATCTCGGCTTGCTCTTTTCGCTCGGTCGCGGCCGATGGGGCGTCGAGGCGGAGGCATCTCGGTTTGTGGTTCGGTGTCGTCGTCGAGGTCGATCGGGTCTCGAGCATCCGAAATATCGTCATCCGGGGTCCTCCCACGTTTGGAACCCGTGCTCGAGTGAGGCGAATCGGGATTTAGTAGCCATTTAGGACCGGTACGCATCAACTCCCAACTTCGCATATGCTTAAACGGTTTCCCGACAACTCGCTCATATTGTTCCATAGCCGTTGTGAAAATCCCGAATTCGTTTTCGCCACTTCGTCGCATGTTCATCAAGTTGTTGTAAATTCTGTTGAACTTGGTGCACTCGATACGAAGTTTCCGCCACTTTCCGTTAATACCGTCGTTGTTTCGATACACCCCACGACCCATCGCCGCGTGGTAGTGGTCTAAAATGCGTTCCCACAACAATGTGGAACTTTGGCTATTTTCTTTTTGCGAATCCATGGAAATAGCGAGCCACGATCGAACCACTTGAACCTCTTCGTCGGTCGTCCACGGAACCTTCGCCTCTTGCGCGTTTCGCGTTTTGTTCTTTTGTCTATTATTTTTCTTTTTCTTTTTGGAGGAAGACGCAGGGGCTTGTGTTTCCATCACGACCTCTTCGGGTGATGCTTGTGGCGGTGGTGATGGAAGCGGTGACGATTGTGATAGAAACGGTTGTTGGAAGGGTGCGTACGGGTAAGGTTGTGGCGGGTATTGATATTGGTTCGGTGGTGGATATGGATACGGGTATTGCGGTTGTTGCGATGAACTCGTAAGCATACTCGTAAATGTGCAATTCGTGGAAAAGTTGTAGTTGAATTCGCCGCGGGGCGTGTTCCGATTTGACGGAGGGGTGTTCGGATCGTTCTCCATCTTGAAGTGTTAGTAAAATTTAGAGAGAAATTTGTGTTTGTGTGTGTGTAAAATATAAAGATGTGTGTGGTTTGTATTTATAATATGTTAAAAAAAATAATTTTTTTTTTAATTTCCAACGGCTCGCCAACGGATATATTTTTTGAATTTGGGCCGTCTTCAAACGTTCACCGGATGACGACGTCGGGAAGCAACTGGTCGAGGACGCGGGGGGGCGCGGTGTTTGCCGCGTCTTCGTCGCTGACGTGGAGGACGCAGGGGGGGCCGCGTACGGCATACCCCACAGCCTAAGTGGCATGTTGATGACTAGTGACAATTACATAAATCGGTAATAAATTATTTAAAAGGTTCTAAAAATACCATTATACAAAATGAATATCATGCAAATTAAATACCATTGTCACCTGGAATAATATGATTTATTTGAAACAATATTTATGTTGAGATATTAGGATTAGGATCTTAGAATCTTATCCGTTTTGATCCCATATCTTTAATATTTTATTGCATATTTGAGCATAAAAAGTTTGTGAATTCAACTTAGAAATCGAGTATCGTAGGTTGAAATAAATCTCAGTGAGCATCATCATATCATTCATTCATCTCAAATTATAAACTATTGTGACCCTAATGTTAGTCCATATGTTATCTTATGTCTTTAGTTATACATGGTCCCAAACATCTTATTTTTTTCGTTTAAATTATTTTCTACCTAGTTTTTGTGGTTTGCAGCTACAAGATTATGTTGCCTGCTCTATAAGTTAAAATTTATTTCATCGTTGATTTCTTAAATAACATCTACTTATAATGTGTACTTCACAAACAAGACATTGCAATGAAATTTGAAGGCTACTTAGTTTGATAAGATCTTTTAATCGTCGATCCGATCTTACAATCATGATTTTACAAAGCGCAAAATAAAATAATTAGGTAATACTCCGATTCTAACAACCTTGGTTTGACTAACCAAAAGTGGTTACATGCTAGTCTTAAGTCGTTGAGGGGTTAATCTTCAAGATAATAATAAATTAGGGACGACAAAAATAGGTAACAAACTATCTACAACATTTAGCTATTAGAGTCTCTTGATAATAATAAGCTTTACACATTTGATCTCTAACTTAAAGGTTAATTCAATTAAGTTCTTAATAAGATTCATTTAGCTATTAGAGTCTCTTGATGTTTGGTGATGCAAAGCTATTAACCCAAGCATCCTATAAATTTCATCAGAAAATGGCTTTGAGTCATCACCAGACACAAACTCTTCAACCACATTATCAACCTCAATAGAACTGCACCCTGGTGTCTTGCTCATTATCTTACCTCTTATCAACTTTCTCACTCTTGAAACACCATCCCATCTTCCAAGATCTGCATATATGTTTGAAAGCATCACATAGTTTCCAACATCTTCTGGTTCAAGTTCTAATAGATGTTCCATTGCAATAACTGCCATTTCAAGATTACCCTTTGTTCTACATGAACTCAACAATGAACCCCAAATTGCAGAATCTGGTTTCATGGGCATGGTTTTTACCATTTCAAAAGCTCGATCAAGGTGACCGGTTCGTCCAAGAAGATCCACCAAGCACCCGTAATGCTCGATTCCAGGGTCTAGATTGTAATCTTTTTTCATGGAATTGAAGTAGTTTAATCCCATTTCTAAGAGTCCTGCATGGGCACAAGCTGATAGAAGACCAACGAATGTGATCTTATTTGGTTTGATTGTTGTGTTTTGCATGTCTTGAAACAATTTTATCGCTTCAGGAGCTTTACCGTGGTTGGCTAGCCCTATGATCATGGTACTCCATGAAATAACATCTCTTTGAAGCATTTTGTCGAACAGTTGGCGTGCTTGGTGGATGTTTCCACTTTTGGAGTACATTTCAATCAAAGCATTGCATACACTGATCTTTTCCAAGAACCCATTTTTTTCTGCGTAAAAATGGATCCATTTTCCTAGCTCAAGAGCACCCAACTGCGTACAAGCTGGCAACACGGAAAGTAAGCTGATCCAGTCAGGTTTAACTCCAGTTAACTGCATCATGCGGAAAATGTGTAATGCATCTTCATTACTCCCAATCCGTGTGTACCCAGAAATCATAGCAGTCCATGAAGCAATTGACTTCTCTGTCATCCTTTCGAAGAGTTCTCTTGCTTTTTTCATTTGTCCCAGTTTTATATGCCCATAAATCAGACTATTCCACGATATCACATCTCTATCAGTCATTTCATCAAACACCTTATGTCCATCAGTAATATCATCACATTTTATATACATATCCAAAATTGAATTTTCAATAACGATATTTGATTGAACTCCAGATTTTAAGACATGCCCGTGAACTTGCTTGGCTAAATAAAGACTGGAAATCGCTCCAGACGACCTTATAAGAAAGGGGTATGTGAAGTTGTCAGGAAAAATCGGTTCTTTAAGCATTTGCTTGTATATATTAATGGTGAATAAGTATAAGTGGCAATGTGTATGAGCCCTAATTATGGCATTGTATAAGTAAATATTTGGCTCAGATACCTCTTTAAATAACAGTCTTGCATATTCTACTTCTTCATGCTGTTCACATATATTTACCATTTTCGTGACCAAGTAACTGCTCTCTGATAATGAAAATTTCACAATTTGGGCATGAATTTTCTTCAATTTCTTCATGCTTTTACAGTTCTGCAAGACTGGCACGAACATGTTCTCCAAGATCTTTAAAGACAGTAGAGTGGTACTTGCCGCCATCGGTACGCATCAAACTTTAAAACGTTTTGGGAAGGAGTTCAGTTAGGCTTTGAATAATTACCACTTAATGCCGCTATGTGGCTCATCGCATTTATTCGGTTAGAAGTAAAAAAACAAGAACTTTTCAACCGCTCATGTACCGGCCTTCAGCCAATTTGGTCAGCCTCTGCAAATTTGCTTGAGGTTGATAGTCCTACAACAACAACGACCACTATACCAATTTCTAAAAGGTCACGAGCTTCGGGCAAGTATTTTCTGTAGCTCCCAGTAATCTTCACAACACAAAAGAACATAAAAGTAATAAACATCAATTCAATTTTATTAATATATGGAACGCTCTTTAGAAAAAGATATATTCATATTTTAATAGTAAAATAGCGTATAATATAACAATTATACTTTTCATATATTAAAAAACTTTAGAGTAAATCACAGTTTTGGTCCTACATCATACTTTAAAAAAATTGATATGTTTGGTCATTAGGTTTCAAATTTATCGGTTATCGGTATGTCATTCCGTTGAATACATGTAAAATAACGAAAATATCATTGCTTTTGTCATTTTATATTTTACTATATTGTTTTTATTAAACAAAAGGACCCCATCTGACCCATCCTACCTGGCCAGCACTATTGAACCCGCACCGCCAACATCTTCCTCCAGGAAGATTACCATCGGAGCCACCACCGGCCACCCCTCCCTTCCCCAATCGTTTTCCCCGATACCTCTTTCCACCACCCGGTTATAGAAAAACATCGAAACCATTTTTCCAGGCTTCAAAATTGATAATCCTTGAAGAATGTGCATATAGAAAATTGCAAAAGGGAGGGAGGCAAAGGAGGTGGTGGTGATGGTAGTAGAATCCATTATTTTAAGTTTTGACAGTGGTCCTAACAAATTTCTAATTTTTATATTTTATTTTCTTTTTCAACTCTAACAGACCTTCAACTACACTTTTCTTTAGATCAATTTTATCGCTACCAATGTTAGAAGCTAACCTACACTGATGAAAAACATGTATGTTACGCAATTAATTGATTGGAACTCCAATTTGAATAATTTTATCACTGCCTGTTGATGACACTCTACTAACAACCAATGCTAACCTGTGTTGATGAACAACGTCTACGTTAGCTAGTCAACCATGTGGAACTCCGATATGAAGGGGGTGTTTGGGAGTGCTTATGAAATTAGCGTATTGACTTTTTAGCTTTTTAGAAAAGTCAATAAGCTATGAGTAAGGAGACCCTTACTTATTAAAAACTGCTTATTGGTTCTTATTGACTTTTCTAAAAAGTTAAAAAATCAATAAGCTGATTTTATAAGCACTCCCAAACACCCCCAAATAATTTCGGGAATCGATCTCGACCCAGTTGGAGATCTTTACGCCAAGAGAGGGAGAGAAATGGGGGAAGGAGGAGGAGGTGGTAATGGAGGGGTAGGCTGGTGATTAACGAAGGTTGATGAGGTGTGGTGACGGTGATGGAGGCGCACATGGCTAAGGAGTCTGGGGCAAAGGGGAAATAAGGGTGGTCGACATTGGAGGCTGGGTTGAACTAGAGTGGGAAAGATAGATGGATGGTATCAGGGTGTTAAGGCTTATATGGCTGGTATCCAATTCCTAGAGAAATGTTCCTTGTACAAACATAGAAATATCAAAATACCATAGTATACAAAACATGAGTACTTTTGTCTTTTTATCTGTACTTAACGGAGTGGCATGTACAGTAACTTACTAAAGAAACAAAGTTGATGAATTTTGTAACTATAAAGACTATTGGCATAATTTTTCAAAAATTAAACCAAAATTGCAAATAGGTGCATATCAAGGACCAAAACTGCAATTTCAAATATACAATGAATGTTTTTTGATATCATATACAATATTAAGTTATTTAAAGCTTCCCATACAATTTTTTTGCAATGATATTTTCTATAAATGATTACTTTTGAACATTTAACAAATAGTTTATAAAAAACAAGTTTGTTGTAAAATATCAAACACCAAATTGGTGTAACGGAAACGAACCTTGGATAAAGTTGGCCTGACAACACAGTTACGTGACGGGTTACATGATCCAATTTACTTATTCTAAAAAAGGTCGATAGGGTCCAATCCACTCCAAAATTTATGATGAATACAAGTATTTGAAAATCTTTAACATAAAAACACAGATTAAAAAACTTTACACCCAAAAAAAATAATAACCAACATATTAATTCCATATCCCTTCACATATTATCTGACCCCCACCATTAACATGTATGTTAAAATGTTGTCGCATAAAGAAGGTCTTAGATTTGTTGCTATGGCCACACCTAGGGGATAGGAGTGGCATTTACGATTTAGCCTTATTAATTATATGTACATAAAGACTAATAAACAAGTAGCTAGATGATTAATAGCATTCGACTATTACATATTATATAAAGCTTAGAGAAACATAGGGAAAAAAAACAAATGCTTAATTCCCTTTAGGGTTACCTATAAATTAACATGTAAAAGACAACAAACAACATCAACAAGAAGCATGCATGATACGGATTTTAGATATCAACGGTCCTCAAAACGTACAACAATGCAAGTAATATTGTCGGAACTGCCCCTTCCATATGATTCTTGCACAAGTTTCCTACATGCTGCTTCCGCATCACTTATTTCCTGCACAATACCCACCGCCTCCTGCAATAAACATAATTTATTAAGGCATTCTACTTTGAAACAAATGCTACCTATAAATACAAAGGCTATATGCAGGAAATAGGAACTTATTTCATTTATTTGTCTATCAAAGTAGCATGCTTCAATTTCTTTCTATTATAGCATTCTATTTCTAATTTTTTTCTTATTAAGGCATTATACTTTGAAAAATCTACCCAATTTATATTGCATTTATCAAAACATTATTATTTTAAAAACTCTACCCAGTTATAGCAGTAAAAATTGCCTTATATTTGGATGACATTACACAATACCTTAAGGAGGGAAAACTATTTAATTTAGTTAAAAAGCACGATACCGAAACTACCAAACATAATTGCCAGCATAGAATACCTTGATGCATAAGAAAAATATCTACTTGTGGAACAAGAAAATAGAAAAAGAACTCGGAGTTTTAAAATGATGTATCTTAATGCATGAATAAGATGTCAAAATACATATGAAACATGAAAGCGAATAAAATACAAAATAACTTACATCGGAAGAATATCATTGTTCTTTTAATATGCGTTTATCATGCAACGTACGAATACACGAAAAATATGATATTAATTGTAAGACAAAACAACTGAAAGAATCCAACTTACTTGTACCATAGAAAAGCTCAATAAGAAAGCATTAAATTACTGTTAGACACACGTGTGGACCTCGGCTGTTTAATAATTAGGGTTTCACAAATAAGGAATATTTTGTTCCCTATATATAGGAGAATAACCGTATCATTATGGAGACAAAAAAATTTACTTGGCAAGTCTTATCATTGTTTTATTACTACTTATTTTTTCGTTTACTGTGTTATTAATTCCTTATTGAGTACCAACATAAAAGACATGCAAGTATAAGCATGCGTAAAATTGGTTGAGTAGTGTGCGAAAATTTAGAATTTGACAACTAAGATGCAGCCAACCCTAATTAAATTGTTTCAATCCAATTAATTGATTCATAAGAATAAACTAAAAAAGGCAGCAAGTTATATTTTGTCGAGGTTACATGCATATAAAATTAAATTATAAGTATCAATAGTGAGTGGCTAACCTTATTTGAGAGTACATTCCAGAGACCATCACTTGCAATAATTATAAACTCTACACCATCAATTAATTCCTCCTGTGAATGGGATTCAACAATGGATCAATAAAACAGAACCTATAAACATTTCTTGTTTTGTCTTATCTATGAGGAGTTGAAAAAATTGTATATAATTTATGAAAAATTATTAAATTACCTGAATTTCTGGTTCAGCTGAAACATATGGCTTAAGTAGTTTGTCTCCAAAGGCACGAGAAACAGCAAGAACCCCACCAACACGCCATGTTCCTGAAATTCAAAATAGTAATTGATTTATTGTAATAGATCACAATAAAGCAAGAAGCTTTTAAAGAAGACATATGTGATTAAAAGGGAAAGAATATATTATTTAATATTTATCGTACCTGCCCAAATGATGAAGCCACCAGCCTGTTCGATACGCTCACGTTCATCACTTCTGTCAGGCTTGTGATCGATTGATAAAGGAATAGCTGAAAAAAAAAATTAGGTCAAAGTCAAACCTACACAAATCACAATTTTGTTACGTGCATGTTCATGTTCATGTATGTAGGAAACCAACTTAATTTGCCGATTTAGTAGCTATTCTATTACCAAAAAGTGATAAGTCTTTATTTTTTTAATTGATTCTCTAGGTCTTATTTGAAGTTCCTTCAATATCTTTTCTTAGTAATTGTTAACATAGTTCCATGTGATTGATGTGAATAAACAGGTATAAAGTTTAAAAGCAATTTAATAAGAGAAGAGATGAATGAAAAAAAAAATCATATCTAGCACATCAACGGATAGGAAGACTTTAAATTATGTAGAGTACTACTACTATTCTTTTGCTCAATTTTGTTAAAAAAGTAGATGTGACAACCAGGGTACAATTGCACATGGAACCATGTTAAGGTTGCGGTCAAAAGGAAGCAAAAAGAAAAAATCTTGACTTATTTTTTGACCAAAATGAAGCACACAGTCCTTCTTTCCCCTCATTGTGGCATGTTTACTTTGATGTATTAAGTGTACAATTGCACATGGAGAAAAGTAGAAACACACCAAAACAAGAGGGAAGGACATGAGATAGAAAAGGTATCATGTTTTTCCTTTATTATATATGCATATCAAACCACATTAGTAACCATTATTAATTATTCAAACTCTATTTTCCAAATAAAGATCCTCAAGACTTCCATCTTGCCACCTGTCTCATTGCATTTGTAAGGAAGCAGTACATGTGCAATGAGAATGTGGGCCATAAGATGACATAACCACATGCTACACAATCAATGCAACCCCACAATGGACCAACATATAACTAACTAATATGTTAATCTTTAAATTAATAACATGGAAACAGAAAAACATTCAAGTACTAATTAACAAACATGCCAACATCCTTGTTCAAACCTAATATTGTCAAGTACAATTATGTATGTGGGTTTTGTGATGTGTACTTTCCATAATTGATTAAACTAAGAAAAGGGTAATTCTGGAAAGAGGGTAGTGAATCTTTTTTTTTTTACCTGACCCTGCCCTGCAAGCAACAACTCTTGAATCACCTACATTTGCTACAAGAATTCGGTCACCAAGCATTACAGCAGTTGATGCAGTTGAACCAGCATCTCTTTGTTGAGGGTTTTCACCATTAAGGTAATCAGCATCTGTCCTTCTAAATGCTTCAACTGTAACCAAATAACATATTGAAATTTAAAGAAAATAATATAATATTCACATAAATGAGGATAAGAGGTTATTATACCTATAGCTGTCTTTGTGTCTTTCATAAAACCTGGATGACCACTTAGATTCTTGAAAAGATTGTTCTTAAGATATTCTGCTGTTCTTGAACCACCATGACCTATATACATGGTAAGATCAGAAACAAAACCGAAAAAGTGAAGAAAAGATAACTTTATAAGGTATCGTGATAGAATTACTGACCATCAAAGACACCAAAAAAGGCAACTGTCTGACCATCAACTTCTGATATTGTTGTTTCAAAGTAATCCTCCATTGATGCCCTTTTACCCTTGAAACTGGCATAGCCATATTTAAATCTAGCAGTTTTGCTTCCACTCAGAAAGCTACCAAGACAAAAACAGATTTAGGATAGTAATTTATCACAAAGTTAATCGTACGTCTGATCGTCTCTCAGATAATTGTGTGTATTCGTGAGTAATGATTATTTATGTAACTTTATTCTTTTTAATTTATGGTGCGCTGTGTGCCTTTTAAGTAGTAAAGGTAAAGGAGCATGCCCAATTGTCAATTCAAGAATATTGGCAATCAATTACAAACTAAAAGAGAACAGATTTAATTACTCCCCTCATCCAAACCTAGTAGAACCTGTTAAAATACAAAAGCTTCATTAAGGCTGCAATTTATTAACACCAGAATGTTTCAATTGTAAACATGTTTTATGATCAATTTAGTTATAAAAAATTTCGTTTATGACCAGATAGATTCTCGAAGGTGCTCAAAATCCGAAAAATTGACTTAAAAAATTTGTAAGCAAGGGGATGAAGGTAAAATAAAACGAAAGCTGAAATATTAGGTCCGTTTTGTACCTGATTCCACCACCACTATCCAAGGCATCAGGGTCCTTAGAGGGAACCACAATGGCAGATTGGTTTTGTTGTACCTTTTCGTGTTTCGGTTCAGATAAGGGTTCCGGCTTTTGAGCGGTAATAGGTGGCGGATTCGACGGTTTAACGTCGTCGGAATCATCTGTAAGGGGAGGAGGTCGGCGGTACTCTGGAGGAGCGGTAGTGGCGGAGGCCGTGGTGGAATCTTTGACGTCCATGATCAGTAGCAATTCATTCAAAGGTGGAATCTGGGGGATGATCTGTCGTTCCTTCTGTTCTATTCAAACATTGTTTGTATCATTCATCTTTTTTTCCATGGTTTTCAGTGTTTTCGGTTCGTTGTTATATGGCGGATGACGCTACCCAATTTTGGCAATTTTTGTTCTTTTGCGATTGACCCCTTATCTTTTCTCTTCTACAATTTGATCCTTGTAAGTTCCATTTTGTTTGGTTTTGGCATAAACCAAAACTCCTAAAACTATTTCAATCCTATGATGTAACTCATTTGGTTGTTGTTGAATTGACGGTAGTGGCGGATTTGTTATAGGACATCCCTGTTAAATTTTGGACACATAGTGTAATTTTTATTTATTTATTTATTTTTCTAATAGGATGCAACCCTGCAAAAAAATTATCTTATTATATTACCTCAGAAAATTTTTTTTATGCCACAGCTATTGGTAAATCCTGCATCCGCCCCTGATTGACGGATTCATAAAAGAAGGTGCATTATTGAGAAGAGAGTGTTTACTTAGACCAGTCGTAATACTCATCACGGAGGAACCGTGATGGCCACATGGAGCCCTATTACGGCGGTGCACACCGTCCCGGGTGCACCGTGATGGGCATGGTCGTGGTTCATTGTAATGGTGAGCAAGACTTACCATAGCCAATCCCATTCATTTAGCCGTTGAACGGCTACTTAAAAAAAAACACATTTTTTTTACTTTTTTTAATTATCCATATTTACCTATATAAATAATACAATTTTACCTTAATACAACACACATTCACCAATTTATCTACCTTTTCTATACAATTATTTTTCTATGGAGAAAAATCCAAACACATTCAAACCCCAACCGTGAGTATGATTGTTAGATGCATTTTATGCATATTTTCTCGGCCGTTTTTACCTTCTTTTATTTGCTTTTATAGTTCTTTTCATGCATAATCATTCAATTTCCGAGGACAAAAGATACTTCATAAGTTTGTGTGTGATTTCAGGTAGAGATGGACTTTTGGAGCAGGATCGAGGAGATTTGGAGATTTAGAAGCGTGGAGCACGAAGGGGAAGCATGGAACGAGGCTTTGGAGGCTTGGAATAGAGCTTGGATGGACCATGGAGCTTTGGAGCAACAAATGGAAGCGAATAGAGTTGAGCAAAATGAATAAATTGGAGTTTCAGACCCACACGGGGTCGTGCCAGACCCCCTATCCATGCAATTCGAAGTAACAGACCCACACGGGGTCGTGTACATCCACACGAGGTCGTGTGAAATCGTGCAGTTGCCCCATATCATCCTACACGACCCGTGTGACTTTACACGGGTCGTGTAGTACATAAAAAGTTGGTTTCTCAGCAGTTTCCTGCACGGTTTTTAGGGGTCATTTGGCACAGTTAGACACTTGGAGAGCAAATGGAGACGAATTTGAATAAGAGATTTGATCAAAAACATTTGGAAACTTTTAATTTGGTGTTTTACCACTTGTTTGTAAGTACATTTAGCATCTTTTATTGTTGTTCGTTTAAGAGATTTAGCCATATCATGTGTGGCTAGATCTCTTCTATTTTTGATTCTGTAGACACCTGATCTTGGTACTAATCATTCGGCTAGCATTATGTTTCTCATCTAGTGTTTTGAATTTGTGCATCAATGTTTCATTTGATTCTCATGTTGGTTCATGTTGGCCACTAGAATTAATGTGTTTGTCAAATTTGTTATTTCGTTTCTGAAATTCGTAATTGTTTCATAAATGAATACTTGTAACAACACCGGGTTGATCTTTTGTTAAATAAACTCGCGTGCAATTTAAAACACACATTTTTACATTTCCGAGCAAACGAGAAATAATGAATGTTAATTGGTTTGTCTAAATGAAACTTAATTCGTTTTTCTTAGTAAAAACTCAAGAGCTTATTTGGTTTATACTAAAGAGAGACAGAATTACTTCAAAGAGCACGTTTTGAGTAATTACTTAAATAGACTAAAGTGTTAGAGCTTGTTAACACTTGGGAACCAATTTTGGATGAAGTTGATGTAATTTCTAGTCTATAATGATTGCCTTAATCAGATGTGTTGAACGGAATCGGAACTCATTTATTTGTATTGTGTTTTAATTATTTCCATGTTTAACCGTTTAATTCTAAATCCTTAAAAATCCCACGTCACTTGTATCTCATATAAACAATCGGTATATGATTTAGTCCCTTGTCGTTGTGGACCGACCCGTGCTTATCTTATACTATTTTTATAGTAAATTGAGCAGTGCAAATCTTAGTCTTATTTATATTTATCTCAATTTATTTGTTGAGTTTGATGCCTCAACAATGATCCATTTGGATTAAACTCGACCCCTCGACAAAACCCGAACCTTGAATCACCGCAGGATGGTTTCGTAAATTTACTTCAATCCGGGTCCCCGATCTCACAACAAGGGATTTTTCAAAAACAATTCCCACCTTTCAATTCGTATCAACAAGGGTTCCAACCGACTTTCGTATTCCAACAAGGGTGGTTCCAACCGCAAGCATCGCAACCACGACCGTCACAACCACCACCACAACCGATTCCAGTGTCTCCCGAAACCGTTGAGAAGACACAACAAGTTGACAACCAACGACGCTGGGCCATGAAAAAGAAAGGAAAAAAAACCGCAAGGCGAGGGGCGAATAATTTGGACAAAAGACGAAGAACTAAATTTGGTCAAGGCGTGGGTTTCGGTTTCCGTTGACCCGATAGTCGAAGACTCTCAAACCCAATAGACGTTTTGGATAAAATTTCAATCAACGTTTTACGACTTAATAGGCGAAGAGCGTCGAAACTTAGATAAAATAACATCCAAATGGCGCGAAATGAGAATCAAACTTAATGCCTTCAACGGTATTTACAACAACCTCACGAACATGCACAAGAGTGGGGCGAATGTAACACCACGATACTTTTGTGGAGTATTAATATGTTAATCATAGTGTATTTATGATTTAATATGGTGTTCTAAGTATTAGAAAGTTAATACTAGAAAAAGGGTAAATTGGTTATTTTACCATAAAAGGGTAATTTGGTCATTTGACCAAGTGAAGGACCAATTATGTAAAAATATTGTTGCTTGTGGCAAAACAATAAGAAAAGAGAGTTTTATTGTGATAAAATGTGATAAAAGTGCCAAAAGTTCAAGAAAATGAACTTAAGGACTAAATTTGTAAAGTTGGAAGTATAAATAGGAGAGTTGACTCTCCTATGTGTGGCTGAACATTTGAGATGATCGGGAGGAGCTTTGATGGTGCGATTTCTGCAGAGATCATGGAATTAAAGCAAGTAATCACAAACAAAGCTTGGAATGGAAGACTTCCAAACAAATAAGGTTAGTAATTACCTTTTTAACCAAGTTCTTGAAGTGTTCTTGGTGGGTTTTCTTGAGATGAACTGGAAATCGAATTCCAGTTATAATCCAAGTGGTTTTGTATGATTATAAGTAGCAAACATGCTTGTGTTGTAAGAACACACATTAAAATTGAAAGTATGTTGCTATTGTTGAAAATTTGGAACTTTGCTCAAGAAGCCTAGAATACATGTTTATATGATTCAGTGGATTCTAATGAGTTCTAAGGAGTTCCAAATGTTGTTAATGATGAGAATAATCAGTAGAAGTGATTAATTTTGAAGAATTTCGGTTTTTGGACCAAAATGTCAAAAACGGGAATTGTTGGAAAATGTTTGAAATATATGATTTCCATGGGTTAAAACTAGATGTTAATGAATGGTTTTTGACCTGGAACAATCATCTATCGATTAAGTCATGTATTAAGCACTTAAAAATGAGAAAATGGGAATTCGTAGCATGAAAAACGGATAAGAGAAACTGCACAGCGGCAGATCGGGTCGCGATCTCCATGGAGATCGTGTCGCGATCGATCGGGTCGCGATCCACATGGGGATCGGGTCGCGATCCAGCGGCTGCATGAAAATGAGCAGATTTGCTACTGCCTTCTGTTAAGCCTTGGTCCAATTTTGGGACTTGATGCTAGACTTGTCCGTTTGACCTCAAATTTTGAACATAGGTCTAATATGATGTGAAACTTCGTGGAAAATTGTCGGAATACGTATACGACCTCCCGAAAGTACTGTAGTAAAATACGTGTATTTTGGAAAATGTATAATTTAAAGAAAGATGGTAATTGAAAGTTATCATCTAGAAATGGTCCCCAATTGTATTATATTGGACTCTTGTGTAGTAGAGTCAATTGAAATGGTTGTTAACCTATTATCATTTGGTATATAAATGAATATATAGGTACGGGATAAATGGTTGTGGTGTACGCAAAGGCAAGAAACAACCGGAACTAAATGCAGCTAGTATCCAGGTGAGTAATCTCGCTGATATCATATATGATATATGATGATTGAACTGTTACAGATTGAAACTGCTTGGGGGGACAAAATTGACAGTTGACAGATGCGTTGAGAAGACAATACCAGATAAGCCGTGAGTCTGCGACAGACAAGAACGGAGCTGTGAGTCAATGATATGACAATATCAGATAAGCCGTGAGTCTGAGAAAGACAAGAACGGAGCTGTGAGTCAACAAATGAATAAACAATGCGACAATACCAGATAAGCCGTGAGTCTACGTTAGACAAGAACGGAGCTGTGAGTCAACCTTTGAAAAGGCAATACCGGATAATCTGTGAGTCATTGAGATGGCAAGAACGGAGTCGTGAGTCTAGGCAAAAGCGGGACAAACTCGTGAGCCATAAATGATTATGATATTTGACTTTAAGTCCAAATGGTGCGGTCTTTTGACTATGATACCGGGTTATTGAGCCCAGCTGGTACGGCCTTTGGGCTATGACTTGTATATTGAAAATGTTCTGGTACGGCTTACATAGCCATGACATATGGTGCGGCTTAGATAGCCATGATATATGATGTAGTCCATTGTGACTAAGAAACATGAGACAAAAATGGTTAGACGTGAATATATATGCAAATAACTGACGTGGCTTGATAATTACAGGTTACTGTGATTCAGCCTGTAAGGCTACATATTAGGATGTCAAATCCTAGGAGATATGTGGTCAGCCAGTAAGGCTAGGAGTTTGGATTCGATATCCATACAGATATATGATTGTATTTTTATACATGTTATTTGCAGATACGATTACTCACTGAGCTTCATAGCTCACGTTATTTGTTAAATGTCCCTGCAGGTTAGCACGATCCTGATAAGGGAAAAGATAGAGTCCGTGACTAAAGAAGTGGGACTTGTAGATGCTATTAGTAGCAGCCCGGCTTCAAAGGAGATTACGGTATTTTATACCCTCCTTGATACACTTGTACCCGTTTTTAATAAAATATACCCCTTTTGTTATGGTTTTATGTATTGAAACCTTTGTTAAAAATGAAAATTTTTCAGGGGTGTTTTTGTTTTAAAAGTCGGGTGTTACAAGTTGGTATCAGAGCCGTGGTTTAAGTGAACTAGGTGTCTATAGAGTAGACTCCTGGACTTAAACCTTGAGATAGTAGACATGATGTATAGTTAGGTGTATATAAATTGTTATTATACATATATAACCTAACTGTTGCTGACTTCTAACGTATAAGAAGTATGAGCAGCGAATCTTATTTGGAGGAATTTTGGGGCATGGAGCTTTTAGTGGTGGACCAGCCCTTTCTCAAGGCTCCATTGAACGAGGGGCAAAGAGACGAGTAGCATAAAATCCACATAATAAGCAACAGTAGCTGCTGTGGTCAGAGAAAGAAATTGGGTGCTCACCCTGACTGATATTCAAGGTGAAAGAAAAGTAGCTGAGACTACAAGAAAAGCAGAAAAATGTTAGTGGACGCTTCAGGAGAAGTTACCACGATTTAGGTCCAACCTTAAAGGGAAGGGACCAAAATGAAAAAGGCGATGCGATGTAAGAAGTGCACGAAAAGCACTAAGAAAATTGTAGAGTAGAGACTCTACCGTTGAAATGCTGAAATTGCAGAAAATAGGAGCATATTGCTCGACCTTGTTGGATGGCACGGAAGTGTGTCTAGCGCGGAGCTATAGAACACTTTCCTATGAAATGTTCACATGCTAAATGTGGAGTAACGGGTGATAAACCCGGTAAAGAAAGGGAAGGGAAGAAAGAAGAAATGAATGGTCGAAAAGGACCAGTGGTATCATGAGCATTCCAGTAGATTGTGGAAGAAGCTCGTGAGTAGACTGATATGGTCTTAGATATGATTGTTTTGAATATAATCCCCGTATACGTTATATTTGATCCATGGAGCTATGCTTTGGATTGGTGACTTTGATGTCATGTCTGAGTATTTCATCAACGATTATGGATGAAATGTTGAAAGTAGCTATAGCAGTTAGCAAATATGTTCAAGATATTGAACACCTGGAAGGTAGTCTGCCTAGGATTTACGGGACCATTTTTCCCTATAAATCTGAAGCCGATGACTACCAATGAATCTGAAGAAATTGTATGTATGAATTGGTTAGCAATGAATGATGCTAACATGAATTGTAGAAATATGAACATTTTGGTTCTAAACTCAGAAATGAATTGGATGAAAATTCAGAGTAAACAACTATTGTTGATAATACCGATTACTTCTCTTTGCTTAACTCGAAAAAGAGTCGGTAAAGGAAGGATGTTTTAGTTGGCATATGCAGTATTTGCCAAACTAAATAAAGCGGTGACAGAAGTGTAAAACTTTAAATAAATTCTTGGATGTTTCTTCCAAAGAACCTCCAGAATTACCGCCAGATTGATGAGAAGAGTTTATGATTAAACTGGTCTTGGGAGCCGTTCCTGCTATCTAGGCTCTATATTGATTAGTATCTGCAGAGATGGCAGAGTGGTAAAACAATTAGAAGAAATTGTTTTGAATCGGGGTCTCATATGGCCGAATGTGTCATCATGTGGAGCCCTATCTTGTTTGAAAAGAAGAAAGACAAGTTGATGTGTATGTGCATTGACTACCGAGAATCTGATATTCTCAAAACCAGAACGAATATGATGTACAGTCGTGCTAAATATTGGAGTTACTTCGTAAAGAAAAATAATATGCGAAGTTTTGCAAGTGTGAAATTTAGCTAAAAGAAGTTTCAAATCTTTGGGCATGTTAACAGTGCCAAAGATGATAAAGTACATCCAGTGAAAATGATGTTATGATAAAACGAGAACCGCCTGAGGAATCTGACTAAAATTGTAGTTCCTTGGATTGGCGGGTTATTATAGGAGAGTTGTAGAAAACTGCTCCTTGATTGCTATCTAGTTGACTAAAGTTGACCAAGAAAAGTGAAAAGTTTGAGTGGGTAGAAAGACCACACGTATCTTTTTAAAGGTTGAAATAAACCTTGTGTGAAGCTCCGGTGTTAGCATTATTGCTAAGCGGAGAAGATAAATTGGATTACAGAAATGCATCCAGAGTTGACTTTGGGTACAAGTTAAAAAGAAGACTTGATAAATACGAGAAAATTTGAAAATATTTAAGAAGCAGTAAAAGTAGTATGTGGATCATCGAGTAAGACCGTTGAAACTCCAAGTGAAGGAAGATGGTGGTACTCAAAATGTTCCTTGGAAAGACTAAAAATCTGCTTGGGACGAAAAGGAAGTCAAGCCCTCATTTATTGGACTTTTCCAGGTGTCCCAAAGAGTAAGAATTGTGGTATACTGATCGAAATTTCTTGGTGAACTTCAAGATATATATAATGTTTTTATGGGTCTCATAGTTCTGAGAACATGGATTGATAAATTTCAACGAATACCTCATGCTGAAATGAAGGTAAATAAGTAGTTAAGGTACCCGGAACAACCGGAGGAATGTTAGATGAACAGTGATGTAATCACAAAATAGAAGACTAGTATGGTAAAAGTGCTTTGGCAATACCATGAATGTTTCCATATAATATGGGAAACCGAAATTGTAACGAGATATAAATACCCTCGCTTGTTTGCATGATTTCGGGGACGAAATCTTTTGAAGGAGGGGAGAATTTGTAACACCACGATACTTTTGTCGAGTATTAATATGTTAATCATAGTGTATTTATGATTTAATATGGTGTTCTAAGTATTAGAAAGTTAATACTAGAAAAAGGGTAAATTGGTCATTTTACCATAAAAGGGTAATTTGGTCATTTGACCAAGTGAAGGACCAATTATGTAAAAATATTGTTGCTTGTGGCAAAACAATAAGAAAAGAGAGTTTTATTGTGATAAAATGTGATAAAAGTGCCAAAAGTTCAAGAAAATGAACTTAAGGACTAAATTTGTAAAGTTGGAAGTATAAATAGGAGAGTTGACTCTCCTATGTGTGGCTGAACATTTGAGATGATCGGGAGGAGCTTTGATGGTGCGATTTCTGCAGAGATCATGGAATTAAAGCAAGGAATCACAAACAAAGCTTGGAATGGAAGACTTCCAAACAAATAAGGTTAGTAATTACCTTTTTAACCAAGTTCTTGAAGTGTTCTTGGTGGGTTTTCTTGAGATGAACTGGAAATCGAATTCCAGTTATAATCCAAGTGGTTTTGTATGATTATAAGTAGCAAACATGCTTGTGTTGTAAGAACACACATTAAAATTGAAAGTATGTTGCTATTGTTGAAAATTTGGAACTTTGCTCAAGAACCCTAGAATACATGTTTATATGATTCAGTGGATTCTAATGAGTTCTAATGAGTTCTAAGGAGTTCTAAATGTTGTTAATGATGAGAATAATCAGTAGAAGTGATTAATTTTGAAGAATTTCGGTTTTTGGACCAAAATGTCAAAAACGGGAATTGTTAGAAAATGTTTGAAATATATGATTTCCATGGGTTAAAACTAGATGTTAATGAATGGTTTTTGACCTGGAACAATCCTCTATCGATTAAGTCATGTATTAAGCACTTAAAATGAGAAAATGGGAATTCGTAGCATGAAAAACGGACAAGAGAAACTGCACAGCGGCAGATCGGGTCGCGATCTCCATGGAGATCGGGTCGCGATCCACATGGGGATCGGGTCGCGATCCAACGGCTGCATGAAAATGAGCAGATTTACTACTGCCTTCTGTTAAGCCTTGGTCCAATTTTGGGACTTGATGCTAGACTTGTCCGTTTGACCTCAAATTTTGAACATAGGTCTAATATGATGTGAAACTTCGTTGAAAATTGTCGGAATACGTATACGACCTCCCGAAAGTACTGTAGTAAAATACGTGTATTTTGGAAAATGTATAATTTAAAGAAAGATGGTAATTGAAAGTTATCATCTAGAAATGGTCCCCAATTGTATTATATTGGACTCTTGTGTAGTAGAGTCAATTGAAATGGTTGTTAACCTATTATCATTTGGTATATAAATGAATATATAGGTACGGGATAAATGGTTGTGGTGTACGCAAAGGCAAGAAACAACCGGAACTAAATGCAGCTAGTATCCAGGTGAGTAATCTCGCTGATATCATATATGATATATGATGATTGAACTGTTACATATTGAAACTGCTTGGGGGGACAAAATTGACAGTTGACAGATGCGTTGAGAAGACAATACCAGATAAGCCGTGAGTCTGCGACAGACAAGAACGGAGCTGTGAGTCAATGATATGACAATATCAGATAAGCCGTGAGTCTGAGAAAGACAAGAACAGAGCTGTGAGTCAACAAATGAATAAACAATGCGACAATACCAGATAAGCCGTGAGTCTACGTTAGACAAGAACGGAGCTGTGAGTCAACCTTTAAAAAGGCAATACCGGATAATCCGTGAGTCATTGAGATGGCAAGAACGGAGCCGTGAGTCTAGGCAAAAGCGGGACAAACTCGTGAGCCATAAATGATTATGATATTTGACTTTAAGTCCAAATGGTGCGGTCTTTTGACTATGATACCGGGTTATTGAGCCCAGCTGGTACGGCCTTTGGGCTATGACTTGTATATTGAAAATGTTCTGGTACGGCTTACATATCCATGACATATGGTGCGGCTTAGATAGCCATGATATATGATGTAGTCCATTGTGACTAAGAAACATGGGACAAAAATGGTTAGACGTGAATATATATGCAAATAACTGACGTGGCTTGATAATTACAGGTTACTGTGATTCAGCCTGTAAGGCTACAGATTAGTGTAACACCCGGCTTTTAAAACAAAAACACCCCTGAAAATTTTTCATTTTTAACAAAGGTTTTAGTACATAAAACCATAAACATAGGGGTATATTTTTAATAAAAACGGGTACAAGTGTATCAAGGAGTATACAAATATAGTAACCTCCATATAAGCCGGGCTGCTACTGACAGCATCTACAAGTCCACTTCTTGAGTCACAGACTTTATCCTTACCCTTACCAGGGTTATGCTAACCTGCAAGGACATTTAACAAACGGTATGAGCTACAAAGCTCAGTGAATAATCGTATCTGCAAATAACACGTATAAGAATACATTCATATATAATTTCCTATATATGATAAATCTATTAACCGTATATCTCTGTCTGGATATCGGTTCCAAACGCCTAGCCGTTCTGGCTAACCATATATGTCTTAGTATTGCACATCCTATCGCATAGTCTTACGGGTTGTTATTTGCATACATTTCTGTCCCATATTTCTTAGTCATAATTGACCGCATCGTATTTCATGGCTATTTAAGCCGCACCCTATGTCATAGCTATATAAGCTGCACCAAAACATTTTCAATATATAAATCATAGCCCTCAGGCCGCACCAATTGGTTTCAATAACCCGATATCATAGCCATAAGGCCGTACCATGTTCCTGTAACAATATCATAGCCGTATAGGCCGCACCAGTTGGATATAGCATCCAATATCATAGCCACAAGTGGCCGCACCATCTATTATCAGCTTATTTCACAATCAATCATGGCTTACGGGTTTACCCGCTATTGCCTAGACTCACGGCTCCGTTCTTGTCATCGCAATGACTCACGGATTATCCGGTATTGCCTAATTAAAGTGGACTCACAGCTCCGTTCTTGTCTATCACAGACTCACGGCTTATCTGGTATTGTCGCATTACTGACTCACAGCTCCGTTCTTGTCTATCACAGACTCACGGCTTATCTGGTATTGTCATATCCCTGTTTATCTTTTTATTGACTCACAGCTCCGTTCTTGTCTTTTTCAAACTCACGACTTATCTGGTATTGTCATATATCAAATCATATAATCTGTCATTTTCGTCCCCAAAACAGTTTCAACCTGTAATAGGGCAATCAACACATATCATATATGATATAAGTGAGATTACTCACCTGGATACTAGCTGCGTTTAAATCCCGGTTGTTTCTTGCCTTTGCGTGCACCACAACCATTTTGTCCCATACCTATATATTCATTTATATACCAAATGATAATAGGTTAATAATCATTTCAGTTGACTCTAATACATAAGAGTCCAATATTATGCAACTATAAACTATCCCTAGATGATAAACTTTCCATTTACCATCTTTTCATGAGTTTTACTATTCACCGAGGCATTCGTATTGATCTACAGTGCCCCCGAGGAGTCGAAAACTCAATTTAATATTTTTCCCAGACTTTTCAAACCATTAGGGACTTATGGTTCAAGTTTGAGGTAAATCGGACAAGCCAAACAAAAGTTAGCGTTTCTGACTCCCTGTCTGGTGGGCGCACTGCGCCAGGAGTGGGGCGCACTGCGCCTGAGCGCACCCCGCCAGGATCCTGGACGCACTGCGCCTAGCGCCTGGGCAGTCTCCTGATCAGTCGCGATTTGTGCACTGTAGCACGCAGTTTTGACATTTTAAGTCCATAATGCTGATCTTAATCATATGGGGTTTATTCCTAGGCTAAAACCTTCTATTAATACAAGGTTTTCAACCCTCAAAACCCACTCAATCAATCATATGAAGAATTAGGGTTCTTAGTTCCAAAAACCCCAAAACTTCAAATTCATCATAAATAACAATCTACTTCCATTATCTTGAATTAAGCCCTTATTAGCATGACTTAATGGAAGTATTACATCATTTTAATCACCCAATCATAACTGTAAATGCAGTTTTGAGTTCTACAAAACTCATCAAGAACACATAAACTAGAACTTGGAAAACTTACCTCCAAAACTTCCAATTCTACCCTTTGAAGCCAAGAATCGAATTCCAAGTTCAAACCTTCAAGAATTGCTCCAAATTCCTGCAACGATCGCTCAAGAACCTTCTCCCGTGAACTCTAGAATTCTGCACATGTGGGAGAGCTTGTCCCACTATTTATACTTCCAGAAATTGCAGTTTAGTCCCTAGAGTTGTAATTCTTGAACTTTTGCCACATTTTACACATATTTATGACAAAAACTAGTTTTTATAACATTTTAAGTCCTAAACTCAAAATATTATTACAAACTTAATACTTTTCTGTCCAAAAGACCAAATTACCCTTCTAAAGTAAAATGACCAATTTACCCTTTTTATTATATTTATATAAAAATAGTGTCTTGGCGTTACAATTAGGATGTCAAATCCTAGGAGATATGTAGTCAGCCAGTAAGGCTAGGAGTTTGGATTCGATATCCAGACAGATATATGATTGTATTTTTATACATGTTATTTGCAGATACGATTACTCACTGAGCTTCATAGCTCACGTTATTTGTTAAATGTCCCTGCAGGTTAGCACGATCCTGATAAGGGAAAAGATAGAGTCCGTGACTAAAGAAGTGGGACTTGTAGATGCTATTAGTAGCAGCCCGGCTTCAAAGGAGATTACGATATTTTATACCCTCCTTGATACACTTGTACCCGTTTTTAATAAAATATACCCCTTTTGTTATGGTTTTATGTATTGAAACCTTTGTTAAAAATGAAAAATTTTCAGGGGTGTTTTTGTTTTAAAAGCCGGGTGTTACAGCGAACGATTTCGACGTCTTCAACGCGGCGATGCAATAATATGAAAAAACTATGCCCACCCGAAAAACATTTCCGTATGTGAAGGCTTAGACCGAGTTGAGAAAACAACCAAAATGGCTTCTTACCGAAGATTCGCAATCTTCCGGAACGAAACATTCGAGGTCGGTCCGTCAAGACACATCACAACAATCCGACGGACGTACACATATCGACGTCAACAACGAGCCGATGGATCTTGAAGACGAACAACTGATCTGTCGACCGATCAGGCGAGACAAGGCGAAGTAAGCGGCTTCCGGTTCGAGAGCCAAAAGTTCGGAGTCAAGCATCACAGATTTATTTGGAGAAAAATTTGATCGTTACGTCCAACTACAATCCGACAAGGTCGGGATAATGAATCGAGTGGAAGAAAAAATCGTCGAAGCACAACAACAAATCGTAGAAACGCAACAACTAATCGCCGAAACGCAAAGGGACTTACAAAGGAACGCCAATATCGACTTGTTGGAAAAAAAGCCACCAATTTCGAGGATGAACATTTGGAAATTTTCCTAGCGATGCGGGAAAGTGTCCGAGCTAAATATCGATTTAGGAACTAGTTTATTATTATTGTCATGTTTCGTTTTTTTTTCGAAGTTAGTTTTTATTTTTATTTTATTTTGGTTGTTTTTTTAATATTAATGTAATGTTTTTTAATGAAAAATTAGGTTTTTATTTATTTTGGAATTTTTTTAATTAAAAAAGTGATGTGTTGTGATGAAATATGATAGATATTTCTTGTGTGATGTGATTACATTGTGATAGAATTTTATGGTGAAAAAAATATGAAATGATAGTGACGTGACGCCCATCACATGTGATCATGTGATAGATACTCCTAATGGTCTTAAGTTGATATCATATGGTGAACTAAATCTATTTTTTATTATAAAAAAGTTAATATTTATTATTCTATCTTTATAATCTATTTAAATCCAATATTTTACTTATATACCACAATAAACTTCTATTAATATTTTTTTTTATCAAAAATGTATTGCTATAAACTTACTATATTGGCTGACATTTTTTTTCAAATTAATTAATTTATCTTCATCTTTATCATAATTGTATGACTTTTTAATTTATAAGTCTATTTCATATTTTTGAAAAATAACATTAATTGAATAAAATAATAGAAAAAAACTTTTAAAAAGTTTTTTCAAAATTATTTTATAATTGAATAACACTATTTTATAATTATGATATAAAATAATTTGTTATGAAATATAAGAGCCAAAATAGACAAAAGCTTTTAAAAACTTTTTTCAAATAATAAAAACTCTTGTCTCGAATTATAAAAAGCATTAAAAATCTTTTTCAAATAATATAAAGTTTTTAAAAAAGATACCATGACAGATGCTTCAAGTATAATTTATGATTAATTTTTAATTTACTAAAAATATTAAATAGTTAACTTATTTTGATGCAAATAAAATATTTATTTTCAATATAAATTAGATAGAAATGGATAAAAAAAATATTTTTCATATATGTTCAACCTAGTTGATTTTTAAAGCTTTATGAGTTTTTATTATTGTGAAGTTGTGCTCATTTTTGTCATACAACTGGATAATTCTATAATCTATTTAATTGAGATTGAATAAGATAGTATATTAATACTCCCCTCTCTCTCTCTCTCTCTCTCTCTCTCTCTCTATATATATATATATATATATATATATATATATATATATATATATATATATATATATATATATATATATATATATATATATATATATATATATATATATAAAATACAAATCTTGATATATTTTTTCATTTTTTTAGTTGATATAATATTATTTTTTTAAGAACACAAATTTTTCCTTATAAATATATATCTAACAAAAAAGGCACGATAAACTTTTTTTTAAACATGTCGCATTAGCCTAAGCTGTGGGTGTGAACGGATCGTAAAATATGCTTTAATTTGTATAAAATTTTTGTTGTTTTTTTGTGATCTGATTGTAAAATTAAGCTCAATAGGGTAGTCTAACCTAAACATGTTAGGTTTTTTGAAAGCTACAATCTTCTAAATCATTTTAATTTCAAAACATAATATTATTATCTTATTAAAATTTGAATCTTATTTATCAAACCAATTATACATGGAAATAAATAAAATAGAAAAAGCAATATTATGATCATTGAGAAAATATTTTCAATGTTCTTTATGAAACGATGGAAGAGTCAAATGCATGGGAACGAAAACTAAAAAGCCAACTTATCAAGAAAGACAATCTAGTTCTTTCTAAATTAAAGTCAAGTGTTAAATGTATACTTATTTCAACCATGTCTTGCTTTTTATTAATTTATACTAGCATGATAAGTTTTATTTTTTATAATTAATGCAACAATTTTTTTAATTTCTAAACAATTTGGATAATACAAATGTTCCTTTGCCAAACAGTGCATGTCTAAATTGGTGATTTTTAGTAACAATTAAAATGTAGTATAATTCATGTCAATAACCATTTTATATACAAATTTAAACACCGTGTTCAAATAAAAAATTTAGAATATAGCAAAAATACATATCATCACATTGTTTTATCAAATTATAATGATATAACTTACCGAACATGAATAACTTTGACCCATGGAAATGTTCTTTTTCGCATATGTTTGTCCAAAATTATTTATTCAAGTTGTTTAATTTTGTTGCAATTGGCATAATATTGAAAATGTAAATATATGATCGATAATATGTGTATTCAAGTATTTAATTAGGAAAAATTTAAATATTCAATGACATTATCTTTCTTTTAAGATACATTAGGAAATGTCATATATTGCAAGAGAGAACAAGATCAATGCTTTGGGAATGATTGATGTCGAGAGAACAATGGTGGGTAGCTCCTATCTTGCACTTGATGCTAACTTGACTAAAAACATACTATATCATTTTATCGTTGAAACCCACCTATTACATTACAACTAAAGCTATTGAAAGGAATACAATAGTCCAAAATTCAAAGAAGTTAAAATGGGGGAAGTGGACCATTCAACTTGAAAATTGTCCCTTGCAACAAAGACACGGAACTTCTAAAACGTCGATTTAGGTCTTCCATTAAAACTGGTTTCGTTGGTCTTAAGGGCAGCCGGAGTAAAGGGCGGGTTCGCGATAGATTGGAAGCGGGCTGAGGCGGTATCGCTGCCCTCTGCTTGCGGTTTCATGTGGGTTCGAGCCAAGCAGGTTGAGGAATGGGGTGGTGAAGCCGGGTGAACCCACTCAATTATATAAAAAAAAAAACTTTTAATCTCTCAAAAATTACCCTCCCCTCATCCCTGTAAATACCAACTCCTCACCCCTTTAAAAATCACAAATTCACCATTCTTTCTTACTCTCAGTTTCTCTCTAAAACCCCTTTGCCTTTTATTTTATAAAAACACTTTTTTTATAAATGGATCCAATCCGTGGCAAATCCAAATAACGAGGTTCCTCACAAAGTAGAAGCCGTCAAGATGTCACCAGCCCCATCCCTAAACAGTCATAATTACACACAATATCCCCAATACCAAAATTTTTTTTCACAATACCTAACCCAGTTCCAACAATACCCCAACCAGTTCCAATAAAGCCCCAACCCATTCCAAGTAAGCCCCAACCAATGCTACATCCACGACACTTCTCACTTTCGTAACCAAGACGAGTCCAGTGATGAAATCATTCCACCCTCGGATACCGAGGATGAAGAGGAGGAGCAAGACGGGCAAGAGGAGGAGCAGCAAGATGATGATGAAGACGAGGAGGCCATCCCGGAGACATAGCGGCAACAACAAGATCCCCCCTCCCACGCGTGCTACTAAACGGAGTTACACTCAATGAGTGAAACGTAAAACGTGGCAGGAGAAGGAGCAGATCGCTTGGCGATGGCGTACATTAGTTATTCCGAGGACCAAGAACGCGGCAACTCCCAACGCTTTGACTCTTTTTGGCAGGATGTGTTAGAACATTTCTGTGCGCAACTTGGAGGTTCTGATCGGACCCGACATCAGGTCAAGTCCAAGTATAAGGACATGCAAACGAAGGTAAATAAGTTCAATTGTATATACAACAATAAATTGAACATGCGTACTAGTGGCAGGAGGATGTGGATGTTTTACAGGCCACCCAGTCAGAGTACCGAAAAATCCACCAGGCCTAGTTCGCACATATGGGGGTATGAGAAATACTAAGAGACCATGCCAAATGGCTCACGGTCAAGGAAATGGGGATGCATTCCCCACATCATTCCGCCAAATGAACCAAGACATCCGACTTCAACCACTTCACCAACTCCCCTTTCGATGCACACTTTTCACCTCATACAGTCAATCTTGACGACGACAATGAAGTTTCCCCACAACCATCAACACATTCCCGACAAAGAAAAGTGAAAAATGTGGTTGGATCTTCATCAATGCATGAGGGATATCAGACCATCGTGGATAAGATATCCGAACTGGAAAAGACTACTGAGGTTGAAGCGCATAAGAAAGACACCATTCGTGCAAAGAAAATGGCTGTTCTGGCTACACAGAAGGAGGAACCGAAGAGGAAATCAGCCCTCATTGAGCCAGAGATAGCAGTGCTCAAATGAGTACGTGAACAAAAAGATTTAAAATTCTTCCTTCGCCCCCATGACCATTTGACCAGACCTCAACTGGCATTGGTTCTTGGGAAAAAACAGCAAATAGCACAGATGTATGGGTGAGAATTTTAGGTTATGTTTTCGTATTTAGGAGTTTTTTTCTTCGTATTTTCGTATTTAGGATTTTTTTTTCTGTATTTAGTTTTTTTTAATCTTGTAATGGTGTGATTTTTCAATTTAATGTTATTTCTCTTTTTCTTTATTTTTAGTGTATTTTAATATTATTTGGAACATTAAATTAAATCTTAAATTAAATTTTAATTTAATTAATTAATTTAAAAATCGAAAATTTGATGTGGCATTGTGGGTTCAGTGTGTTCAGTACCCGCACTGGTTCCATGTGTGAAAGATGTAGAAAGATGGGGAAATATAGAAATGAGAGGAGATAGAAAAGCTAACGTGACGAGTGGGTTCAGGGGGTACTACTCCCCCCCCCCCACCCTAATACTAATAGTTAACTCCTATTATTATTTATAACGTCTATAAGGTATAAAAATAGGCATAATTTAAAAACCATTGTCTTAAATAATTATTGCCCGACTCCAACCGGTTTTGAGTTTTGATATTTTCATGCTTGTTTTGTATTGTCTTCTTACCTCATTATAACTACCATAATACATTTTTTGCAGGTTTTACATTGCTTTCTTCCGTTCTCACATACATGATGATCAAAACCTTCCGTTCTCACATACATGACGATCAAAAGGCTTATAGCCTAGCTGTATCAAGAGTTGAAAAATGCGTCCCTCCCCAAGATGTCGATGAATCAAGTCTCGCTGAAGATATTGATGCAATCTATGCAGTTATTGCGGTCAAAACCGTTATCGCGGTAACCTACCGATATCTAATTTTGCGGTTTTCGCGGTGGTATAGCGGTGGTATAGTAATATGTAGAATTTATATATTAGACTATTAATAGTAGAATTAATATCATAAAGTCATTCAAAAAACTTCACATAAGGCTTAATTTAATACATAAGTCACATAACATAACATTCTAATATAGAAAATGTCAAAGTATCAAATTCAAATTTAATCGACATCCAAGTCATCATCGGCCAAACCATTAACTTCTTCATGAAAATCCTCCACACGAATTATCGCGGTAAATCGCGGTTAATTATCGCGGTAAATCGCGGAAAATAGTGGTAAATCGCGGCGATTTTATCGGTACCCGCTATTTTCCACTGCTAAACTGAATCGCGATTATGCTGACCACCGCGAACCGCGAAACCGGCGCTATACCGGCGCGATTAACTGCATAGGATGCAATTTAATATTAGGCTAGGTGTCGTTAAAAAAACATACATGCACAAATATTTGCTTAGACCTTAATAATTTTGATCAAGGGTAACGCTTTATAATTATAGGGATAATGTCATAAAAGCCCTTAAGTTTACCAGAAGTGTTCAGTTTTACCCTTGTGAACTGCTATCAAAGTTTTTTAAAACTAAAATTGAAATACAATGAGAAAGTTAATTGCCAACAATTATGTGACAACTGTTTCGTCACTAACCAATAAATCTGAACGTGTTAGATGTTAATAGTTCATGTGACCAAGAAGGGAATTATGGTCATCGTCGAAAGGGAAGTGATCCGTACACAACAATTTTTCTCCATACACAACAATTTAACATTTTTTATGCATAATGTACAACACCCTTAAAGCATGAATTGTTGTGTATAGAGAAAAATTGTTGTGTACGGATCAGTTCCCTTGTGGAAAGCAACGATGGGTGGAATGTGTACAACACTGGTAATTGACTAAGTGTTTTGCTAAAGACAACATTATGCGACGTGTGGTGCTAGTGCACACGACGAAAACGGACGAGGTGGATCGCGACGCAATTACGTAGTGATGGCGGTGCGATGGGCTTTAAAGATCCCGACGCATCTATTCGTCTGGCGTGACACGTAGTTCGCACAAGCTAGTTGCGATTTAAAGCCCTAGATCAGCTATTTGTGGCATTTTTGCCCAAATGTAAAGAAGAACAGAGGAGCCAAATGATCCCCTGGGTTCGTGTGAGCCGAAATCGAAAGGAAACAAGGGAGATTTCAAAGGATGTACCTCTATTGCCGGGATTAAAGGTAAACCCTAATTGTTCTAGGTAGATTCGTATTGAAAATGTGTTAGAGGCAGTTAGAGCTCGATTTTATGGCATAAGGGTTGAAACCCTGGCCATTGTGAATGGAAACGACTTAAAAGTTGTCTTATTGAGGCGTGGATAGGTCTAATACGGACCAAACCAAAGTCTGATTTAACGTTCATGATGCGTTGCCCATGGATGGCGGCGTTACGCTTGAATGATCATAGGTAGCGATGCGATAGATATAGGGCACGGCACAATGTTGCAATTGTTTAATGGACGCGACGCGTCAGTCACTTCGACGCAACGCGTTGTATGAACATGTACGATGATGCAGTTTGGTATGATTTTAGGCTAAAACCGTACCAAAAACTGCATAGATCGGGTTTTAGATTGTTAAAACTGCGTCGTGCGATTTTTTATTTAGTGTGGTTTGCGGTTTTAAGTGTGATTCAGGTTTTATATGGTTCGATTTGGTTTCTAAACGGCAATAGCTACGATGCAGCTTTTACATTAGGGTGGTTTTAAAACCGCAAAAACCGATAGATTATAATCATATTTTTTTAGGCTTATAACAAATCGAACACAAATATAAAACAACTTTATGACGAGTTAGTTGTTAAAGTGCTAAAAAAGATCAAAACTATGACTAAAACATATTTGAGAAGACTTAAAATAATATTTACGTTATGAAATATACATATTTTAAGTATTGAAACTAAATATTCATCTATGTTTGAGACTTGTATTGAAAGTGAAATCTGTTTCTTACCATTTTTTAGTCAACCTTATTTCAAAAAAGAAACTTAAATATACAATATATATTAATTAAACATTTAAAAGATCATATGACGCGGTTTTGTGGTGCGGTTTTTGATACGCGGTTAATAGTGCGATGCGGTTTTTGCGGTGCAGTATATAATGAAGACCACACTGCACCACAATTAATCGACTTTAAAAAAAAAACCACACCATCAGTTTATTCGTTTGATTTCGATTTTTTATGATTTTTGGTTTGCGGTTCGGTTTTTACTCACTCTATTATTTGTCAATTAAAAAATGGTAATCTTAAATAAACCTATAGAGTAGGTGTATGTCTTCATACAAAGTCATGAAGGTTTTTTAGCACACCCTTTAAAAAAGGTATCCAGTTTTCTTAAAAAGTCCATGTAATATTAGTTTTTTGCAATATAAGTTTAATTGAAACTTGAAAGCACCGAGTGCAAATTTATAAACTTTGGGGGGGTTATTTTGCAGTTCTTCTTTTCTTGGAGAGAACGATACATTTGAGCATCCTCTTCAATCGAATAAGAACTAAATACTTGGGGTGGGTTTCATCTTCGTTGGAGCAGTTGTTTGGAGTCGCCATTGCAGTACAAGGTACGCAGAACCTTTCCCTCTCTATTTGTTTTTACATCTTCGTAGCTCCCGATTGCTCTCACTCTCCTTTTTCCTTCATTCTTTTTCACACACGGTCACCAACACTTGAAGATCCCTAATTTTTAAATTCTTCTTCAGTACGTCTCCTTCAAAATTTCTCTTGCTCCTATTTACTTTTTTTTTTGATCAATTTATATTTATTTTCTATGAGTCTTAGTCTTTGATTGATTTTGTTCAACTGTTTCGTGATTCCTTTCTTATTTGTTTCATCTAAATTTGTAATTTCATTCCGTTCCAACAGGAAAAAAGATAAAGAGCAGAAGAACGTGTTTCAGGTTAATCAATTGTAGGTATATCTCTTTTGGATTTCCATTACTTCTATATCAACTATGCATATCGGATCTCCTGTTGATGAGTTTTCCTATGTTTAGATCTCCTCCGGTGGAGTATAGTCTATTGAAACTTGAGCATTCCTCTAATGCTTTATATGTTCTGGAATTATATCTTGTGTGATAGTTACATCATGCTTATAAACGTGATAACTATAGATGAATGTAGTTATAGCATTCTTCTAATGCTTATAAATAAGAGCAGTAGAGCACTATAGATGAATGTTGTCGCAGAACTTGTTGCAGTGAGTCTAAATATCCTGTTATTCTAGTATCTCAGATTAAGGTTTGGACTAGAGGTGGCAATTTCTACCCATTACATTATAAATCATCTGTTTGGGTTATGTTTCTCACTATCAAGTCAAGCGAGTAATGTCAAAATTGTAACTAAAATGAAAGAATGTCATATAGGTCAAACGGGTTAAAGGCTGCTGAAAGTGTATTTTTAATGAATATAACAACATTCTAAACCATTTAAATTTGAAAACTTTTACATAATCTTTAGTGTTCTCTCTTCTAGTCATCTCTTCATTCTTAGAAGGCTGTCACCATTATTTTTTTCAGTACATGAATGTATCAAAGCCTAAATCTTATTGTTATCATTTGCTGAAAAGATAAGTTGTTTGTTTGTCAGTCTGCTTCTGTTCCATCACAATTGCAACATTTGACTTATATGTTGGCAAAAGACATGGCTTGATTATCTGCCAATATATCTAAATATCGTTCAACAAAGACAAAACAGGACATCTTATGAACCCAAATCACTAAAATCATTTCATTTTTGTATTGATGAAAATGGGACAATAGGTAATATTCTTACCACAAAACTTTACAAATTGGAAATGTTGCAATTTCATGTGGCATCCAAAAAGGAAAGTCTTGCAACTTTAATGGTACTTGGTACCTACAAAGCAATCAATAATTTTCATGGCTTTAAAAAAACTTTGATACACTTGCTTGTAAGTTGTAATCTCTATTTATTTTCCATTATTTAATTTGGTTATTTTTCTTTGGTTTGTTGGTCTGCAGGTGATGGATTCTTTATTGAGCTCTGAAGGAGATTCACAGAGGACTCAGTATGCACTCCTTTAGCTCTATTATCTAAATATGTGGAGTTAATGTAGAATTGTAGATCCAATGTTAGTTAGAATAATGATGCATAAATAGGTTTTTAATAACAAATGTTAACTTTTGGCTCCAAAATCAAACCTAATACTTCAAGATTCAATTTTGTATGGAATTTTTAACAGCTAGCAAATGGTTGCTGGGTGGTGGTTACTATTATTTTGTTTATAGTGGTGTGAATTGATGGGTGGTTTTTGAAACAGGTATCCATATGTGACAGGTACATCAGTCATTGGGATCAAATACAAAGATGGTATTCTCATGGCTGCTGACATGGGAGGTTAGATTACTTCTATGACCTTTGACTTTTATTTCCAAAATTTGTTGCTTGTTTCACAAGTATCAGCCATTCATTTGCATTTTGTGATAGAATATGCTTATGGGTAGATTTGTCAAAGTGGCCTTGATAAGAAAAAAACCCCAAAAGTAGAATGGTGTAATAGAAAGAAATGAAAGTAGGATGCTGTAATACAAAAAGTATGCATTGACAGGGTCATATGGATCCACAATTCGGTACAAGAGTGTGGAGCGAATGAAGCAAGTGGGCAAACATTCTCTTCTTGGTGCAAGTGGAGAAATCAGTGATTTCCAGGAAATTCTCAAATACCTCGATGACCTCATGTAAGTATTTACTACTTATATCATACTTTTTTAGTATGATTTATGACTTTTTAATTTTTATTACAGCTTGAATGACAACATGTGGGATGATGGGAATTCACTTGGCCCTAAAGAGGTCCACAATTATCTAACTCGTGTCATGTACAATCGCCGCAACAAGTTTGACCCTTTATGGAATTCACTTATAATCGGTGGAGTCAAAAACGGCCACAAATATCTAGGATCGGTACCACATTTCATATTTTCTTTAATTTCACCAATATAAAACTCACTCTATTATTCTATTTATGTCCAGGTCAGCATGATCGGTGTACATTATGAGGACAATCATGTCGCCACTGGATTTGGTAATCATCTTGCGCGCCCGATTCTTCGTGAGGAATGGAGGGAGGATTTGACTTTTGAGGAGGGTGTCAAGTTATTGGAGAAATGCATGCGCAACCTTCTATACCGCGATAGATCCGCTGTCAACAAGCTTCAGGTGTGTTTTATTTATTTATGTGTGAAATTAATGGCTTTGAAAGGATTTTTGATTACATTTTTATATTTGGAATTACAGATAGCGAAGATCACGGATGAAGGTTTGACCGTTTCTCAGCCGTACTCGTTGAAGACTTACTGGAATTTTGCTGCTTTTGAGAATCCGACAGTTGGTGCGGAGGGATCATGGTAGGCATTTGAAATTCCATCTACCCAAAACATGTTACCTTGATGTTTTTAAATGTTCCAAGATGTTGTTATGCGAGATATTAAGATTCTGTGGTTGCTGATATTAGATTTTTAAGTTTCAGTGAATGAACTTAATCTTTGTGTTTAACTTAAAGTTGCTGTGTGGTGCCTGTGTTTGCTATCTGGATAAATGATATGACATAGTAGAAATTATGGGCTTAATTTCGATAAGAAAAATATAGAAACACATATCACTAGAAATTCTAGTATTGAAATTAAAAGGTGACAAAAGGTATAAAACAAAATTTTAATAAGGAGAGGTGAAAGTGAAAATAAGAAAATTCAGGAAAACAGATCAAGCATCGAACAACCGGCGAAATCTAGGTGGAGGCAACATTTTTTTGGAACTAGAATAATACCTGCATCGATTTCTTCAATAATTTCTAAAATAACATTGTTTTGGGAACAAATTCTTCGATTCATACAAGATGTCATTTCTACAAGGTGTTATCCTCCCACGAGTTGACAACACTAGTGGAATTGTTCTAAACAACTTTCACTGTATAGACAAAAAGCAACAAGGCAGGATAATGTTAATTTGTATTAGTCAGAGAGGAAAATTATAAGGGGGTCCCCAAGACTCCAACCTAACACCAATACTTGTTTTTACATCATTGTTTCAACCTAATACCAATACCTTTTTTTTTTTACATCATTGTTTGCTTCGTTTTGCTCCAATTTAACTCCATTTTTGCATAAAAATAGTATAAAGGGATATTATAAGCCTAAATATGAAGTTATATTATATTCTTTTACACCATATTTGGTTTTTTTTTTTTTTTTTTTTTTTTTTTTTTTTTGAACAGCTGAACACCATTTTGGTTTTAGTCTCTCATATTTTAGTCAATTTAGTGAATTTACTTATATAGTTATATTTTAAATGTGATTGTTGTTAAACTTGTAATGTTATGTTATATATTAAATTGATATTATTCGATTTGATATACTAAATTTAATCATCTATATTAAGTTTTATAATATACTTTGTAAAGTTATGGTAACAAAAGAGATGCAAGACAACTTTATTAAATCTAATAAGTATAAGGGGTACTTTAAAATTCTATATAAATTCGAAAACAATATACTTAGAAATATATTCGTTGGCATAAAATATGGTGTTATAGGTTGTAGACTAATCACCATTTGACTTTGGCTTGCACCAAGTATCACACAATTTTGATACTAAAAATGATGTTTTGACCCTTTTGAGATGGTCTAACAAACACATCATGGATTTATTTGGTTTTGCTTTCGGTGGATACGGATAAAAATTATGCATACGCAGACTGCATATCAATACCAGCACCCTCTTATATTATTATCGTTGTAGACTAATATAATCACCACCTGTTATCAATTATTATTCACATTCATGTCAACAACGAATGTCAAACCCCCAGCCACATAATTCAAGATAGCGATGGTATTCTAGTCCTCATTTTTGAATTTGTACATAAAGATACCAACGTGAATATTATTTTCTTGTTTGAACCCAATCAAACATTGGACTGTTGTAATTGAACATTGTCATCTCCATTCAAAGCCGCATAGTCACCAAGATAGCCTTCTAGAAAATCACCCAAGCTCGATTTATCAATATTCTCATAGTGGTACGACTTGCAGACCAGATAAAGGATCGTTTGAACAACAAGCCCAAAAAGAAACAACTTCAAAAGCACCGCCAAACACAAAACCGCAAACCCTACCCTCTTCCAAACACCCAACCCTAGACCATACACAACAAATAATTCAAATACAATTTGCATTGCAAAAAAAGATAGATGTAACTTTGAAAAAACAATAATTGCCACCCATCGTTTCCCTTTAATCAAATCCTTGCTTTTCATCATAGCTTTAACCCCATACGAACTTTCCAAGACGGAAACAACACAAGCCATTTGCCAAATAATGCTCATGTAAATAAACCCCACAAAGTATAAAATCAGCATAACATGAAACACCACCACACCAAACGTGTTATCGGGAAAATGAACCATGTAGAAAACTAATATCAGGATTGCGAGCATGTTATAGACAATGAAAACCACAAACGCACACAAGAAAGTGACAAGAAGTCTCTTCCAGACTTTTGGGACAACGTTAATGACACTGGTAAATGTCATATTACGTGAAGTGTAAATGCAAGCAGTTGTGTAGACGACTGCAGAAGTTGAGAGGAGTGAAAAGACAATGAGAAAGGTAAAGTAGGTGGCTTTAAGTAGCCAATATGTGATCCATTCGGATCTTAAAGCGTCAGAAAGTTTACTGTACCGTAGGGTTCCTGGTCGCGTTATGTGTTTTTCAAAATCTGTGTGAAGTATTTTTCTTGAAATTAAATTAGAGACTTCCATGTGAGCTAGGAATATGAAGGCTAAAGGGAGGATGAAGGTTAGGGTGATCTGAGTGAAGATTTTTCTCCATGAGATGATCGTTTTAATGGTTTCTTTGTAGATGCCGAAGAGACCTAAGAACTGCATTTCTTCTTGCGGTTTATCCATGTTGTCTAGATTTCTTGACTCTGGAGATGAAGAGGAGTTTGATTTCAAATGTAAAGAATATAAACGTTTTTAAACTTGTTTTGCTTATTTATTTATTTATCAAAACTATGTGATATTTTATGTTTTATGCAAACAATGTAGTATCCTTGGTAATGGTGTTGGAAAGCCATGCTTAATTTTATTTAATGTAACTATTATCGAAGAGAATATATATGCAAGCCTGCAAGAGTGAATGTTACATATTGCGAACTTTATGACTAGGGTGTTATTCGATTTGGTTTGGCGGGTTTGGTTTAATCGGTTTTTTAACATCTCCAAACTAATCCTAATCACATCAAATAAAGTTTGGATTATTCGGTTTCATATTATTTGTTTAGGGCAAACCAAATGAAATTTCAATTTTAGGTGTTTTCTTCTTGGATAAAAGGGATGTAAAATAAACCAAAATGCACATCGATTGATCTCTAATATTAGAAAACTTGTGAAGTAAATTTCGACGACTATTTTTACAACTTGTGGAACGTTTTAATTAAACAACTTGCAATGTAAATTTCATACCTATATGTTTAGCTATAAGAATAAAATGTAAAGATATTAATTAATCTAATTATGTATTCATGTATTTTGCTTTACCTGAAATATTAAATTTTTTTAACCAAATCAAAGAAAATAAGGTCATTTGTATTTCGTTAATCAAACCAAATTACCCAAAAAGTGAACAAGATGTTATGTGTATGGAGGCTTTGTGCTTAGTCAAAGAAGGCAAAGAAAAAAAATATATTTTAGCTACCACCCTTTGTTGATTATTTTTCCATAGTTTCACAATTCTCATGCCTATAAATACTAGGCCTTTGGTTGAGAGCAATGTACCACACAACACAAATAAACACAGAACAATAAAACTTCTAGTTACCCGCCGTGGACGTAGGTCATTTTTGGACCGAACCACGTTAAATTCTTGTGTTCTTAATTTATGAGCCGAGTGTGTGAGTTTAGTGTTCGTATGCTAAGTGTCTCGATCCTAACAAGTGGTATCAGAGCCTTGGTATAGCTCCAGAGAGTGATTTTCTGTTTTTGGGTCGAAAATTTTTTGTCTCAAAAACGATTTTGGTTTACGCCGTTGGAAAGGTCTCGTTCCGCAGATTCCGAAAATATATTTTTTGGAATTTTTCGACCACCGGAAGACCTCCAAATCGCCAGTCAAAAGTTCGCCGGAATAGTGACCGAAGAAACCAGATCGTCGGAGAAGACGACACTGTAGCGCCGGAGTCTGCCGGAGAAGACGACACTGTAGCACCGGAGTTTCACGGAGAAGACGACACTGTAGTGGTACTGTAGCGACACTGTAGCGGTACTGTAGCATATTTTGAAAAACAGTCCCTGAAGTTCCAGAAATTGCAAAACAAGTCCCTGAAGTTTCACGAATTGCAAAATAGGTCCCTGAATTTTCAGAAAATTGCAGTTTAGCCCCTGAACTTCCAGGAAATTGCATTTTAGCCCCTGAACTTTCTGAAAATTGCAGTTTAGCCCCCGAACTTTCAGAAAATTGCATTTTAGCCCCTAAACTTTCTGAAAATTGCAGTTTAGCCCCCGAACTTTCAGAAAATTGCAGTTTAGCCCCTGAATTTCAGAAAAATTGTATTTTTCACCCTTAATTTCTGAAAGAAAAGTGCATTTTGTCCGTTAAAATGGCAGAAGACGGTAAAATTAAAATTGAGAAGTTTGATGGTACCGATTATGGATTTTGGAAGATGCAAATTGAAGATATGCTGTATCAGAAAAGTTTGCATTTGCCTATGTTGGGCGTACAACCGGATGGCATGTATGATGAAGATTGGAAGTTATTGGATCGACAAGCCTTGGGCGTAGTTAGGCTTTCATTGGCAAAGAGTGTTGCGTATAACATTGTTAATGAAACAACTACTTATTGAGTATTTAAGGCTTTGTCCAACATGTACGAGAAGCCGTCCGCTTCAAACAAAGTGTTCCTCATCAAACAGTTGGTTAACACCAAGATGAAGGAAGGCATGTCGGTTACCGCTCACATAAACGAGTTTAACTCGATTATTTCTCGTTTAGCCTCAGTTGCAATAAAGTTTGAAGATGAAGTACTCGTGACTTAATTGTAAATGAAGATACCAGACGGAGAAGCAATGGTGAGACTTCTAGTTCTAGTTCTATATTGCATACAGAAAGTAGAGGAAGAAAAAACGAAAGAGGACGTGGTCGAGGCAGATCAAAGTCCAGAAAAAGAGGACAGTCAAAAACCAGAAAAGACATTGAATGCTGGAATTGCAAAGAAAAAGGTCACTTTAGAAGCCAATGCTCAAAACCACAAGCTGAAAAGAAAGAAGTAAACAATGTATCCTCTAAAGAATCAGGAGATTTTCTCATATGTTGTGTTGAGAATTCAGCAGAATCCTGGATTATGGATTCAAGTGCTTCTTTCCATGCCGTCTCATGCCCAGATATGGTCAAGAACCTACAAACAGGTGCTCTTGGCAAAGTTCGTTTGGCCGATGATCAAGTGCTTGATATTACGGGCATTGGAGACATAGATTTGAAGACCTCCTTAGGAACCACGTGGACATTGAAATATGTCAGGGTTATCCCAAACTTAAGGAGAAAGTTGATTTCAGTTGGTAAGTTGGATGATGAAGGGTTTGATGTTCACTTTGGAGGTGGACAATGGAAAGTGATCAAAGGCAACTTGGTGATTGCCAAAGGAAAGAAGAAAGGCACTCTATACATGGTAGAGATACCTAGTGATGGTGTTCATGCCGTAACCACAAATCCGAGTCCATCTAATTTATGGCACCAACGACTCGGACACATGAGCAATAAGGGATTGAAGATGTTGGCTCAGAAAGGGAAGTTTCCAGACTTGAAGAAAGTTGAAACAAAATTCTGTGAATCTTGTGTTCTCGGGAAACAAAAGCGGGTTACTTTTGTAAAGACGGGGAAGACACCGAAAGCTCAGAAGTTGGAGCTTGTTCACTCGGATGTATTTGGACCAACACCAGTTTCATCTCTAGGAGGCAAAAACTACTATGTAACATTTATCGATGATTCAACACGCAAGGTATGGGTCTATTTTCTTAAAAATAAATCTGATGTATTTGATACTTTTAAGATATGGAAATCTGTTGTTGAAAATGAAACTGACTTGAAGGTAAAATGCCTGAAGTCGGATAATGGTGGTGAATACATAAGCAAGGAGTTTGTTGACTATTGTGCCAAGCAAGGGATAAAGATGATCAAGACAGTCCCAGGAACCCCTCAGCAGAATGGTGTAGCTGAGAGAATGAATAGAACTCTGAATGAAAGGGCTAGAAGCATGAGGTTAAATGCCGGTTTACTAAGACATTCTGGGCTGATGTAGTTAACACTGCAGCCTACTTGATCAACCGTTCACCGTGTGTTCCCTTGGATCTTAAATTGCCGGAGGAAATGTGGCAAAGGAAGGAAGTAAGTCTCAAACACCTAAAAGTCTTTGGTTGTACTGCTTACAGTTTGTTAAAAGATGGTGACAGGGATAAACTTGATTCAAAGACCAAGAAGTGCACATTCATTGGTTATGGGTCAGATGAAATGGGTTACAGGCTTTGGGATAGTGAAAGCAGAAAGATAATCCGAAGCAAGAATGTCACCTTTAACGAAGCCGAGTTATACAAAGACAGGAACAACAAAAGTCCAAAAGTCCAGAAGGAGTACGTTGAATATGAAGGTGGTGAAAAGAAGAAAGAAGCTTCTGTTGAAATCCCTGAATCTGGGGATGATTCAACTGACAGTGGGAGCTCAGAGGATGATTCCAGAAATGACTCTGAAAATGAAGAAACCAGCCCTCCAGCTCCAGAGTCCCCAGCCACACCTCAAGTTCAACCAAGAAGATCTTTCAGAGTCATCAGACCACCACAAAGATACTCACCATCTGTCAACTACATTCTTTTGACAGAAAATGGTGAACCCCAGTGTTACTCTGAAGCTAAGAGGTTGAAAGATTCATTGCAATGGGAGCTAGCAATGAAAGATGAAATGAAGTCGCTTGAGAAGAACAAGACATGACTTCTAACGAAGCTTCCATCCGGGAAGAAGGCTCTTCAGAACAAATGGGTTTTCAGGGTCAAGGATGAACATGATGGTACCAAACGGTACAAAGCAAGATTAGTAGTCAAGGGCTTTCAACAGAAAGAGGGAATCGATTTCAATGAAATATTCTCTCCAGTAGCGAAGATGACCACTATCAGAATTGTTCTCAGTATTGTAGCAGCAGAAGGTTTGCATCTAGAGCAGCTAGATGTCAAGACAGCTTTTCTACATGGTGACCTAGATGAAGAGATTTACATGACACAACCAGAGGGTTTTCAGATTAAAGGCAAAGAAAACTTGGTGTGTAAATTGAAGAAGAGCTTGTATGGTCTGAAACAAGCGCCAAGACAATGGTATTTGAAGTTTGATAACTTCATGAGAAGAGTTGGTTACAATAGATGTAACAATGACCATTGTTGTTATATCAAGAAGTTTAAGGGTTCTTATATCATTCTACTACTCTATGTAGATGATATGTTGATTGCAGGCTCAGACATGACAGAGATCAAGAAGTTAAAGAAGCAAATGTCTGAAGAATTCGAGATGAAAGACTTGGGAGCTGCAAACCAAATACTCGGGATGAGTATTTTCAGAAACAAAGAAGATGGCTCTTTGACACTCTCTCAAGAGAAATACATTGAGAAAGTATTAGAGAAATTCAGCCTTAAAGATGCCAAGATCAGAAGCACACCTTTGGGAAGTCACTTTAAACTTTCTAAAGTTCAGTCACCTAAATTAGATGAAGACAAGAAAGAAATGGCTAAAGTACCTTATGCATCTGCAGTTGGTAGTCTCATGTATGCAATGGTATGCACGAGACCAGATATTACACATGCAGTGGGAGTTGTTAGTCGATTTATGTCCAATCCAGGGAGAGAACATTGGGAAGCAGTTAAATGGCTGCTAAGATATTTGAAGGGGACTTCAAAAGTGGCATTGCATTTTAAAGGGAAAGATGTCATTCTGAAGGGTTTTGCAGATGCAGACCTTGGTGGTTGCAAAGACTCATACAAAAGCACTACCGGGTATGTCTTTACAGTGGGAGGCACTGTAGTAAGTTGGATGTCTAAACTCCAGAAAAGTGTTGCCCTTTCAACCACAGAAGCAGAGTATATGGCAGTTGCTGAAGCAAGCAAAGAGCTTATATGGTTGAAGAACTTTCTCGAAGAACTTGGCAAGGAACAAGTTGATTGTGCACTGTTTTGTGATAATCAAAGTGCAATACACCTTGCAAAGAATCCTGTCTTGCATTCGAAGACAAAGCACATACAGCTGAGATATCACTTCATCAGAGAAAGAATTAATGATGGTACTCTGAAGTTGAAGAAGATCAAAGGAACTGAAAATCCAGCTGATATGTTGACTAAGGTTGTTACCTTAGAGAAGTTGAAGCTCTGCATAGCTTCAACTGGCCTTCAGGATAATTGAAGAGAAGGCCAGGGTAACTAGGAATGAGCTAAGAACGAAAGTGTTTTTTTTGGAATACACAGTTGAAGCACAGGTGAAGATTGTTCCGTGGCTTCAAGTGAGAGAGTGTGTGATTAAGAAATATTGCAAAACTTGGACGGCAGAGAATGACTAAATTGTTCAAACCTCCAAGTGGGAGATTGTTAGGTGTATGGAGGCTTTGTGCTTAGTCAAAGAAGGCAAAGAAAAAAAATATATTTTAGCTACCACCCTTTGTTGATTATTTTTCCATAGTTTCACAATTCTCATGCCTATAAATACTAGGCCTTTGGTTGAGAGCAATGTACCACACAACACAAATAAACACAGAACAATAAAACTTCTAGTTACCCGCCGTGGACGTAGGTCATTTTTGGACCGAACCACGTTAAATTCTTGTGTTCTTAATTTATGAGCCGAGTGTGTGAGTTTAGTGTTCGTATGCTAAGTGTCTCGATCCTAACACAAGACCCTTATCCAAACACTCAAACTTCATTTAGCTTGGAATGATTATTGGTTTTGGTTTTTTCTATCATCCTATTTGTGACTAGTACATATAATATTTTGTATTAAAACAACTATTATAAAAAAACTTAAGTAAACAAAACCCACTTGTAGTTTCAGAAAATGAAAAAAATTGTAGGCCGTTTGTTTAATATTTTGTATTCACCCTTTAGGCTTAAAAGCATAGTGTATTTTGCGAACATCGGGTGAAAATGTTTGTTTCTGTATAGTACATCTTTTGTGGGTTTGATTCAAAGACCTCTCATGCGCCTATCTTGAGTTAGTGGTTTTGGTGACATGTTCTTATCTAAAAGTATATAGTAATGATAATATTGTAAAGATAGAATAAGAGATACTGTGAAGGTAGGTCAAGGAGTTTCTTAAATGGAGAGATCTTTAAAAAGTTATTTTTTATCTAATAGTTTTCAAAATGTGTTAACTATCTTAGAAAATTTCTCCACATTCGAGGAAGCCATAATATGATTTGGGCACGAGCAATTGTATTGATTCCTACATTTTATTCCTACTCTTATTCCTATCTATGTGAAATTATGATAAATGTCATATTTAATAAAACTAATAATATTTTAATACACATGTCACAATTTTATTTGAGTAGGAAAATTAGTAGGAATAAACGATAAGAACAAAAACAATTTCTCTTTGGGCACTAGCATCTCTTTTTGCAATTTTCCTATCTTTGAGGAAATCATAATAATTGCATTAATATAACACCATGCCTCTTTAACTTTCAGAACTCCGCTTCATCTTCTGCTACGTTCAACTGCTTCCCCTTGATGCAGACGGTCAAAGACCTCCATCATGCAGGGCCTGTCTTTGGAGATTGCTCGCCATCGATCATTGGGCCTGGGGAAGCGGTGACAAGTTTTTCCATACTTTTTTGGCTGTTATATCAACGTCATCTTGTTTTTTGATACACCTCTCTTATTTCTTGTGAATGGATGAGGATGATTTGCCACGTTTTACATGCCAATAAGAAGAGTAAAGAGAGAAGAGAGAAGATGCCAAAGAGGAGTAAAGAGAGGAGAGAGAACATGACAAAGAATTGTTGTTCGTGAAGCCTCTATTTTGACATGTCAGGATGGGGGCGTTGTTTGTCATGCCACTTCACCATTTGCCACTCCCTTGCAGAGACCACTCATTAGGTTTTAGTGAAAAAGTTATGTTTGGACTTTGGACATCAACCAATCGAAGGGTATTTTTTTGGGATAATATTATTTTGTTAGAAATGTATTATCTCGATTATATTCAAGTTGCCAACAAAAAAAAGTTATAAAAAAGGTGTGTAAAAATATTGTATGAAAGAGAGAAAAATAGAAAAAACTAGTAAAAAAAGTTTAAAAATATTAAAAAAGTGTACAAAAAGTCCTAACAAAATTAATTTCTTTTGTAAAAAAGTATAAAAAAATTTATTTAAAGAAGTTTTTAATTTCAAAAAAAATTAAAAATGTGTAAAAAGTTTGTAAAAAAGAAATTTTTAAAAATTTCTAAATAAACATAAAAAATTGTAAAAAATAAATATAAAAAATAATTTGTAAAAATAATAACGTTGGATAGAACTTGTTAAAAAAAAGACTATATTCACAACAAAATTTAAAATTTGGGCTAAGCTCATATCAAGATTTAAAATTTGGACAAAAAAGTATAGATATAAAATATAACCTAGTACCAGGTGAAAATCGGAAAAAAAAGTACAACTTTTTTTTTTAAATATTTTTTGGATTTGTTAGCAATTTTAATCATTTTTTTCTTCGTCCCTATGCCATTTACGATTCCGAAAACGTCACCAATATATAATTTTTTTTTTTAAATGATTGATCATAAACCCTCTATATCCTACTCAAGCTGCACCGTTGTTCGAGACTTCAACCTCTTAGATAATGAACACTTTTTCAAACACCAATACCATCCTAAACAATGTTTAATGGATTTCCGATCGTTGGTCACCATAAAAAAAATAAGCAGCTAAAAAAATCTAGTCCGACCTGCCGGATTCGAACCAGCGACCTAAGGATACCAGCTCACAACTACAGTCCTCCGCTCTACCAACTGAGCTAAGGTCGGTTTTTGTATGTCACCATATTACTATCGAATTTATTTAGAGCTACTTTGCTGGAGACGTTTAGTACCAGTATTCATGCCTAAACGTCGAGAATGCCGTTATGCCACCTCACATCTCGTCCTAAAACGTTTAGTCATCGTCGTGAAAAGGAAAAAAAATGAAGACAGTTGTCGAGATATATTCTTGTTCTTCCCGGATAACTCATACAAGTTGTTGTACAATAATAACACCGCTTTTATTTATTAATAAACTCAAGAAATTACATTAGGCAGCGATTGCGGCGATCTTCATCCCAGACTGGCAGTGACCAGCGACGTTACATATGAAGAAATTTGGTCCCTTGGAAAGCTTGAGACGATCCTTGCCACTTTTGTACACCGTCGCACCTGCAGGAGTCGTGCAACCCTTATAGCCTCCATTGTTCACGGCCACCACGTTATGGATTGTTGAATCATAGTTAAATACTGCGTTATTTATTGAAATCATAAGAATAGCACATTTTTTATTTACGATCTAATAATCATTTCTGGTAAATGAAATTGTCACTATAAAAGAGAAACCGTAGAAATTGCTTCGTGTTAATTTCTATGGTGGTGGAAGCTTACCGAGCACATCGCCTGCTTTGAACCGCTTTCCTTTGGTCCAACTACCGGAGGTGAAGGACCAACCACTAGAGTCTCCAACCGTGTAAACTGCACCATCCACTGGTCCGATGAATTGAACCATTAGCCACAGCATTGCAACCAAAATGACCATGGTGGTTCGACTTGCACTGCCTCTTTCCTGACCTTGAACCATTTTTCCCTTCACTTGAGATAAAGCAGTTCACGGAATATTTATAGGCGTGTGAGTTAAAACCTTAGGATCCAAAAGCATGTAGAGGTTATGGGCATTAAAATGAAGAAAAAGTATAATGCTAGTTAAATATAGTTCACTTTCTTTGTCATAACTTGTAACTTTATCGATCTTCGAGGATGCCATACATTATTAAGCACCAAGATCACTTTTTTGGCATTTTGCAACTTTTACCATCTTCAAGGGAACATAATAATCACTAGGTCCTGTTTTGTAACTTTCAACCCACCTTTAATTTTTTGTTTATTATCAATTTTATACATTTGAATCACGTAAATTGTTTTGCAAAAAAATATTTTATCTAAAAATGTATAAACAATTAGTATTAAGTAATGGGTTATTTACAGAAAACTCCCGATATTTTACGGAAATTAACAAAAAAGTCCTAAAATATTTTTTTTGAATAGAAAAGCCCAAGAAAGTAGAAAAATTATTCAATTTAACCCTTTTTTTACTGGCTACCGGTAAAAGGGCTAAACTGAATAAATTTACCAGTTTCCTGGGCTTTTCTGTCAAAAAATTATTTTGGGACTTTTTCGTTAATTTCTCCAAAGCATCAATTTTAGTTCTTAATAGTTTTGGTCCTTCACAATTTTGGTCCTTAACAATTTTAGTCCCTAATAGTTAATCCTTCACAGTTTTGGTCCTTAACAACTTTGGTCCTTTACGGTTTTGATCCTTAACAATTTGGTCCTTCACAGTTTGGTCCATCATGGTTTTGGTCCTTTACAATTTTAGTCCTTAACAGTTTTAGTCCTTCATAGTTTTGGTCCTTAATCCTTAATTTTGTCCTAACTACAAAAAGGGATAAAATTTTCAGAAAGTCATGGAGAGGTTATGTGACATAAACGATGTTCTTATGCAGGTCCTATGTACTCAAGAAAATCGTGGCCATGTACGTGGGATGGGAAAATATGTAACGAAAATATGTAACCCCGCACCAATTTTTTTTTTTTTGCCAAGACCATTAAGCACTACATGGATAATGAGAAAAAAGTATTGGTGCGGGGTTACATATTTTCTCATCCCACGTACATGCCCACGGTTTTCCTGAGTACCTAGGGTCTGCGTAAAAACATTGTTTGTCACACATATAACATCTCCATGACTTTCTGAATTTTTAGCCCTTCCTTTAGTTGGGACAAAATTAAGGTTTAGGGACCAAAACTATGAAGGACCAAAACTGTTAAGGATTAAAGTGTGAAGGACCAAAACTGTTAAGGACCAAAACTGTGAAGGACCAAACCATGAAGGACCATAACTGTGAAGGACCAAAGTTGTTAAGGACCAAATTTGTGAAGGATTAACTGTTAGGGACTAAAAGTGTTAAGAACCAAAATTGTGAATGACCAAAACAGATATTTTGAAGAAATTAACGAAAAAGTCCCAAAATAATTTATTGACAGAAAAGCCCAGAAAACTGGTAAAATTATTCAGTTTAGCCTTTTTCTGCCGGTAGCCGGTAAAAAAGGGCTAAATTGAATAATTTTGCCGGTTTCGTGGGCTTTTCTGTTCAAAAAAAATATTTTGGGACTTTTTCATTAATTCCCCCAAAATACCGGGACTTTTCTGTAAATAACCCTTAAGTAATTAAAGGAAAAATAACTTATAAGAGTAACTAAGTATCAAAATTGTGAAAAAAAAAATACTATTCAAGTTTGGTAAGTACAAAAAATACCATTCAAGTATACCATTTGTACATGTTACACCATCGAACTTTGCCTAATGTTCAAATTTGGCCCTATGGTCACTGGTTATGAACGAGTAATCACTGAGATGACATAAATTTTGATTACTTGGAACATGTGTTGCTTACTTGGCATTTATATTGACATATAGGGCATAAGTCCTCCACATAATACCTAAATCAAACGTATTAGGGCAAAAGAACTAATTTTCAATCTCCACCTATGTTCACGTTCACGACTTCAGATGGAAAACAAGTCGATTTCTTACTCAAGCACCCAACATTCAAAAGAAAAACCGTTAGTTTTTTGATGGAACAGAGTAGTTAGGCAATTTAGCTAGGGAATTTGAAAACAAACTCAATAGTTTGAGAGTTTGAGAGAAAATAGACCTTTTGTGTGGTGTTGATTTTGAAGTTGGTCCGACAACTTAATCGAAATCACAGTCGTCAATCGAAATCACATCATTACTGGGGACTGCGTTGATAACAAGGAAGACGAATAACAGATTGAAGAATTAGAAGAATGTTGATTTAATTCAAAAATAGAGAGTTTATGAGGAGATTCATTCTAAATCGTTGGCGTAGGATTGAAATCGGAAGTGACACCGCTGCTATTCCTGATATGAACATCCGATTTCTTGTGATGCATTACATACGTGATTAGGGTTTTCTGAATGAAATCGTCAGGAATAGATTTTGAAGAAAATTACGCCCCAAACCTCCTTGAAAAAGACATGGCTGAATCCTCAAGTGAAACAACTTCCCTTCTTTCTCGATCGTGCATAGAACAGTTCCGGAGTTCAAGTTCTCGTCTTTCTCCATCGTGCAAGTAATTCGACCCCTGAGTTGAAGTTCCCTCCATTTGGCAACTAACTTTTCCTCTGAATCGCGTTCCAAGACAAGCGAATGTGAATTAGGGTAACTTTTGATCGGGTTAAGGGGGAAAGAGTAATATTTTGTATTTTCCATGTGATATGATATAAATTCCACTATGCAATAATTCCACGTAATAAGCCACCTCATATATTTTATCCCACTTAATATATGTAAGGCGGGAAATTTATGATTTTACATGGTAAAGCCGGTGACCATAGGGTCAAATTAGAACACTAGGCGAAGTTCGATGATATAACATGTACAAACAGTATACTTTAATGATATTTTTTACACAGTTTTGATACTTGGTTATCCTTATAAGTAATTTTCTAATTAAAAAAGTGACTGAACCATAACAATGGCATGTTAAAAATGTTGGGTATTGCTAGCTTTCATCCAATTTTTTGTAAGAGATATGAACAAATTAATTTGTTAAGGATGAAGGGGATGGGCAAGGATACTTTTATGTCAAAGAGTGATTAAATTTGTTTTTTCCCTTCCATCTTGACCATTGATTTGAGAATGATACGGTGTGTTCACATTCAATCTTGTGTCCAACAATAGGAAACTGCTGTTTGACAAGTGTTTTGTATGACAAAACTTAGCACAAGGAAATAGTACACAACCAATAATGGAAGTACCTAAACAAAAAATAATAATAATAAATTATTCCTAATAATGGCAAACAGTTGAGACACTGAATCTCTCTTACGATCACTACATTCGCTTCTCTCTTGTTCTTGAGACACTGGATCTTGGTGATGATCTGCCATCAATCTTTTCTGTTCTGAGAAATCTTGTCGGGTTTGTGTCCCTTGTGCTTCTTCTATCAGACATCTGATTGGTTCCTAAATCGGGTTTTTCATCAAACACATTCTTCCTGTTTCTTCCTCTACTACCTCTCCTCCTACCATCGTTCTCACTACTCCTTGAATTTGGAGTGTTTCTTCTGGGGGAATTCTCATGGTTAAACTTCACTGTCCTACTTGTTCTTCCTCGAATCCTTTTATCCTCTTCACGATAATCATCCATGCTTCTATTCCTCCTGCCTGTTTGAACCTGCCCTTCAAACCTTGTCTTTCTCGTGGGTGTTTGATCTTCAATGGAATCACTATCGGTTACCCCTTCAGATTCTGAATCTGACAACATAGAGTCTGTTTCATCTTCTTCCTGTTCACTTTCAGTTTCAGTATCACTCTGGTTGTCGTCGTCTTCTTGATTTGATTCTTGTCTGGGTTTTTGTTTTTTCGTTCCAGTTTCTGTGTTCTTTGATTTGTTTTGCTCCTTGACAGTGTACATCAGATGGATGTAATTAGACCTCAAGGTCATCAATGGATGTTGGGGTTTTGAAATAAGTAAATCCCTCTTATAAGCTTCTCTCAAAACCACTGTATGTGTGTGTAATTTACTTGAAACATAGAAAACTCCAGGGTGTTGAAGTAATGCCTTCTTGAACCTAGATCGAAGACCCAAATATTCACCAAGAAAGAGTAGATTATCCTTCTCGGTCTTCTTTGGTACCAATAGATGAAGAATTTCATGCAATATAGCAACGGTCCATTTATCAGATTCGTCACTTTTGGCCTGTAAATGAAATGCGTTTTCATAAGGTGAAATGTATGGTAGCTTCTGCCAGTCGTCAACCCATTTCTTGAATTTCTTGTCCAGTTCGAACCCACGAGAATATTGCAAGGGGAATGAACTCGTTGAGTTCTTCTCCATTACAGACGATGCTAGTTTCTCACTCCAGCAAACTAATTCGAGTTCATTTCCGGTGCTAGTAACTTGAAAGTAATCAGGAAATTGAGGAACAACGGTTTGGGTGTAATCGTTGGGCAAACCCAGATCCCATTTCAAGCGATCGATGACAGAAAGAGGGATTTTGTTGATTCTAGCTATCATTAGTAGTTTCAGAAGTCGATCGGCTACATCTTGCTTTTGAATCTCGCTTTCGAAAAGGAGTTGTTCTTCGGCATCAAGAGAGAGGATTTCAGGGGTTAATTTGATGTGAGGGTGAATTCCTATACCACCTGGAAGGAACTCTTCGAATACTGAGGGGTATTTTCGAATAAAATCAATAGAGCGGATGGGTATACCTAGTGAAGCTCTTTTATCGGAGATGATGGAGAGAGGGAGAGACTTTGACGGCTCGGAGTTTATAAGGTTCTTGACTTCAATCATGGGTTTGAGGTCTCTTTCCTTCTCCACGGCGTGATCGAGCCCCCGGTCGCGGACCCAGTTGATAGATGTAACCACGGAGGATGTGGCAGTGGTGTCCTCATTGAAACTATGGTAACGACGGCAGTGGTGATTGCCCCGAATGCTAGGTCGCCGGAGATAGGCGAGTATGAAACGCTGCTGCATATGAAATTTTGAGGGTTTTGGATTTTGGGCAGGAGGGCTGCCGGTTGTCCTTTACGCAAGGGGAGTTCTGTTTTTTGAAGGGTTTTAGAAGGTTTTTTTTTCAAGCCCACGGATAACTGAAGTCGAAAACCGTGAAAAAACTTCAAAATGGTCCCTCTAGCATGCTATCTTTTGTTTTTGGTCCAAAAAATTTTGTTTTGCAAAATACATATTTTTAACAAAGTCTGTTATGACTTTGGTACCTCTACTTAACACGGTTAATCTAGGTCTGTTAAGTTATTAAGAAATTACTATTTTACCGTTAATAAAATATTTTTATCATTTAATTTGCATTATTTTATTGATTTTTATGCCAGGAAGTCCCATATTTGGTCTTCTTAAAATTCATCGTTGCTAATTGACGTTTTCTCTTTGGTTTTCTTCCTACCAACTCTCTATTCGTCGATATTATTGACTTCCCTATGTTAGACATTTTAAAACCATCTGGTCTACTCTTGTACATCTCGAGAATCAAGGCTTCTGATGCTGCAACTGCCATCTATGATCTTCCCATCTCATCTCTAGTGAACTTCCTATCTCACTAACCCACCTCCTCTGCCTCTTAAAGACCGACCAAAGCTTCTCATCGCACCAACCCCATCCAAATTGCTCCCATTTCTCTAGAAAACAGTTAACCCCAAACCACATTGCTTTCTCTATGGGTGCCAAATTCTCCTTATACTTTAGAAAACATTCATGATGCCTAAAGTTACTCCACTCCAAATTGTTACAACCAATAACATAAAAATTAAAACTATTGACACAAAGAGACCAAAGATAAATCTGCACCAATTCGAACCTTCACCTGGGAATAAAAACTCATCAACAGAGCCTACTTTAGTAAAAGTACAAATATTGGAAATCTTAAAACTGGTTCACGATACATGATTCCAGTTTTAGACTCGTAACAATGTACCATAACATAAAATATCAAACCGATAAGGTATGTGGCTTGTTTTAGGCTTTTTCCCATAAAGTCTACCAAAAATGACTTGTTATGTACTTAAAATATTCAATATGGTTAGAGAATTAATGATTCAATATAAATAAAATCAATATGTATGACATTGTATTCCATGGAGAATACTCTCAATTCCTGAAAGAAATAAGAATAAATTATTGGTTTACAGATACGTAGATGGTACGATTAGTACAAATGTTAATACTAGCACAAACATCAATAACTATTAAGATGAATCTTGATAAATTCGATCCAAATATGTTAACATAAAGTATGAAAAATTAGCTAATTGAATATGCTCTTAAAAAAACATTATGATTGATCTGACAAAAGAAGTCTGAATATGTCACAGATTTCATATTCAGTTTTAGAAGTTGTATGAAATGAGTGGATTGTTGTTTAAAACTAAGAATGCTTTATAACAAGTATCCCTATAGTAATATAAGACGACAATGCTTGAGTTTTTTTAAATACCTAAAACTTTTTTCACTTCTGGATTCTTGATACATCAAAACAAGTGAAGTCAATGCTTCCTAAAAAGTTCACTCATATAAAACCAACAGTCCACGGGTTGAGACCATGCCTCTCATGCAACATGTTGATATTGATGGAATTGGGACTTGTCACACAAGCTGCTTATATTACCAGTTAGACAATTTTAGTATATGGATATCAAGTGGTAAGTAGTGGTGTTTTCAGTCTGAACTAATATACTCGGTACGACTATTTTCATTGTTGTCGATGTGCCATATATCAACTAACTTTTCCTGTGAATCTCATTCCAAGACAAGCGAATGTGAATTAGGGTAACTTTTGATCGGGTTAAGGGGAAAAGAGTAATATTTTGTATTTTCCATGTGATATGATATAAATTCCACACAATATGCAATAAATTCCACGTAATAAGCCACCTCATAATAAAGTATAAACTAGGATATATAAAGATAATAAAGTATAATAAGGATGGGCAAAAAATGAACCCAAAAAAATAATGTTTTCCCATCAAAAAACGAAAAATACAAAAAGACATGTGGTTATTGCGTGGTTAATTAGCCGTATTTACCACGCATACAGGCAGTGTGTGGCTATCGCGTGGTTAGTTAACCACACACTGCCTATATGCGTGGTTAAATAACCACGGATTTTTTAACTTTTTGTTTTTTGATGGGCAAACATTATCTTTTTGGGTTTATTTTTTACACATCCTTATTATACTTTATTATCTTTATATTTTCCAGTTTATACGTAAATTCGACTTACACACAAGCGTGTACACCTTCGAAACCTGTTATTCATTTCAAGCTTTATACTATCAAAGTGTATAATCACTTGTAGTTTTAACACGCCATCACATTGATAGACACACACACTCATACTCATAGACACACACACACACACACGTATACGTATAATTTACACACACATACATACTTATACCCATACACTCACACATTGTATGAGCATGAGTATTGATTAAAGTGATAGAAAGAGAGAGAGAGAGAGAGAGAGAGAGAGAGAGAGAGAGATATAGAGAGAGAGAGTGTGTGTGTGTGTGTGTATGAGTGTGCATGTGTATGAGTATGAGTGTATATGAGAACGAGTGTATATGAGTATGAGTTTGTGTGTCCATCAATGTGTTGGTGTGTTAAAACTACAACTGTTTATACACATTGAAAGGATAAATATTGAAATGAGTAACGGATTTTAAAGGTGTACACGCGTGTGTGTAAGTCGAATTTACGTATAAACTAGGATATATAAAGATAATAAAAAATGAACCCAAAAAAAATAATGTTTGCCCATCAATAAACGAAAAATACAAAAAAATCCGTGGTTGTTGCGTGGTTAATTAACCATGCATACAGGCTGTGTGTGGTTAATTAACCACGCACAGCCTGTATACGTGGTAAATGCATGGTTAATTAACCACGCAATAACCACGGGTCTTTTTGTATTTTTCGTTTTTTAATGCTAATCATTAAAACATAAAATGAAAAAATTAATAATATTAATAATATTAACAATAATAATAAAAATATGAGACTAATAATAATAATAATAATAATAATAAATAGCAATAATTAATTATACGAAAGGGATATATTGAACGAAAAAAATAATACGAAAACGAAAAAAATAATGATATTAATAATATTAACAATAAAACGAAAACGGATGAGGCTTATAACTGAAAACGATTTAATTAATAAAACGAAAACGAAAACGAAAAAATAATAACATTAATAATATTAACAATAATAATAATAATTAAAATACTCCGTGGTTATTGCGTGGTTAATAAACCACGCATACAGGCACTGCGTGGTTATGGCGTGGCTAATTTTTACCACGCAACAGCCAGGAATTTCTGGTGCGTTGTCGTTCCGTTACAAATGCGTGGTTAAATTTAGGGTTTCTGATTTTGTCACTGATACGTGGTTATTTAACCACGCAAAATTTGCGTGGTTATTTTTCGTGGGTAAATACCCCTTTTTCTAGTAGTGATGGAATGAAGGTTCTAAAAATTTATATGTTAGGAGAAATAAATACATGTAAAATATGGACGGAAATCGTATGAACCAAGTTGGCCATAAAATTAATTAAGAAGATTAAGCTTTGTTCAAAATACCGTTTTTTAAGAAGCAAGATTCAGATTTAGTTACAACTCACAATGCCGTTGCTAAAGCAAGAGGTAGACAAATGTCCTTTCTGATTTGCTTGTAGCAATTTGAGGTCAAGCTTAAATGCAGCTCTAGGCATCGAGTGAAAGCAATACTCGGCCCACATTTCACCCGTCAAGTTCAGTTCGAGAGGCTAAATGAGGTTACTTACGAAATAAACAATAAATAAATGATGGCACTAAAGTTGGTTTTCAAGGTTAGTTTAAACCTATTGACTTGCGCATTGAACTCCCATGTATCTCATAAAAGCATGTTCTGCTCAACTTTCAGCATCATGCCAATGACGGTTTATTTTCCTTAATAAACAATAAGTAACACTCACAATTTTCAGAGTGAAGTCCTCTTCAAGGCAGTTACATTCTAACTAGCTAGGTATAGTGATATCTAAATAATTAATAATGTATGGTAGGAACCTATAAATGGACTTTCCGAAAAATCATATTAGCAATGTTTTATTAAACATTAATATATCAGCTTGTTGACCAATATTTAACTCATTTTGTAGATTTCTTACGAGGGACCATACTGTGAAACTAGTCTAGTGATGATATTTTTAGATTAGTTTAGTGTGCGTAGAGCACGTATATAGTGGAAAGCAAAAATATGGAAACGAAAACCATCAATTAAGTTAAAAGATAGTTCTAACATATCTATATACACACATACAGATATATGGTGCACATATACAAGAAACCCTATATAATATAAAATGTTGGTAATCAAGAAGATATACCCACGCCAAGAAAATCTATGAAGGGCACATCATCCTTGTGTTCGATTGCTTCCTCTTCTTGTTTATGTTTCTCGAAAGTGGCTATCGCCTTAACCTGTGCCTGCATGTTGTTCTCGGAACTTAGCAACTCCCTCTTAAGCACAGCATCATGACTGTTTTGAAAGGGAATTGAAAATTTAACCCTATTGTGACATTGCTGCCCGTATGCACGAGTGTCCCTATAACCTCCATTAGAACTTAAATAATTTTGGAAAGCAAAACGGTCTGATAAGCTATGATGATGTAATCTAGAACTGCAGCAATCTGTACCCTCTCGTCGTGCAGTTAAATCTGTAGAAGACAATGATCTATGGGTCGCTAGCATGGTGGTAGGACTCGTAAAACTCCATGAAGAATTCCTCTCTTTGTTTAAATTCTGGAATTGCATAAACTGACTATAGCTAGTAGAGAAAGAGATCGACGTAGAATACTTTGTCGAGTTTGAGTCTCTTTGATGTAGTACTCCTTGTTCAGTATTTAGGTTACGATTATGTAAATCATCGTGGTACCTTCGTTTTTCGCAAATTTTTGATTTTTCCCTTTGCTTTCTTGCCATGATAACATGCCAGTGATTCTTGACCGCGTTATCAGTTCGCCCAGGAAACAATCTTGATATAAGAGCCCATCGGTTTCCATGCACACGATGAGCTGCCAAAAGCCTTTCTTCTTCCTCTTCTGTAAATGGCCTTCTGTTAATTCTGGGGTCAAGTTGATTAAACCATCTTAGTCTGCAACTCTTTCCTACACAATACCAATAGATATATACTGATTCATTTCCAAATCAGAGATGATGAATACAAATGAATTGGCATGATTGGTGATTCCTTTATTTACGTTTGAATGAAAACGTTGCTACTGATAGTGATATTCATACAGTTTATTAGAATATAACCCTTGATTTATTTTATTTTTATTTCAAGTAAATGAAAAATCTGTTTGTATAGTACTTATAAAAAAGCTCGTACGAAGACCATATATTAGTTTTGATCTAAGATTGATCATGGATCATGTATTCCATATTTTGGGGAAGGAATAAATCAGTTTACATAAGCGAATTAATCCTCTGCGGTCGAGAAGATTAGAAATCGATAGGATTAATCTCTTTAAAATATATAGCCTGATAATAGTTCAAAAAATGATAAAAATAAATATATTAGGTTTTGAGAAAACTATATAAAAAGATCAAGCCATGTAATTATCAAGGCCTTGAAGATAATAAATTTTGAACTGAACAAACTCAATTTAATTCCCAAAATCCCTTTCTATGACCTCAGAAAATACAAATCTTGAAATATTAGTTTCTCAATTAATTTGTAGAGTTTGAAACTGATCAAAAGTTTCTTGGAACTCAATCAGATATGCGATCTATCTTCGTACGTTGATCGATAAACAAATAAAGAAAGAAGAAGATGATCCCACAAACATATACAACACCTGATCTTCCTTGAAGCTTTTCAGCAATCGAGTTCCAATTCTGTGGACCATACCGTTCAACAAGCTGTCGGAGTTTTTCATCCTCGGCTGGTCTCCAGTGTCCTCTAGGACACGATGTCCTTGCGTCATCGCTACAGCCACCACCCCCAGTTTCCTCCATAATTATATAATGAAAAACTGTGCTACAAAACTCTAATCCAAGAAACTGTCGTCTAATACGGATTGAAGTGGTATTTTTACTTGTTGATAAATAATCACCATGAACAATATTTACACAAACTGAAGAAGATGTAGATGAAGATTTTATAAGAGGAAAAACGAGAAATGTTGAGATGAAAATAAAGTAGGTTGGTTTAGGGTTGTGGATGGGAAGTCACTTTTGTTGGTTTTGCACGACACTGTCTCTCATTCTTTTTTGGGATCATAGAGAGAATTACGTATGTATGTATACACTGACCCTCTCTTGTTTTATTTTGGTCTTTACTTTCTACTTCTCCAATCAATTTAGTTCCCAACTATCTTTCATTCTCTTTCTCAACTACAATTTTAAGGTACTATTTAACTTTGTTGCAAGGACACAGTAACCAAAATATGGTTACATGTTCTGTCGATATCGGTATTATATTCTAAAGTCAATTAAGCGATACGCACACATTTATGTATTGTACGTGTGTGGTTATACATTTGAATCTATAACCAAGAGTAAAACAAGTATGTGATTTCTCGATGGTTAAATAAAAAGCGTAAAAATAATGTATATTACATGTTTATGTATATGAAAATTGTTCAAGTTATAAGTATAATGTGCGAAAAAAAAAACCACCTGATAATTGTATAGGCATAGTACACTGTACACATATTCATGTATTGTAGAAATAATAACCAAAGAGACTAAACATAAAAACGTAGAAGAGAAACTCCTAGAATATTCTGCATTTTACAGTGTAGTTGAATTGATTAAGTTCTTAACTATTGAGAACTTAATGAAATAATGGAAAAAACAACTATTAGGAGCGATAAGTATTACCGACGAAACTTTTAGCAATGGAAAGCGTATTGGTGACGACATCTTTAGCAGCGACACTATTAGGGGCGACATGCAACTTTTAGCGGCGACACTATTAGGGGCGACACCTTTAGAGGCGACATATATGTATTAGCGACGAAGCATTAGGGGCGACACCTTTAGGGGCGACATGTCGCCCTTAAAGGCTTTAGGGGCGACCTTCAGGGGTATTAGGGGCGACATTTGTCGCTGCTAATGACACTTATTCTTGTAGTGAATAGTCAGATTTATCGACTTAATGTGTAAAAATTCAACATAAATTCCTTTTTTAAGTGAGATGTTAGCCTTCTCTATACATTTTTAAGGGTGGCAATATGGAATCAACTGGTTACAACACACTAATTAACATGCAAGTTCACAAATCTAAAATTATGTGTATGGCTTATGATTTGTTATTTTGCAAACTCATAAAAATATTGATAATATAAATAAGGTAAATGCCACCGGCCGAGGTTCCTATGCACAATCGATCACATTATCAAAATGATAAAGTTAATTTATTATGTCTTCATGCGTTTAATGAGAAGGTTAAGTTGTAACTCGGTTGGTAATGATATTTGGTCGCTCGTAGTGAGATGGTGGCATATCAACTTTCCCAATAGTCGATTGAGGGCTAGATCACGCGAGCGGTCAATATACATTTTAATTAATCCTACGTACACAATAGAAGTATTTTGGCACGTTCATCATTACTATATATATTTTGGAGCAGTTGGGAATTACGGAACAAGATCCACTTTGGAACGGTCAAGTAGAATAAATCGACATTGATGGATAACATTATATCACAGTCTAATTTTTGTATTCTCAATAGAAAGAAGAATTGGTGCCTAAATTGGGTTGGTTGGTTATACAACCCGATGCTTGCTGTTTCATTTTTATAATGTGCCGTTTCTAACGTCTTGTTTGTGTTTCAACAAAATCTATCATTTCAACAAAAAGAAAAAAAAAATCATAATGTCTCCAAATTAACAAAAGTGATGCATAGTTTAGGCCTAAAAACTTATCCATGGATTCATAATTTTTCTTATCAAGTCTTATCTTGTTATACCTTTTACGTGTAAGAACTCCGAACCATCCAACACAATAACTTTTGGGTTATACATAGGCAAAAGTTTGATAAGCAACCAAATAGTTATAAGAAACCAATGAATCGATGTCGTTCATCCGTTAGTTCTAGCCAAACGGTCAAATTATTTTGAAAATAATTAAATACAAAAGTAGTTTAGTAAAAGTTTAATTTCTATAACCAACAACCTTAATTTAAATTTTCTTAATTTAAGCTAAACCAAATCTTTTATTTTGTCACTTTTAGGGCTTATTATTTCATTAAAAAAATACCAAATGGATCAAAATTAATAATATTCAAAATACAAATTTGAACTGTATTTAATATTTAGACATGCTAATTAGGTGAATGAAAGATGTTCCCAATTTTTACAAAAGAATCTGTATCATTCAAGAACTAGTTGTGATCATTATGAGTAAATATGCAAACAATGTGTATATTTTTAATTTGATTATATGATCATATATGCTATTACATCTAAATCTAGGTAAATTGATATGTTTTTTAACGGCTAAACACACACACACACTCACTAAATCATACTTCTAAACTACACCAATGTCCACGACGGGACTAGAACCCCCAACCCCTTGGGTAAATTAATATGTGATGGTGTGTAGATTCACATGCAAATCTCAGTAAATTCACTTGCGAATATCAAAATGTTGAAATAGTCATGGTTTGATCAAATTTTTTGTTTTAATCTTGAAATTATACATATAAATATAATTCTAATATATATAAATAAATTTTAAAGCATTTTAAACTTTATGTTTAACTATTAATTCTATTAAACATTCAATGATGCAATGTTAATAATTAATTATACATTACACAATAGTTAAATCTATCATGTTTGCATATTAGGCAATAAGGGTTTAAACTTGGAGGCAAACCCTAATGCACAAGAAATGCCCAAGGTTACTGATTTTCGAAAATCAATCTAGCATAACCCTAGTTTTCGAAAATCACATGCAAATCCAAGGAAAATGCATTCTAACATAAATCCTAATTTTGAAAATCATATCATGCCATTTCTAAAAGGCATTCTAGCATAAACCCTAATTTGAAAATTATATCATGCAATTTCAAAAAGGCATTCTAGCATAAACCCTAATTTTAACAATCATATCATGCAATTTCAAAAAGGCATTCTAGCATAAAACCTAAATCTTGAATTTCATATCATGCAAACAAGAATTTCACAAATCAAATTGGAATCTAAAAGTGCATACAACCTATGAACAAAGTCTCTGATACTGCTGAAGGGTTTTGATTAAAAACAACAAAAACAATTTGCAGTGGAAGTCTTAACAAGGTAAGTTCATACAAAACTAGCATGTATCTTAATATATTCATATCAATTGTGGCCATTAAAAGATGAATCATAAAAACTTACCTCTTTGTTTAAATGTAAGGATCCAAACCAAAATCCATTTTTTGGTTCACACCCAAGAACACCAGAAGAACAGACTAACATAACTTCCACAAGGGAGGAGGCAAGAGGCACAAACCCTAATTAGGGTTTGGCAAAATCTCCAAAAGAGAGGGAGAGGGGTGCTTGCTGGCACTTTGAGGGAGGAATTGATCAATTAGGGTTTGATCCCTAGCTCTCTATTGATTGGAACTTCTGACTTAGCAACAAAGCTACCTCCTTTTTTCCACTTTATCCCCTGGACTGTTTCATTAATTAAACACCTTTAATTAATTAACATCCATTCCATGTAATTAATTTCTTTCAAATTAATTCCAAATTAAATTATAATTAATTCGAGATTAGTTTCTAATTAATTTATCATAATATGACAAAGTACTAAAGTAATTTATCCCAACTTATTTCTGTCACTAATTTGCTTTTACTGGGTCTTATTGGCAACCCAAAAAAACCCTGCTATTATTAGAAATATCATCAACAGTTAATGAAATTGGACACTATTTCCATCAGATGCATCTTAGAATCACCCTTGACCTTAAGTGGCTTTGACGTCTTTCTCTTGACCCTCCTTCAAAAATAGCAATTTTGGAGGCTTTAGATTTGGCCATGTTATATTATACCATCTTCAACATGCCATGAAATGTCAAGATAGACAATATTGTTCATATTGTAGTTCAAGATGAACTATTCAGCGAGTTGAGTATAATATATGTGGCTAAAACCCAGTTTATGGGAAAAGTGTAACCTCCATAACTGGTTAATGTATGCCTTCATTTTCAAGACATAGACACCGACACTACCTCCCTACTCAACCTTGGATCCCATCAGGGCTTTCATGGTGTCAAATCACTACTGTCTAGCTAGCTATTAAACATATCCTAAAGTTGGTTGATCGTATCATGTGCACCAAGTTGTTCGAAGCTCGTTTGGAGATCAGGAATCATCGTGACTAACATGAGGCATGCCACCTCATTTAAGTCATTTTGACGTCTTTTGTACTAGTCTCTGACAACCCTAATAGATCCAGCTAGAGGATCCACATGAACAAGTTCCTTAAAGATATGAGCTTCTTCGCAAATATAAGCACGACTTTCAAGTTTTAAAATTACTAAGCATAGTTTATACTATTGAGCTTATCCATTTATAGGAAACCTCGTGCTGAATAATTTGTTATGGATGAGTTTGCATTTGACGACATCTATAAAAATAGATTTAATATTCAAGTTGGAAAGGAGTATGTCGTGAGATCCATATTTAACTTCTACTTGTGAAGACGTTTGTCATAATCACAAAAAGACATTATTTATGTCGATAATCATTTAAAAAATTCAATCTTTACGAAACTCTTAAAAATTTTACGGAGTTCAATGGCATTATGTCAGTTGGCATGTTTTATCCCTTCCACACTTATGTGAGGTAACCATTCGCTTGTAATACTTTGATTAAAATTGTTTTTAATATACTAAACAATATAAATACTCTTTTATATGTTACATTGTTAGAAAAATCAAATTTAATGACATAAGCATATAAACACACTTCATAATTTTACTAGTATGACTTTCATGCCAAAACCATCCAAGTAAAATTATAAAAATATTTAGAAATGCACAAGACAAATCAAGGAAATCCAAACTTATTTGGAATATAAGAGATCATTTTATTCTTTTGTTTAAAACCCAAGAAAATGATTGTTTCTATATTATACTCAAAATATCCTCTTTGTGAGTGAATAACATACCCTAATCGATGTCTGCATAAAACAATTACTTGGTGTGCAAGTAATCATGACCTTATGGCTATTATATAACTGTTGGAATTAGATTATCCAAAACACGCAACAAGAGCATTTAAAAAGCTTTTATAATCACATAGCACCATGTATCTAAGTTCATCAAATCCAAGCAACAACTAAACTAGAACTGGCGTTTTGCATGTTCACCATTCTTGGTTGTTATTGGTTGATCTTGAGAACCAAAAGGAGAATCCTTCTATAGTAGTTGCACTCCTAAAGTAGAAATCCAAGCATGTTACAATGGCACCAAGAAGACATGACGACAATACAAGGGTTGTATATCAATTTGCTCAAAACCATAAACCCTAATTAGGGTTTGGGTGTGTATGACATCGACCGAACAAGAAAGGGAGAGAGAGAGAGAGAAAGAAAAGATGTGAGAATGTCATCAATGGGGAGTGATCAAAGGGTGCCTTTTATAGGCATGGCCACTTTTATCCTCTTACTTATCATCCAAGCGAATCTAAATTTTATATTGCCAACTAAACATATTGGAATTTACAATAATTATAATTCTCTTCTAAATTTAAACTTTTACTAAATTGCAAATTAAATCCCTTTCCTTTTAGTTTTCAATAAAACCATCAAGTTTTGATGAATAACAAACTAGTCCATCTATTTATTATGCTGACTTTTAAGCTTTTGGATTATATGTTGTGTGTAACTCATGTCTACATTACTAGGTTAATGCTTGCATGTTAAAATTATATACTTAAAGTTAATTGATCAATATTAACTATGAATTCATATTTCTTTTCACTAAGATGATATGTAAAAGTATAACTATTTTGAACAATATAAAAAGATAAATATTTTTTAAAACCATGTTGCTCAATAGCATCTACGCACAGCTTGCACATGAATAAAATATAATTCTCGGTTTAATGTTAATTGTAATAATTGTTATGATTAAATAATTAATATATATTTATGATAAGTTGAATAAAATTAAATATTTGCATTGGATTATTTATCATTAAACCACTAATTCTTAATATTGGTTTTAATATATTTTTTTCATAAATTAATGAAAATAACTAGTGCGTGAGAACATTGGGTGATTTTATGATTTTTTTTATATTTTTAATGATTTTTGGAATCTTTTGTGTTTTCATATTAGTATTATATAAAAAAAAATATTAATTGAAGAATATTTAATTTATAGTGAATTTAATTTTTTTAAGAAAAAGAAACATTTTGAAGATGTTATAAGTTTCCAAGTATTATATATGGTGGACCTATTATTTTATTTGAAAGTTATTATAAGTTAATAATATTTTGTTGGATGTATTACGTAGAGTAATTATTTTACCATTCATTATACAATAGCTAGAAAAGTATGCGTAGGTAGAAAATTTTCACTTATTTTTGCATTTATTTTACATTAACAAAGCAAAAGTAGTCATCATTATTTAAAAGCATTTGAAGAGTCATGGAGCTTCAAGTAAATATGGTTCAACCACAATGATGCCCATGTTGTGCACGAGTAAAATTTTTTGCTAGAAATATTGATCTATCACATAAGAACCTAATAATATTATATCTAATCTAAATATGCATGATTAATAATAAATATGTCATTACAATACATAACATATATCAGTTATAAAGTTTCCATCATATAACTTAAACAAAATAAAATAATCATCTATTCATAATAATTATAATGATGTTAATATGTTAATTTAACCAACATCAATGACACATATGAAGGCACACAAAAGTAAATGTTTGCATCTTTCTCTTGTCAATCATTAAATAAATAACATACATTCTATTTGTTGATGTCGTCAACTTGATAACAGTGCTATCAGAATAGGAGAACATGTAACAAACCACTACAACAAAACAGTCAAATAGCAACGGAAATGTGCTACAGAAGATCTTTCCGTTGCCAAATTGCTACGGTTTATGTTACAGAATGACTTTCCGTAACAAATTTACTACGACATTTGCCACGAAATGAAAATTCTGTAGTGAACACAAGAATAACTACGGTTTTTGTCACGAAATCAAATTTCGTTGCTATATTGCTACCGATTTTGCTATGGACTGGATTTTCGTTGCTATTTAGCTACGAAAATATCTACGAAAATACAATTCGTCGTTATTTTGCTACGAAAATACAATCCGTCGTTATTTTGATACGGAATTATAATCCGTTGTTATTTTGCTACGAAATTTTGCTACGAAATTAATTTCCATAGTTGATTTGCTATGAAATGAATTTCCGTAGATAAGTAGCTACGGAAATGTTCTACGAAATTGTGGTCAGTAGTTGTTTTGCAATGGAATCAATATACGTTGGTACCCTTGTTATGGATTTTGTTACGTCCTTTATTTCTATAGATATTTAGCTATAGAACTTGTTTCTATAGAAATTTAGCAACGGAATTTTGTTACGAAATTAGTATAGCTATGGAATTTATTTTTGGGTGAATTTCGTATATACCCTCGTCAAACAGTAAAATATCGTATTTGCCCGGCTTAAAATCTAAATTTCGTATTTACCCTTTTTAACTTACAAAATATCGTATATACCCAAATCTTTATTTTAAATATTTTTTATAATTTATAATCATTTTTCATATTATATAATCATTATAATTTAAATAAAAGAAAGAGATGGACTATTTTACCCTTAAGTAACAAAACGTTTTGGATTGACCATATTGCCCCTAGGTGTGAGTGTTATTCGAATTAAACCGCCCGAACCGAACGGATCGAACTTGTTGAAACAAACGGCTCGAACTTGTTGAATTTTCTTAAAAATTAGATACACTTTTTTAAAATTTAAATGAAACATAAATTAATAACAAGGCAATTAAGATAATTAATGAAAACACACGATCATTACTTCAATCCAAATTTGTTTAACAACAATCACTACTACAAAAAACGTCATAAGACCCGGTTAAATCACTTAAATAACCCGGTTTACAACCGAGGTCTATATGTAAGGCATGTATTTATTTATATTTAATTTGAGTAAATAATTTTCAATATTGATTTAAGGTTTACGCTTGTAATTTAAAAGTTTAGCGTTTTTATCTTAGTGTATTTCAATACCTTTTATTTTGTATACCAAAAAAAATTTTCAAATTAATTTAAATGAATATCTTATGATTTCGTCTTAATGTGATATGGATGCTAAACAAAAAATTAGTCCTTATATAAAAATGGTTTTGTTATGCATAAAATAAAATATGTTGCAATTCAAACGTAAAATTAAATATGATGCAATTTAAACATAAACAAAAAGAATATCTTATCATTTCATCTAAATGTAATTATCCTTATTAATCGCGTCATCTAAAACACCAAACCTAAAAATATTTGTGAAATTTTCCAAGTTACCAGATTCTCATTCTCAAAAATATTGCATAAAACAAAATTAAATGTTTCTTTTCGATACTCAATCAGGCCTTCCAAAAAAAAGTTGTGGTAGGAAGGATGCAGGTGCTTCCTTTTAAACAACAAAAAGTAATATTGATAAACTGGCTTTGTACAGTTAACTTTGACAAATTCAATTCACAAACTTTTTCCAATAATGCACTTGTAGTTCTTCAATGGTGCAAAGATATTAGACCGAACGGTATGGGTGAGGGGAAGGGACACGGTGTCCAAGCTGGCACCCGACCCCGCCCGGTAACACCGCCCCGGTTGGGGTTTGGTGTGCGGGGATGGCTTGGCACCGGGGTTCCAACCCCTTGCGATGAACCTTGTGGAATCTTTCCCTTTGGCCCCTGAAGTATGAAGTAAGTTGCAAAACACCCCCCCCCCCAACGGCTATACATGTAACGGCTAAAAAAAAATTTAATAATTTTTTTTAAACTTTTACCAACTATAAATACACACACTCATTCACAAAAAATTACCAATCTTCTACACACATATTTCACACCCAATTCTCTCTAAAAATCATGTCTAGCCAAGATTCACCAAACAACCAAACGCCACCAACGAATCGAAACCGACCAAACGTTCTCGGTTTCGAACAATTTTACAACACGAACGTTTATCGTCCACAAATGGACCAACCGATTTTTTCACCCAACGTTTACCCATACCAAATGCCGGGATACCCCCAAATGCAACCACAAAATTTATTCAATTTTTTTCAAGCGTTTCCCGACACACCAACCCAACAATTCCAAAACCCATTACCCTATTCCGTTCCCGAAACACAAGGTTCACCGGAATTAGTACCGGAAACGCAACCCGAAGTCCATCCCGCGGCACAAAGGAGGGGAAAAGCGCCACGCCAACCATGGACAACCCAAGAAGAAATCGCTTTAGCCTATTCGTGGATTGACGTTTCCGAGGATGCGGCGGCCAGAAACGCCCAAGCGGCGGAACGCTTTTGGATGCGGGTCACGGACCGTTTTCACCAAGAATTAGGCCGGGCGAGTTACCGTTCGAAAGACGGTTTGACAACAAAATACCGGGACATCAACCGTGCCACAATGAAATTCAACGGATTGATACACAATCTACGAACACATCATCGAAGCGGTCAAACGGATCAAAATGTTTTCGAGGAAGCACTAAAAATTTACAAAGAGGACAACAAATGAACGCCATTCCGATTCGTTGAGTTTTGGCGTATTGTTGAAAAATGAAAAAAATGGCACGATTCAAACGCCGAAGACGACATCCCGACACCGGCAAGAAAACGTTCGAAAACTTCCGAGTCAAGCCACAACACTACCTCCTCCGACGCTCGTATCAACGTCAATTTAAATGAAGACCTCGAAGACGACGACCTCGAATTTCCCGATTTCCGCCGGCCAACGGGACGAGATGCCACAAAAAGGAAAGGAAAAGCGACTTCGTCGAGTGCGGGAGGTGGCTCGGAAAATAGCGACGACATTGCACGTATGCGCTTGGAATTCGAACGTTACAATTTAAGTTACGCCGAGCGGATGGAGTTGGATCGAAAGACGTTGGAAGAGAGAACACTAGCCCGAGAAGCACGTGAACGAGCCCGAGAAGCACGTGAACGAGCCCGTGAGAAAAAACAACAACTACGTGAAGAAAAACAACGTTTAAAAGACATTAAGTTTTTGACGTCCAATCCGGAAGAGGGTCTCGAGGGGCCGCAACGGGAGTTGGTTTTAAAAATGAAAGCGGATATTATGGCGAAATATGGTTTCTAGGTTGTCGTTTAAATTTTTTTAGTTTGTCGTTTTATCGTTTTAGTTGTCTTTTTTTAGTTGTCATTTTATCGTTTTATCGTTTTAGCGTTTTTCGTTTTAATTTCCGGTTGTAATTTTTAAATTAATGAAATGTTTTAGTTTAAAAAATTGAATTGTTTTATATTTGGTTAATTTAATTCAATTTAAAACAAAAAAGTGAGGGGTTGGTGAGGGGTTACCATTTCCTAGATTTGAAGGGATGAGGGGAAGGTGAGGTGGCGCCTATGTGGCACCAGAACCCCTCACAGTGAGGGGAACCCATACCTCTTAGTCTTAGCCTTTCATATACGGGTGATGATGCAACTTCAGTCAGGTTTATCTATACCATTTGCTCTCCTCCACTCCCTTAGATGTTATTTTTTGACGATAAAAAGATACAATCGCTATCATATACACATATAAAATTGGGAACAATCAAACTATGAGCACTCACGAAATCAGAAAACAGTGCCCCAATAGATATGCTTTGAATTATACCATAGTTGAACTCCAAAACTGATGCGGTCCTCATGGCAACAGTAGCATACAAATTGTAGAAAATTTCTTCAATGTTAGGTTTTGCTTGAGGTGAGCACTTTGGGTTTTTGGCTCACGGTTTAGAGAGCATTTGGTGTCCAAGAACATTAAACCTGAAAGAGAATGAAACAAAAACAAGTCAGCAGTTTCATTCAGACCTTTCAACAAACAGTTGGTGGGCATAGGAGGGTATGAAACCTGATGAGCACATAAAACTAAAGTCGAATGGAACCAATTAGATATGCAGCAATCGACCGTGAAGTCTACAATCAGAGATGAAGCAAATTGGATATGAAGTAAATCAAATATGAAGCAATCGGATATGAATCAATCGAACAAATCGAAAATGAAGCTTGGAGCAATTCCGACCTGAAGCAATCGGAGCCGTATCAAGACGAAATCGGAGATAAAAAATTAAACCTGAAGCAATCGAAGATGCGACAATGACTGTAAATAGACGGGAGTAAGCGAGGTATTGTGCCTTATTGTATCTTCAACATTGACGACGACTGCTAACCTAGACAGAAGACGGCTGGTTAAGTCTCATCGATGATGAACGTTGGAACAACGGCGGCGGCGTACGGTGGCTTCGACATCGACGAGGAAGAAGGCGGGGGGATGAAAACTTAGAGCCAAAGGTCTGTACGTATGGAGATTTGAAGAGAAGAGAAGTGTGTTTCCAAATATATCGATACTTGAACCTAAAGCGCACTGATACAAATGTTTAAGCGGGACTATTCCAAATGTTTTGATTGTTTTGAAGTTGTTCCAAAAAAATTGTGCGGGAATGTTCCGAATGTTTTTAAGTTAATTTCAATTGAGGTTTCTAAAACTTTTTGAAGTTAATTTAATTTGAAGTTTCTAGAAACAATTAATTAATTGATTGTTTATGTAAAATTTTAGTGATATTTTAATTATATATAACGAAATTAGTGTCACAAAATATAGAAATGCCACAAATAAATAAAGAAATAGTGTCATTAAACATAAAGTGTCACGGTATCTATTGAAACTTACAGTGACAGAAAAAAAGTGTCCCTAAAAGTATGCTACAGTGGCACAAAAATAAAATGTCATTAAAACTTTGTGCCACTAAATGTAATTTTATTTGTAGTGAATGTTTTTTTAGCAGTCGTATACACGGTAAAGTTGCTTGAAAAGTATATTGCTTGAATAAAAAACTACTGGTCAGCAGTTGCTACTTGGGTGAAATTTTTGATCAAATGATATGTTCTTAATACAGGATGGAATTAGGAGTGGGATATCAATTTTAGAATTTTCAATCAGATTATAAACCGGCAAAAAGATGTGCCACTAAACACCTAATATAGTGGCACAAAATAAATATGTCACTAAAAGATTGTACCACTATATGGTCATAATTTTTATGTTATGCAAATTGCAGAAGAGAAGTTTAGGATGCGAACCGTGTCATAGTGAGTTTTTTTTTTGTATACACACAAGAAATCATGACGGAGAAAATTTCATAAATGACAAATATCGAAAAATTCATGTACATTCCCTTGTTTTAAAAGGTTTATGATTTTGTATTTTTTTTTCTAATGAGTTCATTTAAATAAATGTTCTAACGATACATATTACACTCTGGAGACAAATGCTATGAAAGAGTTATCCGAGAAGAATGCCGAGTTGGCTCAAATCAAGGAACTTGTGACAGCCCAAAAATAACAAAATGAAAAGTTGAAGGAGCTACTAAAGACGCAAGCTGAGCAACTAAAGAGACACAATGAACAAAGCACCTCCAAAATTGAAGACCTTGAAAAAAACTCCAAATATTTTTTGACAGCTTAAAAGACAAGAGCAAGAAGTATATCGAATAGTATTGCTTTGTTTTTAGCAAGTATTTATTTTGATTTAGACTTCTTTACTTTTCATGTAATAAGAATTATTAGCTTTATTTAATAATATGCAAATTTGTTTTGTTTTACGTATTTGTGTTTTTAGATATTAGTACCGAATAATTGGAAATTATATTTATTTTTGTAAATTGTTTTGTGAATTTCTTCGTAACAAAATTTGCTACAAGTTTTGCTACGGAATTACACTTATGGATCTTACTACGGAAGCTTGACAACAGATCATACTACGGAAGCATGACCACGAAATTTGCTACAAAGTTTGCTACGGAAGCCTAACCACAGAAATTGCTATGGATTTTACTACGGAAGCGTGACCACGGAAATTCCTACAGATTTTACTACGGAAGCTTGACCACGGAAATTTCTACAGAATCATTGCTACGGATTGTTTTACGGTAACATAGCCACGTATTTTACTACGGAACCCTGGCCACGGATTTTGCTACAGATTTATTGTTACGGATTTTACTACGGAACCCTGACCACGGAATTTGCTACAGAATTATTGTTACGGATTTTACTACGGAAGCTTGACCACGGAATTTGCAACAAAATTATTGCAACAGAATTTGCAACGAAACCCGCTACAGAAGTAGCAACGGAAAAAGAACCATGGAATTCGCTACGGACACACGGCTACGGAAATCGCTACGGAGTCCACCTAAGGAATTCGCTACGGAATACATGCGCTACGGAATCAGTCCGTAGCAAACTTGCTACAAAAATAAAAGTTCGTAGCAAACCCATTCGCTACGGGATTTATTGTAACGGAACAGTTCCGTAACAATTTCCGTTGCAAAACCCATTTAGCAACGGAATTTCAAGATTTAGCAACGGAATTCGTCCGTTGCTAAATCGATGTTTTCTTGTAGTGAACACACATCTCTTTGAAATTAACATCGTCTTTTAGGTACCCAACATACAAATATTGTCAACATACTACAATAATGTTAATTGTTCGCGCGCGCGCACACACACACACACACACACACACACACACACACACACACACACACACACACACACACACACACACACACACACACACATATATATATATATATATATATATATATATATATATATATATATATATATAGAGAGAGAGAGAGAGAGGATTGAGATCCAATAAAAAGTAATATTTTGATAAAAAATGCTTCATTTGTATCTTTTTTACAAACCAACAAAATGAAGCATTATATGATGCAAAAAAAAACATGATTTGCAAAAAAATTCTACGAAAAAACGTCTCAATGATTCATTTTTGTGATACGTCACTAAAATTAACCGAAAAGTGAATCAAAATTATTTCAGTAAAAAATGAATCATCGAGTTGTTTTTTTGGGGGTTTTTTTGTGAATCATATTTTTTAGCATCATCTAATGATTCATTTTGTTGGTTGATCAAAAAAAATTCATATGAAGCACTTCTTTCCTTCGTACCAAAATTTTCCTTCGTTTTTTATCCCATATATATATATATATATATATATATATATATATATATATATATATATATATATATATATATATATATATATATATATATATATATATATATATATATATATATATATATATATATATATATATATATATATATATATATATATATATATATATATATATATATATATATATATAGGGAAGGGTTCAAATGAGAACCACTAAAATGTTGAGAACCGTGAGAACCACTAATTCACAGTTTAATAACTATAAATTTTATTATATTGTGAATATTGTAAAACGTATTAAAAAATAAGAAAAATTATTAAGTTTGATGTATTTTCACATAATAAACAAGTGTGAAAAAACAAAAAAAAACAAAAAAAAAACATGATTCTTAATGTGTGAATATCGGTTCTCATGGCTTTTAACCTTTTAGTGGTTCTCATTTGAACATATATATATATATATATATATATATATATATATATATATATATATATATATATATATATATATATATATATATATATATATATATATATATATATATATATATATATATATATATATATATATATATATATATATATATATATATATATATATATATATAACCACCATCTAACAAATAATAAATAATATGCAATAATAATTACAACTTCTAATAACATAAAAATAATTAGAATCATCTATGATAATATTTATTTTAAAAAACATATCAAACACTCATAAATGATTCAAAAGGTTTATAGAAACAATGTAAAATATATAGAAATCAACAAAAGAATGATATATTTAGTTTATCGGAAAAAAATCATCAATATCTAATTTTGTTATTTCTTTCTTAGTCATTAAGTTTTCCTTTGCATTTGAAGTAGTATTATCCAAAGAAAAATTCACATTGCAATTACCATCAATGCGACAAACTCATTTCATCAAATATTCATATTTGAATCGCAAACAATTCAACCAAATAAAAGCTTTTTGTGAGAAAATACTACTAATATAACTAATATACCAATAAAAATCTTCAGTGCAATATTTGAATCATGAACTCTTTAACCACATAAAAGTTTTTTTGTGAGAAAGTACTACTAATATGCTACATATATGATGAGAGGTATGAACTATTTTATTCGAACTTTATAAGTATGGTAAATGTTATTAATTAAATAATGTAAGATGTTATTTGAAAAGTTCTATGGCTCAAAGTCGTGTCCCATTCAATTGATCAAGTTCGAATAAATACAAATCGGATCCTGATATTCAGGAGCTAACATCTATCGCAAAAGAATTCAAAAGAAACAGATAAAGCTAAACTAAATAGATAAGGTTAGACTAAAGAGATAAACTCTAATCGCATGTGCGTAGCTTGCGTTGACAGCTTGCGTTGACACCCCCCTCAAGTTGGAGCATGGGGATCAAAAATGCCCAACTTGAGCACCAGATTATCGAACGTGTTTTTACCAAGAGCCTTTGTAAGAATGTCAGCGAGTTGAAGTTTGGTGTGAACATAGGCAGGAGCAATAAGACCATCAACAATTGCATCTCGAACGAAGTGACAGTCGACCTCTATGTGCTTCGTGCGTTCGTGGAACACTAGGTTTTTAGCAATGTGGATAGCAGATTCACTATCACAGTAAAGAGTAACAGGTGGTAAATGTTTAATGCCAAAACATGTCAACAACCCTTTCAGCCATTTGACTTCACAAGTAATGGCAGCCATAGAGCGATATTCTGCTTCAGCGGAGGAACGCGACACAGTGGGCTGCTTCTTTGTTTTCCATGCAATCGGGGAACCACCGAGATACACAATCCATCCTGACAGCGATCTTCGTGTAACTGGGCAAGCAGCCCAGTCTGAGTCACACCAACCCGTCAGGGTCAAGTTGGGTGTAGCTTTGAGTAAAATTCCTTGACCCGGTGTACCTTTCAAATTGCTATAGATTTATTGTTACAGATTTTACTACGGAACCCTGACCACGGAATTTGCTACTGAATTATTGTTACGGATTTTACTACGGAAGCTTGACCACGGAATTTGCAACAAAATTATTGCAACGGAATTTGCAACGAAACCCGCTACAGAAGTAGCAACGGAAAAAGAACCATGGAATTCGCTACGGACACACGGCTACGGAAATCGCTACGGAGTCCACCTACGGAATTCGCTACGGAATACATGCGCTACGGAATCAGTCCGTAGCAAACTTGCTACAAAAATAAAAATATTGTGTCAACATACTACAATAATGTTAAATGTTCGCACACACACACACACACACACACACACACACACACACACACACACACACACACACACACACACACACACACACACACACACATATATATATATATATATATATATATATATATATATATATATATATATAGAGAGAGAGAGAGAGAGGGAGGATTGAGATCCAATAAAAAGTAATATTTTGATAAAAAATGCTTCATTTGTATCTTTTTTACAAACCAACAAAATGAATCATTATATGATGCAAAAAAAACATGATTTGCAAAAAAATTCTACGAAAAAACGTCTCAATGATTCATTTTTGTGATACGTCACTAAAATTAACCGAAAAGTGAATCAAAAATTATTTCAGTAAAAAATGAATCATCGAGTTGTTTTTTTTGGGGGTTTTTTTGTGAATCATATTTTTTAGCATCATCTAATGATTCATTTTGTTGGTTGATCAAAAAAAATTCATATGAATCACTTCTTTCCTTCGTACCAAAATTTTCCTTCGTTTTTTATCCCATATATATATATATATATATATATATATATATATATATATATATATATATATATATATATATATATATATATATATATATATATATATATATATATATATATATATATATATATATATAGGGAAGGGTTCAAATGAGAACCACTAAAATGTTGAGAACCGTGAAAACCACTAATTCACAGTTTAATAACTATAAATTTTATTATATTGTGAATATTGTAAAACGTATTAAAAAATAAGAAAAATTATTAAGTTTGATGTATTTTCACATAATAAACAAGTGTGAAAAAAACAAAAAAAACGAAAAAAAACATGATTCTTAATGTGTGAATATCGGTTCTCATGGTTTTTAACCTTTTAGTGGTTCTCATTTGAACATATTCCTATATATAAGTATTATTTAAAGGACCGGGACTTCTAGCAAGAAAAGACCAACAGGACTTCTAGCAACCTCAATGCCGAGGAAGTATTTGAGGGCGCCAAGGTCCTTTATTTTAAAACAACTACACAAGTATTCTTTAATGGACCGGATTGCATTGGGATTGTTACCAGAGATGATCAAGTCATCAACATACACTAGCAAATGCAGCCGTACATCCCCATGAACATAAGTAAATAACGAGTAATCGGAATATGATTGATGAAAGCCATATTGTTTGAGTGCCGTCACCAATTTGGCAAACCAGCAGTGCGGGGCCTGTTTTAATCTGTACAAGGACTTACGAAGCCGACAAACAAGGTTTGGAGTAGAGCCTTTGAAGCCCGGCGGAGGTCTCATGTACACTTCTTCTTGAAGATCCCCGTGCAGAAACGCGTTATGTACATCCATCTGATGAAGTTCCCACTGTTTAGACGCTGCTGCCGTCAAGAAGACCTGGACAGTGGTCATCTTGGCGACAGGAGCGAACGTCTCTGTATAATCGACTCCCGCCTCTTGATGATTTCCGTATACCACCAAACGAGATTTAAGCCTTTCAATTTCTCCGTTGGACAAGTACTTGATTTTATAAACCCACTGACTGCCCAATGCTCGTTTACTGGGTGGTAAAGGTTCTAGAGTCCAAGTACCATTCTCCTCTAACGCTCAAATCTCATTTTGCATGGACTTTTGCCAACCCTCGTGTTTCATGGCTTCCTTGAAAGTACGAGGTTCCTGACCTGAGGTCACGGCTGCAATAAAATATTGATAACCAGGAGAATATTTGTCACAATTTATATAATGTGTGATAGGATATGGTGTACATTTGGAGGACTGTGGAGACGGGGTAGCGGAGCACGGACTTTTAGTGGCAGATGTAAGAGAGACAAAATCTTTGAGTAGAACAGATGGGAATTTTTCCCGGTGGCCACGACAAATGTGTTCTTGCGGAGGCACAGAAGATTCAGGAGGTGTCACAATAGGAACCGAAGAGGGAGAGGCGGGTGCTTCGATGGTGTTAACCAAAGGAGGACCCGGAGAGGAGCTCTCGGCATGCTCTTCATGATTAGGATGGGGTTCAACGGATAGTGATTCCTCTTCATATATCAGATCATCATAACCAGGACATATTTCATCAATGGTGGCAGCTTCATTGTTTGCGATGTCACGCATATCAGAATATGGAAAAATATCCTCAAAAAATTTAACATCACGAGACACAAAGAATTCTTTGGTGTCCAAATCAAACAGTTTCCATCCTTTTTTTCCAAATGGGTAACCCACAAAGATGCATTTGCGACTTCTACTACTGAACTTATCATGTTTAGCTCGTTGGTTATGGGCGAAGCACAAACACCCAAAAGTTTTGAGAGAGTTATATGAAGGTAACGAGCCAAAAAGAATCTCATATGGTGTTTGCTGTTTTAAAAGAGTTGAAGGAGTTCGATTTATTAAGTGAGCAGCAGTAAGAACTGCTTCTCCCCAAAAATCAATGGGCAATTTTGCTTGCATCAAAAGAGCATGGGCAACATTTAAAATGTGCCTATGTTTTCGTTCTACTCTTCCATTTTGTTGTGGTGTACTAACACATGAAGTTTGGAAAATGATACCATGTTTAGAAAAGTATCTAAGTAAACAGTTAAACTCAGTGCCGTTATCACTTTGAACTGTTTTTATTTGTTGAGAAAATTGTCTTTCAACCATAGCAACAAAGGACAAAAACTTGTGGAATACTTCAGTTTTATCATCTAGCAAATAAATCCAAACAGCACGAGAAAAGTCATCTATCAAAGTTAAAAAATAACGCGCACCACAAAAAGAAGCATGTTTGTAAGGACCCCACAAGTCACAATGTATTTTTTCAAAAATCCTACTAGTTTCATTCGTACTTAAAGGAAAACTTTCCCTAGGTTGTTTGGCTCGAAAGCATACTTCGCAAGCTTTATTTAAACTACCCTTACTATCACTAACCGGAGAGAGTAACTTTACAATCTTCTCAGAAGGATGACCCATTCGCTTGTGCCACAATTCCATGGTAGACACTGCCCCATTGACCGACACATGTAGAACCGATTCTCCTTGCTTGAAGTAGTAAAGTCCGTCCCGTCTAACACCCATTCCAATCAGCCTCCTCGACTGGTCCTGTATAGCACACATATGTGAGTTAAAAGCAGCAACACATTGGATATCATCATTTAATTGAGACACATATATGAGATTGCAGTTTAATTTTGGAACCAAGAGAACATTTTTAAGCGTTATTTTGTTAGACAAGCGAACCAAGCCTTTGTGAGTTCCAATGACCTTTTTGCCATTTGGTAGTCCCACAAGGCGGCCCGGAATTCGTGTAACGCCCCTGAGCCATGAGACATCACCCGTAACGTGGTGAGTTTCCCCGGAGTCTATTATCGACAATCTTTTCAAAAACTCACCATTTAGACGCTGATCAGTGATTTTTGAATTACCCATTAGACTAGTTAAGGTTTTCCATTGCTCGGCTGTGAATAGTAATGGTGATGATTCATTATTGCTGCTCTCGGAGGTATGTGAGACGGTATTGGCCCGAGTGCTTGTTCTTCCTCCGCCTCTACCACCTGATCTTCCACCACGCCCAGTCGTGTTTGTTTTACTCCGGTCTTCCCACCACTCAGGGTATCCAACAAGTTCAAAACAGTTCGCAGCCTCATGTCCCTTCTTTTTACAGTGAGTACAAGTCAGGTGTGACTTATCCACCCGTTCTCTACCTCTTCCCTTGTCTCCGCCAGCACGTATTGAGAAACCCAGCGCTTCAGGAGGCTTCTCATCTGTCACACTCTTTGCTTTCCGAACACGTTCATCTTGAATCACCAACTGAAAGGCTTTATTCAAGGATGGCAAAGGATCTTGTGACAAGATACTGGTACGTAGGGCAGGAAAATGTTCAGAGTTCAACCCCATGAGAAATTTGTGCAGCATGTCAGTGTCCCTTCTTATCTCATGTTCACTTCCTGCAGTACACTTGGCACAACAAGAACAAGTGATTATGGGTTCATGGTTGTGCAATTCTTCCCACAAACCTGTTAGTCTACCGAAGTACTCAGCCACCGACATATTCTTGGCTTGTTCACACTTAGCAATAGAAGACTTCAACTGTTGAATTCCGGGCCCATTCACCAAAGCGTATCTTGACTTCAATGTATCCCACAATCGTTTAGCATCTCGATATTTCGAAAGGTAACACTTCACCTCAGTGTCGATTGTGTTCATCATCCAGGATACCAACATGGCATTGATAGTATCCCAATCAGCCTTTGTACAATGAGGTATATGTTCAGTAATCGTACCGTCTAGAAACCCAAATTTTCTGCGTGCTTCCAAAGCGGTTCGTATGTCGCCAGCCCAATCGTCATAGTTGTCTCCTCGCAGCCTGGTCGGAGTGATAAAATCACCTGGCCTATCTTGAGGACCAAGGTAAAAAGGCGAGTTTGCCTCTATTTTTCCCGGCGGCGGATTACCGGAACTGCCTTCGTCGTCTTTCCCCATTTTTTAGGGTTGTTTATTCTCCTGCTCTGATACCATGAAAAGTTCTATGGCTCAAAGTCGTGTCCCATTCAATTGATCAAGTTCGAATAAATACAAATCGGATCCTGATATTCAGGAGCTAACATCTATCGCAAAAGAATTCAAAAGAAACAGATAAAGCTAAACTAAATAGATAAGGTTAGACTAAAGAGATAAACTCTAATCGCATGTGCGTAGCTTGTGTTGACAGCTTGCGTTGACATTATTTAAGTTTCAAATCAATATGGTTTGAGATAACAATTTATCTTTAACCATATAAGTTTAGATGAACTCTATTATAATATATAATAGATTTAATGACACCGCTTTATTGTGCTAGTGGCGTATCTCCAACACCTGTTCTCTCAAAATTTTGGATTATTTGGGTATTTTGGAACCATATAACTTTTGAAGAGGCATAGATGAGGAAAGATTCAGTTTATTGGCTTCATTGTGGCAATTTCCTCTTCGTGTATGGTAAATAGATATAGAAGTTTTACACAGCTTGGACAAATCAACTTAAGAGTCCTCATTCAACGTTGTCTTCTCTGTAATTAAGTTGTTTCAGCGGTTAGCTTTTGTCTAGTTGATTTAAAAAATTGCTTTGGTTGTTCAAAAACAATTACAAAATATTTGTGGGTAACTTTTGAAGGAGTACGTAATTACTATATATATATATATATATTAAAACACAACCTGTTTCTAGAAGGATTGGGGGTGAGGGGGGTTTGAGGATTTTTAGCGGGGTGCTCTTTTTAGGCCTATTCCTGACTGCCACGTTCCAACAGATGTCTTGCGTACCATATAGCCACCATCGCATTCCTCTGTCGCCTTCTTCCTTCATCCACGTCTCCGACTCCCTTCTTCCTTCATGTCTTCTTCAGCTTCAGGCTTCTCTTCTTTATGACTCCCTTCAAACACCGACTCCCTTTGGTTCATCTCTGTGTTTCTCTTTCTCTCTCTCTACTGAAAGCTTTTTTCCATTCTTCTTCAGGGTTATCGGTGTTTGCAGAGGATCCCAAGGGGGCGTTGCGATAACCTCAACATACTCACTGGATCCAATATGCAGGTTCGGTTCAAATTAATGGAAGTATGTATCTCTTTCTTGCACCATCAATCGTTGATTGAGACTCTGTTTCGTAGGTGTGTTGGGAGAAATTCGCGACGTACTTCAAGGTCGACGCACGCTTTTTGCCGCTTGAAATTCAATTCTTTTATTCGGTTCTTCCTATTTGGTGTCTCCAGAAAGAATGGACAATCATCAGGTACGAACCCTAATCTCTCACTCTTAATTATATATGTTGCTACCATCGAAGTTTTGAAATTTTTTTGTTTAGTTGGATTATGATTATCTCCAATAGGGTTTTAATGAAAACCAAGTGTTTTGATGTTTTTGATTACAGATAAGGTGTTTCTACTCAATCTTATATGATAATTTGTCTATTACATCTGGCTGAACTGTTGTGTTTAGAACCGGAAAAATACATAAAATGGTTTTCATTAGTATGTTTTTGTTCTTTTAATATCAGTCGGACAACCAACAAATTATCAAGTACATACTTAAACTTTCACAAACATATCAATTTTACTACCTTTGTCGAAACATCATCTAGATTAACAAATTGAACCAAAAGACATGAGTTCAATTAGACATCATATCAAATGAAGACGTTCTCTGTGAAATAAACCGCTAATAATTATTAAACACATAGATTTCTGATAAATTCATGCAAAATGGGGCAGAACGATTCATATTCTAAATACTGTTTATTTATGTTTCTAAAAACTACCATTGATTATTACTATTTTTTATAGTCCACAGGCTGATGAAGAACATGAATTAGTTATGGAGCTCTCTGAAAAACTCTCTTTGAGATAAAGAAGGTTAGGATTTCAGAGTTGTCTATTTCTCTGTAGTTTTATGCAGCATGTTGTTTTAACTTGCTAAATGATTTTTCAATCTTATTGTTCTTCACAGAAATTATTAGAAGTCAAAGGTTTTGACCGTAATGGAAAACTCAAAATCAAGAACACTTGTAGCATTGACTTGGTGAATTCTGTTTTGGAAGATATGCTTCAATGAGCTAGAATTATACACTCAGATGAGGTAAAATTAACCATTGAAGTTATTTTACCAAAATTAAACACACCGGCATCGTGCTACAAATTTAAGTAATGTATTTATTTGTTACATATTGCTATTATCGCAAGGAAATTTAAGTAATATTGGTAAAGAATCTTAATTATGTTGCTATTTATGTGTAAAGAAATGTAAGTACGTTGCTATTACAGGTAAAGAAATTTAAGTACTATAAGTACATTGCCTATATAGAAGCAAAGTATGTTGCTATCTCCCTTAATTTTCCCTTTAATCATAATTTGTGTTTGATGAATTATGATGCTTAAATTGGAATTTTTTTATTAGGTTGATTTTTGCTTTGGAGGGATTGATGGTTCTCAAAGGGTAGAATTTTACAGTCCAAAAAAATGAATTGGAATCTCTTCATATAATCTTATCACTTTTTAATAAGTGAAAGTCAAGGTCAAAGGGTGAAGAAACGAGACGAAAAGTCTTCCAAGATGTTAGGAAGGCAACTTTAGACATGATTTATGAATTTGGGAATAAGATTATAGAGGACACTAAAATTTTTGCCAGCTGGAATTTAGACAAAGAGAAATGTTTATTACAATGTGATGAAAACAATGGTGTTAAATCCAGATTTGATATAGTTTGTGAGTGTACTTTATTATTGTGGTTATTGGCCTTTATTTTAGCTCCTGTAGATGTTATTTCATTACTCATTGATGATGCACATACAGGTATGTATACGTAAAATTAAAAAATTACTTTATAGAGGTCTCAAGCCGCACGTGCGTAGCACGAAGCCTCAACTAGTTAATATTAATATAGAATGCCATTGCAAAACTCAATCAAATTACAACGGAAAATAATTGTTAATTATTTGATTGATTGAGATTATCTTTTTCTATTCGTCCTAATTATTATTTTTTCATGACGCGTAACAGAATTGTAGCCCTTGGATTTTTGTCGATAAATAATATGATAGTTGGAATCCTAAAAGTATATATATCATAACGCATCCTTTTAAACTTACTTTTGAAATTCTTTGTAATGACGGTTGCCAAAAATTAATCTTACACATATAAATGTTATCATTAATTGCTTTTTTGTAAATTGTATTTATGAGAAACCTTAAAATGATATTAATATTACTTTATATATTTTAATTCTAACGAGGTTGATTTGATGTTTAAGTCTAAGAAGAACAAACATCATCTATTGGTTATGGTTTAGACAACGATTTTATACCAACCCTTGGAGATGCCTTGTTTTCTTCATAAATGGGCGATGTTAATGGATAACTCTAATAATATTCATCTTTGTACGTTAGATCTAGGTGCGCCATTTGTTAATCATAATATCATATAATATAAGATGATGGCTTCTGAATAGAGGTAATATCTACTTCTACAAATGTCTTAGAGTTTTATACTCATATTTTCATACTCGATTCTATCTTATTCTTATAGTACCTAAAGTCCGCATTCATCGGTACACAATTTCATGTCCATACTATCTTGACCAAAATTTGAATTTTAGGAATTTAGCACTGTCTCAAACCCATAAAATTTAAGTCAACCCATTTAAAAGTGTTGATATCTATGAAAAGCAACCTTCTTAAGCGTGCTACACACAAACCACATGATGTGGTACTCATATTTGCTTTGATGTACACAGACTAAGAAGACGTAGAAAGCTGAGGCATGAGGAGCTTGACCTAATCATGGAAAACAGACATATGATTGCTGTCAAAAGGATTGTGGATTACAAGCTTGTGTTTTCTATTGAGTTTTCTATTTGTTTGTTAGATTATTGCTATTCACCAGATTTGTCAAGAAACATTATTTCTTTTAGTGCTTTATATCAAGACGGTTTTGACTTTGGTTTTGTTAACGAAAATATTTTGGTTTTTAAAAAATAATTGTCTTTACTTTAAAGCATGTCCTACAAATGGAATTTATGAAACTGTTGTGAGCATTAGAAGAAATGATAGCTTAATCTTAACTGTTGATTCAGATGCATCCAAAAGTGTGTTGGATAAATCATATCTATAGCATTGTCAACTTAGCCATATAAATAAGAAACACGTCGCCAAACTCCAAACGGATGAGATTTTGGAATCATTCGACCTCAATTCTGATGATGTATGTGAGTCTTGTTTATTATGCAAGGTGACAAAAGTGCCATTCACAAGAAACTGTGAAAGAGGCAAGGATCTGTTGGACCACATACACACTGTGTGTATGGACCGTTTATATTAGCTAAAAGACATGGAGAAAGGTACTTCGTCACATTTACTGATGATTTCATTAGATATAGGTATGTTTATTTGATTAAACATAAATATGAAACTTTCGAGGTGTTCAAAATGTTTCAAAACGAAGTAGAGAATCAACAAAACAAAATGATTAAGATCATCTGATCCTACAGGGGTGGAGAATATCTTAGTCAATAATTCCACGATCATCTAAGGAAATGTGGAATTTTTTCACAAAGGACTCCTCATGGAACACCACAACACAATGGTGTTGCTGAAAGGAGGAACTGAAGATTACTTGATATTATCTGGTCATGATAAGTCGTGTTATGCTTTCGATTAGTTTCTGGGGCTATGCCTTAGAGACTGCAGCAAAAGTCCTTAGCCTTGTACCAACTAAGAAGGTCAGCAAGACACCCTTTGAATATGGAATGAGACTAAACCCTCGTTAGCGCATTTGAAATCTAGGGTTGTGAGGCTTACGTCCGTTGTGAAGCCGTCGACAAAATAGAACCCAGATCAAAGAGATGTTACTTTGTTGGTTATCCTGCTAGTTCTTTTGGGTATTTGTTTTACAAACCTTCTAATAACAAGGTATTTGTTGCACGAAAGGCGGTCTTTCGAGAGAGGGAGCTGATATACCAAGAGGCTAGCAGGAACCAGACTGATCTTGATGAGATTCAAGATCCAACCAATACCGGACCTGATGTTGGCACTAGCACTCAATCAGAGATTAAAAAACCTATTGAGCCTCAGTCGAGTGTAGCTAAGGAATCTAACATACCTCCACCTCATGTCCAAAGATCTGATAAAGTACGTCATGCATCTGAGTTTTATGGATTACATATTACTGAAGGTGGTGAGTCAATGGTAGATGATGATGAACTTACCAACTATCAGGAAGCAATGGCAGGCCAAGACGTTGCCATATGGAAGGAGGCTATTGAGAGCGAAATGAAATCCATGTATGATAACCAAGTTTGGAATTTGGTTGATCAAACACCTGTCCTTAAAACGGTTGGGTGTAAATGGGTCTTCAAAAAGAAGACAAACATGGATGGAATGGTAGACACACATACAAAGCCAGACTGGTGGCGAAGGGTTATACTCAAACCCAATGGATTGATTATAAGGAAACTTTTTTGCTAGTGGCGATGATTAAATCTATCAGTATATTATTTGTCATAGCAGTCTTTCATGATTATGAAATATGGGAAATGAATGTAAAAACCGCTTTCTTTAACTAAAAACTTTCAGATGATGTGTATATGATACTACCGGAGGGTTTTGTACAGTCCAAATATCCAAATAAAATGTGTAAACTTGTCAACTTGATTTATGGATTCAAACAAACATCTTGCAGTTGGAATCTCTGCTTCGATGAGAAAGTCAAAGAGTTTGGATTTTCGAGAAGCGAAGATGAGTCATGTGTATATGCCAGAGCTAGTGGGAGTGCTGTTGTCTTCCTTATGTTGTATGTTGATGGCATACTACTCATAGGAAACGATATCCTAATGTTGTAAAGTGTTAAAACTTGGTTTGGGGATTGTTTCTCTATGAAAGACTTGGGAGAAGCTGCATACATGCTTGGTATAAATCTATAGAGATAGATCTAAGAGACTCATTGGTTTAAGACAAAGTACATATATAGACAAAATCTTGAAGATATTCAAGATACAGGACACCAACAAAGGGTTCGTGCCTATGCAGCATGCTATGACATTGAGTAGTGATCAATGTCCTAGTTCTAGCAATGAACTAGAAAGAATGAGTCGAGTCCCATATTCGGCAGTGGGATCGATGATGTATGCCATGATATGTACAAGGCCAGATGTCTCTTGCGTCTTAATCATGCCGAGTCGCTATCTGGCCAATCCTGGTAAAATCAAATGGACTACAATCAAGAACATTCTTAAGTATCTTTGGAGGACAAAATACGTGCTCTTAATCAATCAGGATCCACAAAGACCAACTCCACCACCGTCGACCACCATCAGCCAGTCACAAGCCCTATGCGTCGCCAGAGAAGCGACACACACGTAAACCGCACGCGCGAACACCGATCGGAGGTGTGTGTGCTTCATTCTTTAACATGATTTCTCTTTTCTCTCTCCCGATTTCTAATGAACACATCTTAAACCCAAATACGGGAATAAGAGATTTGTAACGGTAAAAGTTATTCTTCAAGAATTTTTAGAATATGTTTTTTTTCATATTCTTCAAGAATGCTAAGTTGAAAAGAATGTACAGTTTACGTAATTTAGTTTGGCCTTTTGACATACTCATTCTTGAATAATGTAATTAATATTGTACCTTTTTTTTGCATATTATTCGAGAATGTAGTATATTTTGTACGTTTTTTTACAATATAGTCTATGAAGTTTGTGTGATTATATGTTCTCCGATAATGAATCCTCCATTTAGTAATATGTTGAACAATTCTCCGGGAACACATTCTTAGCACTCAATTAAATACATAAAACAATGGCTAATTAGCTTAATTAGTGATAACTATTTGTATGTTACGAAACATGTTTACAAAGACACAATTCTACAAGAATATTGTCAAAATTCACTCATGAACAATGTGACAAAACTCCTAACCCAGAAAACCATTCTTCAAGAATGAATTTTACACGTTCATTCTCCGAGAATGCATATTTACTACTTGAAGAATTTTACACGTTCATTCTCCGAGGATCAATATGCGACTTGTTGTGAATCTGTAATTTTTATTAACTGTTTATAATTGTGTCCCGTGATCGTAGCTTGTTTTAGTTTTTAACATAATCCTTTCCTTAGTTATAGGCATCACAATTTTACCTTTATATCGTTGCACGACCGTTTTTTCAAAAAAGTGAATTATTCTTTTGTTTTATTTACAGATATGTCATCATGATCACATCCACTCATTTTTGCAATCTAAGGGTCTAAGAATGGCCTTACAATCACACAATCTTTATCATTCTTATTTAATACTAACACACACACACACATATATATATATATATATATATATATATATATATATATATATATATATATATATATATATATATATATATATATATATATATATATATATATATATATATATATATATATATATATATACACACACACATAGGACTAGGATCAAATGTATTTTGATAAATATTGTATTACCTTGTAACTAAATATGGACCAATCATTTTAAATCCGGATAGAGGTATAATAGTAATTGACATATAAATTAATTAATTTTAAATAAATAAAATTCTATAAATCCGGTAACCGCTCCTATAATTACGAAAACTAACATTTTTCTGAATTCTGATTGGTCCACATAGTCACACAATAATTACCAGTTTTAAAATAACATAACTCTCTCTCTCTATATATATATATAGGGTTAGGATCCGGTAGTAACCCAAAATCCGGTAGGAACCGCGATGACTCTTCTCGTCCAATCATTCTCATAAGGACAATAACGTCAAAACGTCTTCCTTCGACGTGATGCAATCACGTACGACGCACGTCCACGGAACGAAATATAAACTCAAGTAGTCAAGTATTTAAGTGGGTTTTTTAAGTGAGTTTTTTTTCAACGTGATTAAAGTGGGTTTTTTTTCTCGTTTTTTTCCCTTTTCGTTTTTTTTAATTTTTTTTAATTTTTATTATTTATTTATTTTTTTTAAAAAAAATTATTTTTTTTTAAATTTTTTTTATTTTCGATTATACTCGGTTTTAAATTTTTATTTTTTTATTATTATTATTTTTATTATTTTTTTGAATGCTACAGTACTCGATTTTTAATTATTTTTTTTGGTTTTTTTTCATTTTTTATGTATATTTTTTAATTTTTAATCTTAATTTTAACGTTTTTTTTCGTATCTTTAATCTAATCATTTTGGATCATGATATTTTTAATCATAATGTTTTGGATAATGTATTTTTTGATCATAACATTTTGGATAATAGTTTTTTTGCATCTTGGATCATAAGTTTTGAATTATTTTGTCGTTATACGTTTTTTAACTCGTTTAGGACCATAACGACTTTTGGATCTTGAATCATAACGAATATTGCATCTTTGATCATAAGTTTTGAATCATAAAACATATTTTGGTTTTAATATTTTTGGATCATATGTATTTTTTTGCTATTTTGATGTGTTTTTTTACTTAAAATATAAAAATGAACACGAAAAAAACCTTTTTTTTTTCAATTTTTTTTTGCAAACTTACTAATATAATATCTACAATTATCCATTAAATTTTCATAATTTTTGGATTTTTTTTTAATTTTTGATTTTTTATAATAATAAAAAATAAAAATAATATTTTTTTTCAAATTTTCATGATTGTGCTTGTTTTGTAGAGAATTAAATTTTAAGAACTTTGATTTTTTTAGAATTTTTTTACAAAGAAAAAAAAGATATGACCCAAAAACTAAGCGGGGGGAATAAACAAAACCCAGCAAACCATGTAGCGACAAGTGTCGCTATCTGGTGGGGGGGTCTCGTTGCAATTACCATATTACCCTTATTAATTTGTATTATCCACCAAATAGTTTTGATTTTTATACAAGTAGCCCCCCAAGCTTTTAAGATGTGACATTTTATTCACATTGAATCTTATCCACCCATTTTTCATGATTAAAGGTCCAGATTTGTCCTTACAGTTCTTACCGGATTTTGGGTTCCTACACGATCCTCCTTATATATATATATATATATATATATATATATATATATATATATATATATATATATATATATATATATATATATATATATATATATATATATATATATATATATATATATATATATATATATATATATATATATATATATATATATATATATATATATATATATATATATATAAAGGAGGCATGTTAGTGCCACTTGGCATTATTTTAAGCTCATTTAGCCATGTGTCAATCTTATAGGCATTCTCAATTATTTTTTTTCCTTTAATTAAGGAATCAAATTATTTTTGTTAGCTAGATGCAAGTAAATGACCTTTTCATCCGTAAAAAAATTAATTGTGAGATATGTTCTTATCGTTATGTTTTGATATTTGAATATATGTTACGACTTACAACCATTATTGCAATACTAATATACTCCCTCCGTCCCAAAATGATAGTCCATGTTTCCTTTTTAGTTTGTCCCAAAATGTTAGTCCACTTCTAAATATAAATGACATCTTTACCAAAATACCCCTAACTTTAATTGTAACAGCCAACACATTTAGTGCCGGCATTAAATGCAAAGAAAGGGTAAAACAGTCATTTTGTGGGAAAAAGTAAGATGCATTTAATGTTTTCTTAATCTGTGTGTTTTTTGTCTGTGGACTATCGTTTTGGGACGGAGGGAGTAATAAAACATATAAAACGTCTTATCCAAATTTTCTATAAACAACTTTTATATCTAAATAATAATCGACAGGTGGTCATTTATCATCAATATGCTAACATAATGAGATCTCATTAATTTCGTCTGTTGTGGTTTTGGAGATAGTCGAATTATTTTTTTCTTTAATTAAGGAATCAAATTATTAATTTCAATTGTTATCATTTAATTTCATTCAAATCTCATTAATTACGTCTGTTGCGGTTTTGGAGATAGTCGTTTTCGGAGATGATAAGGAAATTTTAAATTATTCCTCTCCAAACATTTCAATGATAATTGTAAGTTAAATGATTTTTCTATTGAGTTTAAATTTTACAAAACAAAATAAATTATAAAACTTGCGATAAATGGAATAAAATAATTTTGAAAATGTTATAATATATTATAATAAACCTATTTTGAAAATTATAAGATATGCAATTATTTGGTATGGTGTAAAGTGTAAAGTCGTTTGAAAAATCGGAGATTTGTGCATTTGATAATCATGAATATGTTATTGTTGTTAATCATAAATAAGTTGTATATGGTAAGAAAAGACTTGAGCCTATGACACTTGGTATTTGATGAAATATGACATGTTTTTTTGTTTGATTTATAATTTTTCATAAAGAAATAATTGGATTTGTTATTATATTAAATCATTTTAAATATATGATATATGTTTCAGATCGAAATTAAATATTCATCTATATATAATATATGCTTTATGTGCGCACTTTTTATTTATACTTTTTATATCATCAATATCGACTTTAAGTATAAAGATGTTTTAAAATGCATATAATTTTCAAAATACATATAACTTGATATGATACTTTTTTCTTAACTAGCATGTTGTAGACTGGTATTTTTGTATCGAGTCTGCTACTAATTCAAAATTTGATCGTCCTAATCTCAAAAAATCAGGAAGCATCTATTTTGAATTTCAAATGACATTGTTTATATATATATATATATATATATATATATATATATATATATATATATATATATATATATATATATATATATATATATATATATTAAATTAAATGATCTAAAAATATTTTTTCTTGCTAATATATAAAATCAAACATTTTCTTATTATAATATTTTAATTAATCTTCATCCGTGTGTTACACGGGCTTTAAACTAGTATATATATATATATATATATATATATATATATATATATATATATATATATATATATATATATATATATATATATATATATATATATATATATATATATATATATATATATATATATATATATATATATATATATATAGATGTAGGTTCAAATACATTTTCTAAATATTGTGTGATTGTAGGACCAATTATGGGCCAATCATTTGATGGGGGCAATTTGGGAATTTGTAAACAAATTGATATTACGCCTACAATTAAGGAATTGCTAACCCTAGATCTGCCATTACCCAAACCGTAAAATTCATCCCAAAATCGAACCTCTGATTACATCTTCTCCGATTACAGTCCATACAATTTACCGACTACCCCTCCGTCAGCAATCGCCGCCGCCGGCAGCGGCGGTGCGGCTGTTTCTTCGGTTTTTGTCTCCTGAAATCGAACCACAGCATCTAAAATCACCACCGACGGAGCCTCTACCATGCATCCGATTGTGGTCGATTTCCACATCCATGTCTAGGTGAGAATCACTTGGTGCCGCCGGCCACCAAACAACGTCGATTACAATCCTCGAAGAAGTCGCAAAGCAGAGAGAGAGAGACGGTGATTTGGAGAGGCAATTGCAAAAAAAAGAGCTAATCGATCGGAACCTCGTATAAAATTCGCCAAATTAATCGATCGGAACCTGGTACAACTGTTCGTCAAAAAATTTTCATCTCCGCTTTTTTTTTCTTCTGGATTTTGGAAAGGCGTTCTATAAGAACGGTTCAAGTTCATTCTCAAAGAATGGGGCATTCTCAGAGAATGATGCATTCTCAGAGAATGAGGCTTTCTATACTGTGAAGATACAGACGTTGATTTGGTGTCGCTTTTGTTATAAATCATTCTCAGAGAATGTCTATGAGAATGGTTCAAGTTCATTATCATAGAATGGGTCATTCTCAAATGATGGGGCTTTCCATACTGTGAAGATACAAATGTTGATTTGGTGTCGTTTTTGCTAATAGCTCTTTTGTACCATGAAGTATAAGTCATTATTAGAGAATGGGATTAGTTACTATGTAGCTTAGGCCATTCTTAGAGAATGGATGTGTATATGTTATATTGTACCTAATTCCTTGAGTCTGTTTGCATGTTATTTAATCATTCTTAGAGAATGGATGGTAATCGCATATTTTTTTCTTAATTGCAAGAATTCCAAGTGATGATCGTTCTTCATTCCCATAAATCGTTTTTATGCTAGCTTTTATTCCAATCGTCACGGTAAAAATCGTAATGGAACCCAAATTGAGAAGACGGTCCGTAATTTTTGTTTCGATCTTCAAATTGATTTGAAAATTATATTGTTTCCTTATTTATAGGTATATAGAAATGCCTAAAATGCCCTTAACCGGATATTTTTAATTATTTTTATTTAATTCTTTCATTTTAATTACACAAATGCCACTAAATCTAAGCCCTTGATTTTTTCAATCTAATGGTTCAGGATTGGTCCTACATTCACACAATATTTAGCAAATGTATTTAATACTAACTCTATATATATATATATATATATATATATATATATATATATATATATATATATATATATATATATATATATATATATATATATATATATATATATATTCTTCACACTTATAAGCTCAAACAATTTTATTCCGTTAGAAGCATCGTAAAATCTTATATTCTTCAGGACTTTTGAAGAAAGATTGCATTTAAATCCTATCACAGGCATGCGTGGTAACAAAGTTATTAAAACCAACCTGGTTTGTTTAAACTGTCTTGAAATCGACCTTGTGATTTTGCTAATAAACCTAGAGATGATTCTTATTCCTCTTAGGATAGAATAATAACTTATCTTAAGGTGGGTAATCAATTGAAAGAAATTATGTCATTATCTCTTAATGATAATTACTGAACTATTAAATAACCTTTTCTTTTTTAATTTAGGATGTTTACCCTCCACAAACTCTAACTTGATCATGCTTTGATGGGCTACCATTCCACAGACTGAAAAAGCAATAGATTTAACCAAGTTTGGGTGACCCAACTAGATGAATCTTATCCGGAATATGCATAGTATGAGAAATTTTATAATTTGATTATGAATTTCTTTTGGAGTGAAAATCGTTTAATTTGTAATTCTGTATTAAAATGTTTGACTAACTTTATTAACTAAACAAATTAAAGGCAAAAAACGGTGCTACTGGAGTACTGGTGACGCGTAGGCCATCTTTTACCTTAACTTTATTTTATTTTACACCAAATGATTGTAAAATATGGTGTTAGATTGTGTTTCGTCTCCAGCTTTATATTAATTTTCTATATATTTTTTCTTACCAAAAAGTGTATTTCCTAATTGTGCTACTAGTGACATCTTAGATCATCCCTAACCCTTTTAACGTGTTAGTTTTTTTTTTTTTTTTTTTACATATTTATCATATTTGTTGTTATTAAAATTTTATTAAATATATTATACGAAATTATAACCAAATAAATTATTTTTAAATCTTTTTACATATTTATTTTCCCTGTCTTAAAAATTTAAAGTAATTATGTATTTAAATAAATTCGAAAGACGATAATTAAATTTTATATTTATGATTAATTGATATCAATTTAATATATAACATAGTATTATAATTAATACTTTTTATATTCATAATATACCTAACAGTTTATCAAAAAAATGAATAGAACACGAAACTTTAGGTGTTGTTTGTTTTTGAAGAGGTAAAAGGTCTGCAATCTGCGGACCACATCTGCAGACATCTGTGACAGAAGAGGTGGACCAAATGTCTGCAGTCTGCAAAGAGAAGACTGTTTGTTTTTTAAAGTCTGCAGATGCAAATATGATGTATTTTAACAAATCAACACAAATATGATGCAAATCTAATGCAAACTTGAACATTATCAACAAATCAGCACAAATATGATGCAAATCTGATGCAAACTTTGAACATTATTAACAAATCAGCACAAACTTGAACATTATTAAAAATCAGCAACAAACACATTCACAAATCAGCAACAAACACATTCTAAACACAAGAAATCAACACAAACTTGAACAATATAAACAAATCAGTAAACTAGCAAGCATTTTCGGAACCCTAAACAAAATAGCAAGCATTTTCGGAACTCTAATCCCAAATCAGTAACAAAATCGAAACCATACATACAGAAATCGGAACTCTAATCCCAAATCAGCAACATATTCGGACCCTAGAGACAAGAATACGTTACCTGCTGCTGTGGAATCGCGATTGGAGGCCCAGTCGCCGGCGGTGGAGGCGCAGTCGCAGGTGGAGCAGCAGCGGCCGGTGGAGGCGTAGCAGCCGGCGGTGGAGGCGCAGCAGCCGGCGGCGGAGCAAGCCGGGGTTGGAGCAAGCAGGAGGGAACAATACAGTGGAGTCGAATGAGACGTGACGATGGGTTTTTTGTTTTGAAGGGAATATACGCTATTTTTTAGGTTTTATTCGCTTGTAGACCTTTGAAGACCTCTGCAGACATTGACTCACATCTGCCCCAAAAAGAGGACGCGCAGACCTTTTAAGGTCTGCGGTCTTCTAAAAAACAAACGGTCTGCGAATGCCCATGTCTGCCCGCCGTCTGCGTGGCGCAGACAGAAGTGGTCCGGAAGATCTGCGAACAAAAAACAAACACACCCTTAGTAACTAAAAATAACACATGAAACTTTGACGTCATTGTAGTATAAATTAATAGGATAATACCAAATTTGATGCTATATTATTCATTTATACCTTTTTGCGGTGTAAAAAAGAAGATTTTGCGTTGCGTTGGAAATGCCTTCAGTTGGAAATGCCCTTATGAAAGATGAGAGCCACATTGATTTGTGTAAAAACCATATAATCAATATTTCCTAATCCAATTAAACATCTCGGCTTCGTATAATACTTCCATTTTTATATTAATTAAAACTATTTTCCTTTTTCCAAATTTATATACAACTTTGAAAACTTTACATGACTGGTTTCGTACTTTAACAAAACTCGTATAAGGGTGGGGGGAGTAGATCCCTTCCATCCCACTGAACCCACGCGCCACGTCAGCTTTTCTCTCTCATCTCACTTCCATTTTCCCCATCTTTCACCAATCTTTCACCAATCTTTCACCCATGGAACCAGTACCCACTGAACCCACAATGCCACATCATATATTTGAAATTTAAATTCATTTATTAATTTAATAAATGATTTTTAATATTTAATTTAATATTATAAATAATGATAATATGCAATTAATAAAATAAAAATCACAAATAACATAAAATTAAAAAACCATGCCATTACAAAAATTAAAAAGAAAAGTAATACCTAGAAATAAAATCCTAAACCACGCCATTATTTGTTGAATGCTCATCTTCCGTCTCTATTTTCACTTCCACATTATATATATATATATATATATATATATATATATATATATATATATATATATATATATATATATATATATATATATATATATATATATATATATATATATATATATATATATATATATATATATATATATATATATATATATATGTACATGTGTGTATACCTTCGGGATCAACCAGTTCACGACCCCATTCTCCAACCCGCCAAGCTCGAGCCCGATGAAACCGAAGGGGAGGGGGCAGCGGTACCGGAGGTACCGGCGGTACCGCCCCCTATTTCCACCATCCCGCAGCGAACCCGAAGAACTACTCCGTCCACCCTAATGATGATAACTATGGAAATGTTTACGCATTTGGTCCACATGGTTTCATATTATTTTTTTGAGAAATTATATTGGTTCCAAATTTTTGTTCCTAACTTTATTCCTAATCATTTGAAAATATGAAAAGTGTAAAGTTTAATAATATTTTAATCCAATTGTCATCATTTCAAATAGTTAGAAATAAAGTTAGAAACAAAAATTAGGAACCAATACAATTTCTTTATTTTTTTTGCATGGTTGGTTCTTCAAACATCTGTCATTTGAGCTATCACTTATTTTCATTATACCATTTGACCAAATATGAAAATTACAAGATAGTTCAAGGACCAGTTTTGATATATATATATATATATATATATATATATATATATATATATATATATATATATATATATATATATATATATATATATATATATATATATATATATATATATATATATATATATATATATATATATATATATATATATATATATATATATATATATATATATATATATCAATGTGTGTGTATATATATGGGGTGTAATCAACATAGAACCATCGAACCATATGTTCAGTACTGAACATATATATGTTCAGAGCTGAACATATGTATATGTTTATATAAAGTATGTTCACTTATGAACATATACGTATGTTCAGTTTTGAATATGTTCAGTACTGAACATATGGTTCTATGATTCTATGGATAAAAAGTGGTTCTATGTTGATACTCCCACTATATATATATATATATATATATATATATATATATATATATATATATATATATATATATATATATATATATATATATATATATATATATATATATATATATATATATATATATATATATATATATATAAAGGAAGGTTCCATTAAGAATAGAAAAAAGATTGAGATCATGAGAATAAATTTGGGCCCCTAGACACGCCAATGCTATCGTGCCACTCCACGATGACGAGAGGGGTTATCATTATTCATATATGATTTATTCATATATGATTGGGGTATATGATTATTCGTATATGGTTTATTCATATAATCACTTATGAATAAATATATGTGGTTGTGGTGGTCAGAATGATGGTAGAGGGATGGCGATGATGATGGTGATGGTGGAGGCTGTGTTAGTGAGGTGGTGGTGTTGGTGGAGGTGGAAGTGGCAGTGGGTGGTGAAGAAGGTCGTGGTGGTGATGTATGAGGTGGTGGTGGCTGTGGGTGGTAGTAGCGGTGGTGGAGGTGGTGGTAAAGGTGGTAGTGGTGGTGGTGGTGATGGTGACAGAGGTGGTGGATTTAGCATTAGCGGTGGTGGTAGTTGGTGGCAACGGCGAGGTGGCGGTGGCGGTGGTGGTAGAGATGGTAGTGGCGGCGGCGGTAGCGGTGACGACGAAGGTGGTTCAGGTGGTAGGAGAGGTGAAAATCGTATAATAATAATAATAATAATACTAATAAATATATTTTCTCATTAGAACATGCACGCTCTGGTGGCGCCGAAGAACTAGAACGACATCAAAAAAATATGTGGTCTCGATTTAGTCTCGCGATCTCAACTTATTTTTTCATTTTCAAACGGAACCTACTAATATATATATATATATATATATATATATATATATATATATATATATATATATATATATATATATATATATACACACGTATATAGACACACATATACAACGTACACTCCCAAGGTAGCTACCGAAATCCCTTTTGTGTTTATACACGACATCCACTTTATACCTAAACTTGCTCATTTGAACTATCACTTATTTTCAATAGGTCATTAGACCAACTATGAAAGTTACAAGGAATGATACCCCTGGCACTAGAGATTAAACCTCCACTGGAAGCGGATGACGTCATGAGTGAGGGAGCGTTGCCGGAGGCAATAGTGTGGCCGGAGAAGTTGGTGAGGCTGGAGAAAGAGGTGTGGTGAGCTAGTGATATAGCGGTGCAGCACCGACATAGACGAGACGAGGAAATTTGTGGAATGAGGTAACGACGTCTAGGATTTGACATTTTCAAATACGAAGATATTATAAGGATTTCAGTTGACTTTTCAGATGGCACTAAGCTGAGTTTACCCGAGTACATATCCTTTAGACTTATTTTGATGTGTGTTATTTTTAATTAAGATGTTTATGCATTCACTCAATATGTCATGTGCTATACTATAGGTATGTGTGTGTATTCATGAAATATCTTTATGATGATTTTGAACTAATGACGATGAAAATATGTTTTCAAACTAACGATATTAGAAAAATGATTTTCAAATCAATGAAGACGAAATGATGATATGAATGTTGGATTAGGTGTCTAAGCCATGACTAATAATTTGTATTTACCTAATTAATAGTAGCAAAGTCCATTTGGGTTGCCCTCATAGCTGGAGGTTTGGTAGAAAGTTCGGTAGAGAGAAAGGTTGATTTATTATGTGATAAATAAATCAACAGGAATTAAATATATAGTTTATTAATATATTAAAGTGATAATATATTAATTAGAAACTATAGTAATTAATTAGAAATTAATCTGGAATTAATTGGATTTAATTTGGTGATTAATTTGATTAATTACAAGTGCAGGGGCTATTTTGTAATTACTCAATAGTTGAGTAGTGACTGTCCTGGTTGGTTTAATGTTGGCGATTTTTAGGATGTATTTATCCTTAATTTCGAGTTTGATAAATAGAGGATAAATAGGTTTAATTCAAATGATAAAAGGTTTATCTTGATTTGAATTAAAAAGGTTTATCTCTAAAGTTTATCTGTAACCACCTGGAGCCTATAAATAGAGACCCCAAGCATCATAATTCACGCCACTTTTGACTTCTCCCTCTCTCTGGATTTCGTCCACCTCCTGCTCCCTGGGTGTGATCTCATTTGAGGCAGGACACTTGTGCTGCTTAGCTTGCAAGAAACAACTAAAAGGTTAGTTTTTCTATTTTATTCTTTTAGTTAATTTTTTTGTTTTGCCTTTAGGAATTAATTACATGTTCAAAGTAAGAAAACATAGATCCAATCTAGGTTGCATGTGAACTTAGGGTTTTAGTTCATAGATTTGCAGAAAACCTTTCAGTGGTATCAGAGCTTTTGGTTGTTTTCTTGTTGAATTGATGTAATAGTTTTCCTAAATTTAGGGGCAAATCGATTTAAGGGTTAGGGTTTTTTGAAACCCTAGCCCCTCCCCTTGGTAATTTCGCAATTTACATAGGGTTTAGAAGGCTTTCTATTTTTGGTAACTTTAATTGTTTAATTAAATGGATAACCTTAAACCAAAATTGTTTGAATTCGAAATTAAGGGTTTAAGATAGGTTTAAAATTAATTTGATTAATTTGGTAATACCTATCTACATTTGAATTAATTTAATTAATTGTTAATTAAAAGATAATTCAAAGGATTTAATTAATTTTTTAAATTTGCGAAAATTAAGGATTAAATCCGAAAAATATTTTAAATGTTTAAAATATTAAGATTTAATTATTTCAATTAATTGTTAATTAAAGGATAATTAAAATCGATTTTAAGGTTTAATTTAATTTTAAATTTAATAGTTAAATTTGGATAAAAATTAAAAGATAAACCTGAAGTATTTTAAAAAGTTTAAAATACCAAGATTTAATTAATTTAATTAATTGTTAATTAAAAGATGATTAAATCGTTTTCTTATAGGCTTAATTTAATTTTAAATTTAATAGTTAAATTGGTAAAATTAAAAGATAAACCTGGAATATTTTAAAGAGTTTTAAAATACATCTTATATATGTTATTAATTGTTAATACTATATGTATAAGATGAAATTGGTCAGTCAATTCAATAGTAGGCCTCATTCACGAAGCTGATCTATAAAGTGGGTATAAAGAGGCTGCCTATAAAATGGCAGTCGAATGGGTGAACACTCTCGCCCACCGCTCGCCTGATCAGTGGAGGGTCGTTAGCCGAACAGTTTTGATAGGACCGCTTAATCATTAAAAATATAATGATCAAAGTACTAGAACCATTTACAAAAATCCCAATCTAGTTACTTTAGGAAAAATGTGAATTTGATGCTAACCCATGAAATTGCACATTGCACTTTATGAAACGTTGGTGGAGCGTGTGTGGGTTACCGGCACACCAATGGGGGTTCATAAAGAGTGGCAATGGGTTTCTCGGGTGTTATCATTGTTGATGGAGCGTGTGTGGTTAACCGGCACATCAATTTGAGATGATAATGGACCCCGAGAGTACCAAGCTAATTTGCATGGTTATTCACACCCGGTTTGTGATCCTCGGCATCCCAGTCACAAACGGTGGGGCATATCCGAGATTAAACATGCCATTGAACAGTTCAATGAATCTCACAGATCTAGGAATTTCATAAGACTGAAATTGATAAAAGTTATCTACCTTAATGACCACTGTGTTGTGACTACGGCATCCCTCTTCACAGCATAGTTGGGGTATTTTGGATCCTAGCCTTGTTAAATAATATATTGGGTAATTATTTAAAAGGATTAATTAAACGAATAAATTCAAATTTTATATATGTCTGAAGAAAATGTCATTCTCCTCCTTCTCCTCCTTCACCCATTTCTGAGAACTTCAGAAAGCACCTGTTTAGTATGGTAAGGCTGACTGGCCTGAACTATGTGATATGGTTTTGCAATTAGAGAATAGTTCTTAGTTTTGCTGGCAAACCATATCCGACTGAGTGTCCGCTCCCAAACATGGCATCACACTGCAGCTTGTGATGAGCATGACTCCTTGACTATTGAGTCCAAGGAAGTTCGTTGCCTTATGCTATTGATCATTAACCCCGAGTTCCGCAGGGATTTAGAATTCCTGGGGTCTGATAAGTTAGCACAGCTAGTTCAGGAAAGGTTCCGTGAACTGGTTGAATAAAGGGAACGAACTAGGATCTTCAAAGAGCTTGAAGTTGCAAGCTAGAATGAAGTAGCACCAGTTTGCATGTTCCCAAGGTTGAGGGATACATAGGCGAACAGTATAAAACTGGTTTCCCCTTGTGATCGGGAGTTAAGCATTAGCTCGACTCGCTGATCCGTTCATCCAGATGAACAGGAAGGATAACCGGATAAGACAATCGTAGAAATGCATTCGATGTAGACTCTGTATGAGTCACTCATGGTGAAGCATAGTTCTAACGATTCAGCTGCTTCAGGATTGAGTCCAGTTTAAGGTGCATCAAGAAATGATCCAGATCGTCTAGACCGATTGTTCGATGTTTCAAACTGGGAATCCATAAGGTGGGACACAGTCACAGAAAGATTGGAAAAATGCTCCAAAGCCAAACCGTTTGGCAAACTCAGTAATATCTTAAAACTCATAATACCTGATCCTCATTTTCTTTATACAGGATGTGTTTTCTCACATTTGCTCTGTATGCACGGACTCTGTAGGATGCGGGATGTTGTCGTACAAGAGCATATTCAGATTGGATCTGGAGCTCATGCAGTTTTTGGAGTTAGGCTAGATATTTATTCTTGTTATTAGTTTATTGACACACATGACATGGATTCGCATAGTACATTGTTCTGAGGATAATTCTGGTTTAACAAAAAAATTTAACATGATTGTTTTAAATATCCTCGAAATGTTGTGTGAATGTGTTAATGGCATAAATGGTAATAACTTGAATGTTGATACATCCAATGGGATTGGACTTATAAATTGTGTTCTTTATGATTGTTAAAGTGAATTTTATGAGAATCACTTCAACCAAAGGTCCAGTTGGATAGGACTTTGGAATCATTTGACTTAGAGTCACATGATGAATTGAGTGCTTAATAAAATTAATTGTGGCAAGAAAGGAATCGCCCAAAGATCCAATGGATAGGATTTTGGAATCAGTTGACTTGGAGTCAGGTGATGATTGCATGTCTTGAACAATATTAACAAAGTCATAAATTTACATGGAACTGTCAAGGTATTAAGATTTTGAGCAACAGACACATAAGTTACTGTGTATTGCTCGAATCTTCGAACAGAACACGATTAGTTATGCTTCAAAATATTTGCCAAACAGTTTGACAAATATGGTTTTGCTTATCGGAATAAGCGATTGATTGGAACCTTGAAGTGTTCAAGGATTTCAAAGGAAGTATGAGATCAACAGAACCTGAATGACTACATAGACTGAGAAAATGTTTCACAGTTTATCCTCTTCCAAGAACACTAATGGTTATAATGTGTCTTAGGGAAGATGATGGAGCATTGATCGAAATAGTTTTGATCCTCGATGTATAAGATACATTTCCGATTAGTATTTCCATGAATTAAATATTCAACCAGTCAGACCGCAGAAATCGTATTCCGACCATATCTTAGACTAAGTAGGTTATGTCGACACTATCTGAAATGTAAAGCTGGGATCATCCCACTAGTACATAGAAAGTCCAGGGTCATGTAGCATTCGTCCGAATCTCTTGACGAGCCTGAAACTGATCAGCGATGTCGTTTCATTGGCCATCCCGGTTATCCTTTGAAAGAAGAGCCCTTTTAGAAAGAGCTCATGTTCTAAGGAAACAGTGGGAGTAAGAATAATCCTGAAGGAGTTCAGGGATTAGCCAAGTGAAAGAACCTTTTAGTCACCACTGGGCATTGACCAGGAATTGGATTCCTGTTAAACCTGACATACCCTCTCTTCGCTTGACCAGTAGTCACCGTCATAAGGAGTTATGATATGGGTGACATACCGAATAGTGGTAAAACACTAAAGATGATACGGATAAGAAATCCGACTACTGGAAGCATTGGTGAGCCCGGTTGCTGCCAAATAAGAGAACCTCAGCGCGAGACAAAGTCTATGTGTCAGTTTGTTTGATTTTTACTACTGGTCTAGGAACCAGTGGGAGTAATTGAATCATCAAAAGAAGGAAACATAGAAATGTACTTACAGAACATCTGATTGATTGAGTGATCACTTGGAGTCAAGCAATTGATTCCGAGAAGAGCACTCTCAATAGAAGATGAGATTCAAAAGGATTCTGCATGGCATAGTGTGAGTCGTTAGTGGAGCGTGTGTGGTTTACCGGCACACTAATAGGGACTCACATAGAGCATGCAATCACAAAAGGTACATGGCCCCGGGATTCGTCCCATGGGCATCTCGCAAGAAAGGATATTCGGATTCTCAAAATAGGCCAAAAGGTTTAGATTTTGTGAATAGCCTGAAAGATTTCCTTTAATATGTCGGAAAGGTTTGGATTTTGGTTTCAAAAAATGTGCCAAATGTTCTGGATTTTGTGAATAGTCCGAAAGAAGTCAAAGCCAGTGGGAGTATCGTTGTTATCTGCTATCTCTGTATGTGGGTTACATACTGATTCTAGGAAACGTCTCTTTTCATTACAAAGTGTAATGACTTGGTGTTAAGAAACGGTTCGCTATGAAAGACTTTAAGAGATACAACATACTCAGGTGGTTGTGAGCATCTATTAGATAGATCAGAATTCTGCCAATGTGATCTTGATGAGATTCAAGATGCATAATCCAAGGAAATGAGTTTCCTGTCATTGCAAAGTGTAATGAATTGGCATGAAAGAAACAAAGAAGGTGCAGCATATTTACGTAGTTCATATACATCTATCAGATAGATGAGACTGACAGTATTGACTTAGCCGTTAAGAATATGATATTGATGGGATTCAAGATGCATAAGAAAGAGTCCCCGAAAGGAAATGGTTTCCGGAAATCATAACACAAGGATTATTGGTAATCTTAGGATTCCGAAAGGGCTTGGAATGAGATTACATCAGGTTCCTCGAGCCTCTTGGACAAATCAGAAGTGTTATGAACATATCCTGATGACTTAATGCTGAGAGCATTGTAAGTTAGATTCAGGATATTGCCTGGCTGAGAATACTGAATGAATTTTTGAACAGACGTGAAAAACATTGGGAAATGATTAGGGTGAACGATTTGAAAGGAGTTTCGAATCAGTAATTGGTTACACCAGGACGTGGTGTTATAGGACTTCATGGTTGAAGAGTTTCGTTGTTTTCTGATGGAGCGCGTGTGGTTCACCGGCACATCATGATACCTCGAAATAGTATTAGGGTGTAGTCATGTAGACTATAGATCCCAAGAACTATGGGTAGTCACAGTACACATCACCAGAATGGAGTTGTGAGAGAGAAAGACGAAATGACAAATTGAGATATCATCGGAAGAGTATCCGATTGGATTATCTGCAATTAAAGTGTATAAGTGTTAGACACTTGGATACATAGAAAGAGTGCAAAGGTCATAATAGACAAAATATAAAAGGGTTTGAATTAAAAGTTTAAAAGAAAATAAGAAACCGATAATAGTTATGGTAAATCTGACTTGGTGATTACCTCGTAGAGACTTGGTAATAAGCAGGAGTAGCTGCCAGTCAGATTTCATGTTTCGCTTTTGCATGTTTACTTCCTGAGTAATTGGATTACTCAAATATCCACAGTCGCTCATACTCTTAGGGAGTAAGTATGAAGGAAGACTGTCATGAATTGGTTTGTAGATTGTCTAAGGAGTTAGACATTGCAATAAGATTGCTGCAACGTTCATGAGTACTTGGAAATGGAGATTTGAGTATTGGATAAACCCACGCTCAATAGATTGCTTCATGGATTACATCATGAGCAATGTTGAGACGATAATATCTTATGGTCTTAAGTGGAGAGATATGAGTTATAATTTGCAAGGCGGTTGCTCATTGATAGTACGAAAACGCATCGGTAACTCGGTGTTATAAAACGTGCTGTTGTGAGTGATTTGTCGGGTAAAAGATATAACATATGAGTTGAAGCTTATTCGTCCTATGACCCTGACGGGAAACTGATATCTGTTGGCCACTCGATGATTTTGAAGTTGACTGAAGTGCTGGCCAGCCAAGACTAAATTGATTCGTTCAATTAGAAGTCTAAAAGTCATAAGCAAAATCGGAAATCGGGAAACAGTGTATCAGACAGAGATTGATCTCAATCCATGTCTCATGTCTGAAAATATCTTGTTGGACGGAGGATCATTTGATCACTTATCTATGGACAGAACTGACTAGGTCAGAGTTCGGCAGCAGTTTCTAGGAAGCTACAGTTTGCTGATTAATTAGAGGTTAAATTGGTAATTATAGTCATAGACTTATCCAAGTGGGAGACTGTTGGATTAGGTGTCTAAGCCATGACTAATAATTTGTATTTACCTAATTAATAGTAGCAAAGTCCATTTGGGTTGCCCTCATAGCTGGAGGTTTGGTAGAAAGTTCGGTAGAGAGAAAGGTTGATTTATTATGTGATAAATAAATCAACAGGAATTAAATATATAGTTTATTAATATATTAAAGTGATAATATATTAATTAGAAACTATAGTAATTAATTAGAAATTAATCTGGAATTAATTGGATTTAATTTGGTGATTAATTTGATTAATTACAAGTGCAGGGGCTATTTTGTAATTACTCAATAGTTGAGTAGTGACTGTCCTGGTTGGTTTAATGTTGGCGATTTTTAGGATGTATTTATCCTTAATTTCGAGTTTGATAAATAGAGGATAAATAGGTTTAATTCAAATGATAAAAGGTTTATCTTGATTTGAATTAAAAAGGTTTATCTCTAAAGTTTATCTGTAACCACCTGGAGCCTATAAATAGAGACCCCAGGCATCATAATTCACGCCACTTTTGACTTCTCCCTCTCTCTGGATTTCGTCCACCTCCTGCTCCCTGGGTGTGATCTCATTTGAGGCAGGACACTTGTGCTGCTTAGCTTGCAAGAAACAACTAAAAGGTTAGTTTTTCTATTTTATTCTTTTAGTTAATTTTTTTGTTTTGCCTTTAGGAATTAATTACATGTTCAAAGTAAGAAAACATAGATCCAATCTAGGTTGCATGTGAACTTAGGGTTTTAGTTCATAGATTTGCAGAAAACCTTTCAATGAAACCAAAGTTGCATCCTATATGTGCATTGCATTGCATTTTAGGATAGGAGTCTTTGTGGTCACTCATATCCATGGAGGGTTGACGAATGATGAATGACGTATGGTTAGATTTCTAGATAATAACAACGTGCGCGTATAGATACTAGCTACCCCACGTGTGGTGCTTGTGTAGTGGTTCGCAAGTACCTAGCTTTTGACGGAAGGAATAAACGGTTCCTTCAAACCACAATGGTGAGCAATGACTTTATGAGAGGTACTTAGAAATTGGGTTAGGTCATGTGCGTCCATTACATGCATAACTTACATTGTTGGGATAAGTCTCTAACTATATCTATGATGTTTTCGACGTGACAAGTTGTATTAAATGTTGACTAACATGACTTTGGGCATAAATTTCCCTTCAAACCATTTTATGACGTATTAATGTTTTAAAAATGATTTTGGGGGTTAACTTGAATATGAGGATTGATATCACCTACTCTCAATAAGTTGACCCCGGCTAGACTCACTAAGCATTTCTATTGCCCAACTAATTTTGACATGTACTCAGGTTGATGATTAAGGATGACTAGTTACATCTTGGAATTTTAGAAAGCCACGAGTCGTGTGGTTTCATTTGAACTATGTAATGGTATTTGAATTGTAACCACGTCGCTCTTTACAAACTAAGTAGTTTTGAAAATGAGATCATACGATTTCTGCAAATTCAACTCCGAAATGATTTTTTTAAACAAGCCAAATCGATTTTAAAAAGAGGCTAAAAGACCAAATTAACCACATTGACATGTTTTGAGACCAAAGTTCCCGCAAGTGATGATTTATACATTTGATCAAAACTTTTGGGTTTAAAACTGAAGTTTTTACAAGTACATTTAACGAGGGGTATATATATATATATATATATATATATATATATATATATATATATATATATATATATATATATATATATATATATATATATATATATATATATATATATATATATATATGACTTCAAATGAGAACCACTAAAATGTTAAATACCGTGAAAACCGATATTCACACATTAAGAATCATGTTTTTCGTTTTTTTGCTTTTTTCACACTTGTTTATTATGTAAAAATACATCAAACTTAATAAATTTCCTTATTTTTTAATACGTTTTACAATATTCACAATATAATAAAATTTATAGTTATTAAACTGTGAATACTATAACGTAAAATTTTTTTCTTTAAAACACATCCATATTGATATCTAAATGCAAAGGAAGGATAATTATATATTTTTATGTGTTTGGTAATTTTATTTTGATAAAAAAAATAAGTGTTAAAAATAAAAAATAAAACATTATTAAGCTGTGAATTACTGGTTCTCATTATTCTCAACTTTTAGTGGTTCTCATTTGAACCCTTCCATATATATATATATATATATATATATATATATATATATATATATATATATATATATATATATATATATATATATATATATATATATATATATATATATATATATATATAGAGTTAGGTTCTTTTGAGAACTCAAAAATTCCTGAGATCTTGAGAACTAAATCTAATGCGTTAGATCAAAAATATCGATGGTCTAGATCAAACGATGGCAAACTTGTAATTATAATCAATTTTGATGATATTTTAGGTTTTTTAAAGAGGATGACAAGGGTAAATTAGGGATTGAAAAAGTCGATCCTAAAAATCAGCCAAGATATCAAATTTAAACCACACTCTCTCTCATCCCGACTCTCTCTCTCTCCAAACCGTCTATCGTCTTCATCCTCAACTTAACTTTCTCCCTTGCGGTCACCAATATCTGCATTTGATCGAAACCTCCAATTGATCTAAGCCAAGCCGAAACCTGCAATTGATCAAATCCAGATCGAGTCACGCTGTGCTTTCACGATTCCAGTCCATAACCCTCCCCCTTCTCTCTCTCACATTGTCCTCGCCGCTCGTGTTCATCTCCTTCTCTCGTCGGCCATGGAGGTGACGGTCTTTTCGGAGAAGAGGCATATCAGAGTTTTCCGTAATCACCGAATCCCGATCTGTAAGTCGATTACCCCATCTTTAAACGGTCGCTCGATCAGTTTTCTCTTCCCTCATTATTTCCACCGCTGCAACCTTCCCTCTGCTAGGGTTCATCCTAAAGACGAAGACTGGTGATCGGAGGCGGGCGACGCCGGACATCGAACACCACAACGGTTCGTTACCTCCAAGTACGATCTGAAGCGTCAATTGAGATGGGTAATAGTTTTCGTGATCCCGTTCCTGAAAACTTCAATCCATCCCGTGCCTGAAGACTTCAATACCATGAACTTATTTCTTTTGGCAGATTTTCTATCATCTTGGACTGGCCTGGGATTTGCGATGGAAAGATAATGGCACCAAGGAAGGAACAGAGATTGTTATCTGGACCTTTTACTCCCAACATGGACCAGGTATTAGTTTCCAGTTTCTGATATGGGTACTTGTTCTTTATTATCATTAGTTTCATTCTCAAGTGTTGAATTCTTTTATGTAGTTATCGTGGTTGAATACGGAATGGAGCTGCATTCTGAATCATGCACAGTTACATATGAACCTGTTAGAACCATTCATGGCATTCAGAAGAGTTATGCTTCAAATTTTAAGCTGTAAGGATTGTACAGTCCAACATCTTCTGGAATCTGCATGTATTCTTCGTAAGGTATGTTCTAAAATCATTATCATTTTATAAATAAAAAACAATTCTTTCCGCAAATAAGATAATCTCCATTTTGCAGGGCTGTAGATTTTCTCAATCTGTTGCAGCATTGCACACGTTTAAGTACCTCTACATTGGTATGGGAGGCGAAGATTCCAAACTCTATTGGCTTGGAAGGGTACACATAAAGGGTATTTTTTTTAAGTACCTCTATGTGCCCTTTGCGGTTTGTGGAATCATGGATTACTTATTAGCATCTTTATCTTTCTTCACAGATGTTTGAATTCATTGATGTGGGCAAGAATGGGAAAATTATATTTAAAGAGGTAAAACTCTCTGTGCTAATGCATGTATAACTAAAGGGTATTTTTTTTAGTTTTATGAAAATGCATTGATCTTCCGAATCATGTAGTTCTTGGTGGGATCAGCTCATATACTCAACCAGTCATTATTCCAGCAAGCATGTAAAGTGGCCTTCATTAAAAGTGACATTGATCAAGATCTTTACATCAATGAGCAAGAAGTAATATTTTTATTAAGTTTTATTGTCATCATTTAATATTTTTATTTGTAGAAATAATCTTTTTCTTGAAATTCCCACAGTTTGGTGATTCACTGATGCCAGCCATGGGAAACTTTAGTATAGATGAGGTGAGTCTTTGCTGAAAAACGAGGCTGCTTCACGATTGATAATTTAATATTTTAATTTGTCGAATAATATTTTTATTAAGTTTTATTGTCATCATTTAATAATCTTATTCTTGAAATTCTCACAGTTTGGTGCCTCACGATTGATAATTTATTCGAATTTGAAATTGCCACAGTGTATATGTGCACATGTGTATATTTTACCATACGTGTATATATGTATATACGTATTTATCATAAATGTACGTGTACATGTGTTCTTTCAAATATCAATACATGTACATATGTGGATATTTCTCATATGTGCACATATAAATACACATGCACATATATGCATATATGCAGATGTGCCTAAATACATATATGCATAGATGTATGCATATGTGCATATATCCATATTTTCCTAAACACGTATATCCATGTTTGTGCATATGTTTGTTAAAAAGCAAATACATGTGCATAAAAATATATGCACATTTGTATATACATTTATGTTTATTGTTCAAATGTGAATACATGTGTACAAAGGTATGTAGACATGTGCACAAATGCATATGTGCATATGTATATAAATGCATATGTGCATATGTACAGAAATGCATATGTGCATATGGACATAAATACATATGTGCAATAACGTGTGTATATGTGTATAAATGTGCATATGTCTGTTCAAATGTGAGTATATATGAAAAAACATATATGCATGTGTATTAAACGTATGTGCACATATGCATATGTATATCAATTTGTTCATCTACACATGTATGCATATTTTGCATATATGCATAAATAGATGTGTATTTGTCATATGTGTATATGCATGTATGTATTTATTTTAATGTTTTTGAATATATATTGATATCAAATTTTATTAACGTTCTTGTAGATTTTGAAGAATTTATCGAGCAAATTGAATGAGTGAAAACTGAAAAATGAAGATATCATGAATTTTCGTTGTATTTTGTAAATTTTTTGTGTGTAACGTTCAAAATAGTTGTATATTATTGTTTCCAATAAATTGATAGTATGATATTCGAATATTATGAAATACGAATATTTTTTGTGTGTATTTTACGAAATGTCATTAAATGTGCATGTATGCATCCGTAGAAAATATAATGTAAAAAGTTAAATATGCATATATACACATTCTATTAAAGAAATGCACAACTTAGATATCTGATTATGCATATATGCATTGTATTAAAAAAAAACACCTGCAAACATGCATATATGCACATGCAAATAAAAAAAATTATATGTCTTTTAAATTCCAAAAATATAATTAAAATAAAGTAAATTTTAGTTTTTTTCAAATTTCAAAAAAATCTGATTTAAAAAAAACGAAAATTTGATTTTTTTTAAATTTCAAAATTCAAATCTAATAGGCTTGATTTTAGGAATGGTTATTTTGTTGCCAAAAATAAAAAAAAAATCAGAATTGAATGAGATTTGCTAAATAACTATCATGCCCTTTTATGATATGGCCAATCAGAATGAATTCTCAAGATCTCATGAATATTTGAGTTCTCAATAGAACCTAACCCTATATATATATATATATATATATATATATATATATATATATATATATATATATATATATATATATATATATATATATATATATATATATATATATATATGAAAAGTGAATATATTGCTGTTATGTATATAAGCTTGTGTACTAAACCCTCAATACAACGTCGGTTTACATGTATATCGAATATTTTCTTATTCCTATATTCTTTCTTTATTAAATTTTTGTTCGACTCAACAATTTCTTAATCCCGATCGTGTTTTCCGTCTTCAATGATTATTTCTTCTTCCTTCATGTCTGCAGGAAGTCGTATCGGGACTAAAGAATCATTGAAGGAGGAAGACATGATCGGGATTAAATAATTGTTGAGTCGAACATAAAATCAAGGAAGAAAGAATACAAGAATAAGAAAATAAGCGATATACATGTAATACGACGTCGTATCGGAGTTTTAATATGCAAGCTTATATACATAACAACAGTATATTCACTTTTCCATATATATATATATATATATATATATATATATATATATATATATATATATATATATATATATATATATATATATATATATATATCCCATTTTTGTTTATACACGACATCCACTTTATACCTAAACTAGCACACTAACTTTAATACTCTATATTAATCTCAATTTCCTGTTTAACATTGAAAAATACATGAATGCCGGTCAACCTCAATTATTTTAAAAACGAACTGTAATCTAACTACCACCGGCATAAAACCATATTTTAATCAAGTTGTTGTCCGTAAGCTTTAGTTACCGACAGCATTCGTTAAACGAGTCCATAATGAAATTCGAAACTCATTTCATATATATATATATATATATATATATATATATATATATATATATATATATATATATATATATATATATATATATATATATATATATATATATTAGTGTTTCAGAAATCGGGCCTTGGCGGCCGATTAATCGGCGATTAGTCGCTTTACGATCTTCAACCGATTAAGATTAGGCCTAGTCGGCCAGCTTGACGGTTTGCTATAAAAATCGATCAAATATTGGCCTTGGCGGCCAATTAATCGGTCTTGGCAGTTATTTTTTTCATTTTTTTGATTTTTTAGTTTAATTTTTATGTTTTTATTTTTAAATGGCGATACAAACGCTATCTAATAACTCAAAGAAACCGAATTTCATTAAGTTTTTATTTTTAAATAGCGATACAAACGCTATATATATATATATATATATATATATATATATATATATATATATATATATATATATATATATATATATATATATATATATATATATATATATATAAATGTAAATATATATATATATATATATATATATATACATATATATATATATATATACATATATATATATATATATATATATATATATATATATATACATATATATATATATATATACATATATATATATATATATATATATATATATATATATATATATATATATATATATATATATATATATATATATATATATTTACATTTATATATATATATATATATATATATATATATATATATATATATATATATATATATATATATATATATATATATATATATATATATATATATATATATATATATATATATATATATATATATATATAAGGTTAGGTTCAATATAGAAGCAAAAAACACCACCTAACCATAGAACCATGTTCCTAGCCGTAAGATCAGAATACACTCAATAGGGTATGATGGTAAAAAGAAATATAACAACAAAATGAAATCTCTAAATTATAGGAGAATCAAATGTTACGAGATTTTATTAATTTCACTGTTAAAACATATGTTCATCTATAAATAAATGTTTTTCTATAAATATATGTTAATAAATAAAGAATGTTTCCATATAAAGACATTTATGCAGAGAGAAAATATGTTCATAAATGGACACCATATATTTATAGATGAACATATGTTCAATCATGAACACATCATCACAACATGAACTTATTTCTTTTATGATCTATTGTAATTTTCTTTTATAAACATATATATATATATATATATATATATATATATATATATATATATATATATATATATATATATATATATATATATATATATATATATATATATATATATATATATATATATATATATATATATTCATTAATTAACATAGTTTCCTACAGTAATTTCAATCACAGATGAACATATATGTTAATGAATGAACGTATGTTGATATATGAACATAGTTTCCTACAATTATTGGCTTATTTAATGTGTTTCTGATAAGTTAATTTTTCATTACACGTATAAACATCATTTGACCAACACTAAAAAACCACTTATAAACTTATTACAATTTGGTACCACATAAGTTAAACCAAACACTTTCAAAAAACTTCGTTTTAACACTAGATAAGGTAATAAGTATTTTTAATAATAAACATAAGTTGTTTCTAATAAGCAATTCCAAACACTTCTAAATAAAGTATTTAAATCAATATGATAAAAAAAGTTAAACAAATTAACTTTAACAGAATTAACTTAATGACCTTGATTATGAAATAGGAAGTGATTCGTACACAACAATTTTTTTCCATATACAATAATTCATGTTTTAGAAATATTATATTATACATAAAAAATATTAAATTATTATATATAAAAAAAATTATTATGTATGGATCAATTCCATTATGAAATATTAGTCGGTCCATGCAACAAGGACACGTTTCTTTTCTAATACTAAAACCAAATCTGACAAATATAAATGCATTATGATTTTTCTGTTGGAAGGAAAAACGAGGTGGACGAAGACAATCACAATTTAACTACCGCATTAATACTTTGACCAAGTAATGTCTACATGTTCATCATTATACACCTCACTCAATTCTTCAAAATATTTCACGTTCATTTTTTATTTTACTAGTAACCTTTTTAATTAGAAAGGGTAACCATCATCACCTACATTATGGTCAAGAGGTATACGCAAGGTTTAAAATACGCGATGCATGGACATGATGACAATATTAATTCTTAAGTTTTACGAGTCTTGACGAGTCATGACATTTTTTAAATATTGATATAAGGTGACAAAATACAAAAGAAGAAAAAGATGCCTTAGAGAAATTCGCGTCATGGTTTGCCTTGGCATGCCCCACGCTTAACAACACTCTTATGAGGGTTTTCAGGATGGTGGAGTCACGCCTCACGTCATGACATGCCATGTTGCGCCTTTCAGAACAATAGGTATACGTAGTATCCTCTCTTACCAAAAGTTGTTTCATCTAAGTATTATATCATTATATCTTTTTATTATTTATGAAAGAAATACTTATCATCACATCACCTCAAATCAATTTCATATTATATTCTAATTAAGTAATAAATATCAAATAAAAACAACATATTTCATTAACTAGAAAAATAAATAAAATACCTTACATAATTTAAAAATGTAAAATAGTACATTTTAAATATAATCATAATTCAAGAATTTAATTATCCTGAATCACCTTTTTTATGTTAAAAAATGTCTCGAGATCTTTTCCCTCCAGATTATCGGGTGTCATATTCAGAAATTGTAAATCGATTAGCATTTGTTGGTCCTAAGAAGTGTATCTTTTCGTTCGAGAAATTATTGATGTTTATGTCTCAAAACCGTATTTTCCTTTTGTAGTTCTATGTGCTTGTTGATTTTTCCCCATATATATTGCATGCCATTTTATGAGGTTTGGTTGGTCCCAATGACACTGTGACTCGCTTTCCTCTATCCCAACCAACCGGGCATCTATCAGCTTCTTCCTCCGGAATGTCATTTGTATCATCGTTCAAATCAATCGTGCTCCGGGCATCAAAAGTTTGGGTATAGACATTTGATTCTGATGTTTTTGAGAGTTTTGAGCTGCCTGTTTGTGGAGCAACCACCAAAGTGAGTGCCTATTTTTTCACATATTACATAACTTCCTAAGCTTGGAAATGTGTGAAACTCTTCCCACCACTTTCGTGCTGATATTATGCTAGCGTCATACTAAATAGATCAAAGTCGTTGCTTCCGCTTTTTTTGTTGAGTGGAAAGATTGTTGAAAATTTCATTGAATTTTGTAATCTTCAGTTCCAATTCACATCATATTTCGATAAGTACGCCATTATTTCAGTAATACGCTATCCCGTTGACGCATGAAAATGTTCCAAAACTCGTTCCCAGAAACTACTTTCGGTTTGATTGTTCACGGTTATGTTAACCATGGAGATAACTACCCAAGCGCAAGCTAATGCGACTTTTTTTTCTTGGATCCAATTTCTAAGACCTTTTGGCATGTCTCTTGTTTTTTCCTTTTCTTTTCTTGTGTGGTTTTTTGTTCTCTTGGGTATCTGTTACCGAAACCACTTCTTCTTAGGTTGGATAAACTGCCGGTTGTTGGAATGGATTTGCATGAAATGGTTGTTGTGGGAATGGATTTATGGATATTATGGTTGTTCGAATGATTTGTTTTGAATGAACTTTGGTGGAATGAATGTTACAGAGAACCTTGAAGTAAGACTATGAAAGCACAATTGGGAAAAATCATCAAATATGGGTCGCATTTCTCGAAACGAAAAGCTTTTATGCTTGGACGGAGCTCGTTTTTGCCAAAAAGGGTGTTTGGGTTTCGATTTGGTAGTGGGGTGTTAGAGTTTTCAACTATTTTTCAGAAAAAAATATTGAAATATGAAGACGTGAGTGTAATATTGTGTGTACAAAATGTAAAATGAATTGTATGTGTGTTCGTGTGTGTGTGTGTGTGTGTGTGTGTGTGTATGTATGTATATATATATATATATATATATATATATATATATATATATATATATATATATATATATATATATATATATATATATATATATATATATATATATATATATATATATATAGTCAAGAACACTAGAGAATCTAAAAACTACTTAGAGACCTTTTTTGTACACAATATTTTTCAAAAAAGATTATGCCCAAATTTTTGTTTATAACGGTTAGAGGATTTTAAAAAAAGCACAAAAATTAAATCTTTTTATATGCATATGCATATCAAAATGTAAAAAAAAATGATTTTTATTGATTTTTTTATTCTTCTAACCGGATGATAAGAAAAAAATTAGGACTATATTCTTTTAAAAATTTTGTGTAGAAAAAAGTTCATATAATGGGTTCTTATATTCTCTTATTTTTTAGGTTTTCATTTGAACTTTGCTCTCTCTCTCTATATATATATATATATATATATATATATATATATATATATATATATATATATATATATATATATATATATATATATATATATATATATATATATATATATATATATATATATATATATATATATATATTAGGTTATAAAGTATTCTATAAACAAATGAGGTCTACACTATTCTATATTTTAAAAAAATCAATCATATTTTAAATTTTTTATTGTTTAACCACTTATATTTTATTTTCCATTGAGGTGATACTATTTGATAAACAAATTTTACGGTGACTACAATGACAACTATTGTTGTTTTAGCAAATGTATGAATGATAGATGAAATCAAAAGTAATTTTTAAAACAACAACACTATTGTAGACCAAAAGCTAACGAGAAGCTAAAAACGTAATGATAGTTACAGCCTCGTATGGTAATAAAAAATATAGTGTTTATTAATAAAGTTGCAAAAAACCATTTGCTTATAATAATATATGTATGTTGTTAGATGCATTAAGTTTATGTAAAACTATATTTTATTTCAAATATAGAGAACGTATTTAAGTGATGAAAAAACATAATTACTATAACAAATAGAAGCAAATAAAATGCCAACTTTATAATCCGACGTTTCTTTGCGGCATCAATGGATCTAAAAACTTCAATTACATCCGGTAGTTGTTATAAGCGGATTTAAAAAGTCGAAATATTAATTAAAACAATTTTTTATTTTCTAAAATGAAATAAAAATTCTTCTATCATTAGAACTGAATGTGACACTTGAGGCTTTCCGGTTCCTTAGTACATTTTGGTTTTTTTCTAGTGTTTCTTGCCTAACATGTGAGTGTTTAGAAGTTCAATGCTGGTGCAACTTATTTTACAGAGTTCACACCTCAGGGTGACATATGAGAGTAGATAACTTGAACATACAAATCAATGAAAGTACATTTCTATTTCTTGTGTTTAATTTGAACATATAATATCAAGAGAACAGTCAAGAAACAAAAACCAATTTGCCTTTACATGATGCTTTTTACCAGCAAGGTGAGTTTGAAAGACATCTTGATTATTGCATACCACATTGCAAGTTTGACAGTATAACAATGTATGAGTTGATGCTCCATTTTGTAATAAGATGTGCTTTTTATGCTACAACTCTCATACTGAAGTTGCAGTTGCAGTTGCAGTTGGTGGTGTCACTTTTGGTCTAATGACAAAAGAAATGGCAATCCTTTGCATATTATTCAAGTGTTTTTTCCTTGTGTATGTTTCTCGAATACTTCACAGGTTGGCTGTTTTCAGGCTGACTTGGCGTTACTGTCATATCGTTCACCAGATGTTCTAATTTATATTTTGAAGTCAATGGTGTTGACTTGTTGGAAGATTTAGCATTTGACTTCAAGTTGACATTCTCTATCTTTTTTCTAGAAGGGGCATGAGAAGTTGACATTCTCCATCTATTGTACTCTTGATTTGAAATTTCTTTTTATTTTTTCGATTTTAGCAAATAAGCAGCACCCAATATTGCACTTTGTAGTCATCATATGCTGGAAAATCATTTATCCTTGATTTCTTCAAAATTCGATTGAAAATGATTAGCTCCATTGGGTATGATATCCAAATACAAAGGAATTGGAAAAGAATCTTACTATACCACTCCAATTTAAACGGAAAACACAAATTACATTTACAAAAACTTTAATTTACTCAATATAACATGGATTGAAATTAAGAAAATACTGGTGAGAATAAGAAAAGGAAACGGTCGAAGACTATAAAAAGGAATCCAATTAGGCTGCATTAAATCTTGAGGGAGGGGAAAAAGTATGAAACTTACGCAAACTTCAGACTGAAAATAATGATCGTCGCACCCTCATTTGTTCCAGATTCACGCCATCAAAAAGACCAGCTGCGGCATACCCCTTCGCGCAGTCGTGTTTTGCTTGCAATCTCTTTTTCCTGGACTAAAATTATATGAGAGACCAGAAGAAAAGAAGGGCAAAGTACTTGATTTCATGCAAATGGCTGAAAACAGCAATCCTGCACCTCGCACGATCTTCAGAAACTAACTTGGACGAAAACCCAAAATTAGGGCTTTGATGTAGTCACCGGCGGGTTTGGTCATCTACGTCCAAAATTCTAAGCGATATCTTCAAACCGAGATATCATTGCGAATATTATGATATTCATGAATGTCTAAGTTGGTATATTTATCTTCTTCTAAGTTATTCTTCATCTTAAATGCATAGAGTAATGATGAATGAGAGGAGCACCACCCATCAGGATCGATATACTTATGTGTTCCTTTATATAAAGTTATAAACACAATCAAGTTGATCATAACAGATTCAATTCGGAGGATGTCGATAATTAGATTGCAAATATTTGACAGATGCCTAGATATATAAACTCCAAAACCTTAGATACACAGAAATAAGTCACCCTCACCCATGACTCTTTACAAAAACTTATAAACGGTACGTTGTGTACGACCAACACATTTATACTCGCGAGTAAAATTGTAAAAAGAATGTCCGCAAAATTCTTATTGAGTTTTAATAAACGGAGTTTGTAAATCTAGCATAAATATTCTTTGGCAAAAAAATAAATGGAGCTCGATAATGTCTAACGGTGTGCCTTGCATGATCAAAAATTCCCGTAAATTCTAACGATCGCTTGGTTTAAAGGCAAAACATAATTTAATGATTACTACCTTAAAATATGATATTTGCGTACCTAATTTTTTTTGGATGTACCGTGTGCAATCAAATTTGTCGATCATATTTATTGACTTTTTAAATTTAAGCGTAAGTGTATTTGTCTCTAAAGTGACAATATCATATAAGAAATTAGGAGAAAAGATACTGATATTTCAAGTCGAATAATTTATCGTCTAGTTGTCAGAATAAGGCATGAAAATTGCAGCAAACAAAGGTCACTGTAGCATTAATTAAAAAGTTATATATATATATATATATATATATATATATATATATATATATATATATATATATATATATATATATATATATATATATATATATATCAATTAATTAAATTTAAGTAAGACCCAATCAGATGAGAGTATCAGCCAAGGGTATTTTAGTAAAATATTTTATAAATCAATTAATTAAATTTAAATTAAATCCTACAATTATGGTTAATTGACCTATAATTATGGTAACTGACCTATAATTTAGGTAAACATTTATATCATCTCCTTATTTATCTATCTGTTACATTTGTTTAACCCTAGAATATTACCGGCGCCTCCACCAACCGGCCATCATCAAAACCATCGGCTCCACCACTAGCCACCATTGTTCCACCTTGCTGCCACCATACACATCACTTTCATGGAACCACTCTTCCATCTAACCGCCTCTACCCTCTCATCTCTACATCTAAAGGTTATTCAAGTACCATTGAATCGATGATTAACCCGACTGAAACCCCTCGTTACCTTGCTGCCACTATACACGTCACCGCCTGCAACAAAACCGGAGTTTTTTTCCTTCGCCAGCCAATCTGCCGCCATCAGCCTCCCATCGTTATCTTCTACAGCCTACACCACCACCGGTTCAACATCAACCGCCTACTGCACCATCGGTTCACCATCAAGCCAACTCTCGAACCTCTTATTCCATTTCTTCTGGGGCTGGAAACATAAACATGAATATTGATGTTTTGGAGAGATATGTCGAGATTCTTGATTTGATCATTATGCCAGAATTTGTTTTTTTATGTATTCTTGCAGAATAATTACCATAGGACTATAACATTCTGCCAGAATTTGTTTTTTTTCAAGTCTAGTTGTCCATGAATCAGTGATTCTGGATGTGATGGGTAGAAAGTTGTATACGGGAAAGAGGAGTATACCGGAATGTAGTGACACATATCATCTTCAAGCAACCATTTCGAAGATAGAGAAAAAGGAGTATACGGGAAGTAGTAGTGATACACATCTTGATCAAACTTGAAATTCAGATTTCAATGTTATGATTTTCTTCTTTCTGTTTATAGAATACACACATTACAAAAGATTTGATCAGCATACACTTTAAAAAAGAATGATTTTGGATGGTATTCTACCAGAATGAATATTTCAGAATGGATAATTTAGAATGTATCACAGCAATAACTTTTTATGTATATTAGTTCAAAAAATGTTGTTATTTTGATGTATTTTAGTTCAGATAAGTAGTTCATAAAATGTTTATTTATGACATTCTGCCAAGAATAATAATTTTTTGATGTCATTCTGTCAGAATGGATATTTCACAATATTATTCTGTTATAATTCTATTTGTTTGATGTATTTTAGTTCAAAGAATGTTAATTTGTTTGATGTATTTTAGTTCAAAGAATGTTATTCTTTTAATGTATTTTACTGCAAGAATGTTATCATTTTGATGTATTATAGCTCATAAGATGTTTTTTCTATATGAAATTATGTAAAATGATTTTTTGAAGAAAAATATCATTCAGTCAAGAATGACAAATTTTTTGGAATAATAACATGATGATTCTGTTAGAATATCCGAAAATTTGAAGATGAAACTAATAATTTCGTTAATAATTTTATTATTAAATTGATTTGATTTTAAAAATCAGTTACTTTTCTTTTTTTCCTCAAAATAAAATGTCTATTTTACCCTTTTGTAACCGTTTTTAATAAAATCATTTAATAACATAATAGATAATTATAATTATGTCATTCTAATCTAGACCATTAATATTTCGAATCCTACGGTCCAGATTTGGTCTTACGACCATACAATAATTGTGGTCCTTAATATAACCTAACCCTATATATATATATATATATATATATATATATATATATATATATATATATATATATATATATATATATATATATATATATATATATATATATATATATTAAAGATCAAATAAGAACCAATATTTTCATGAGAACCAAGGAACCAATTTTTGACCACTAGATCAAAAAAATGGAAGGCCAAGATGATAGATGGCAGTTTTGTAATTACTATTTTTTCAATGGTACATTTGACTATTTAAAATAGCAATTAGGGGTAAAATAGGTATAGAAATACCAATCAAATCCTAGTAAATAGGAAACACCCAATTTTCCCCCAATTTACGCGAAACAGGCTTGTCTCTCTCTTCACTCTCTCGATCTCTCTTTCTCTCACATCCTCCTCCCTCTGTCGCCGTTTGCTCTCTTCTTCGTTTCTTAGGTTCACATTGGCGTCTGTTCTTCTTCTTCGTTTTGAACTCTCGGAAAAAAAAGGGTTTTCATCTTTTGGTTTCAGCATCGATGATACTTGTGTGCTATAGTTGATTGTATAAATCTCGAGACCACTGTTAAAGAATCGAGCCTCAATCAGCGAAGGCGGCGCTGGTGGACGTTGGCGGGGAAGTGTCGGCCAGAGAAGCAAGGTCATCGATGATACATTTGACTATTTATGATTTTTTGTTGTATTGCTTTGTTTTTTATTTTATGGTTATATCGTATAAAATGAATGTATGTTATTTTTATGTTGTTTTTTAATAAAATGGTTTTGCTTATGCTTCGTGTTCCAATATTTTTGTGAATTTTATTTATTTTTATCTTTTATGGTTGTATGACATCCGAACATTATGGAATATGGATATTTTGTTTGTTTTTTATGAAAAATTATCGAATGTGCATATATGCATTTTTGGATATATAATGCAAAACGTAAATATGCATATACGCATTTGGTTAAAAATTTGTCATATCAGAAATCTGATTATAAAAGTCAAATCGAAAATCCAGTCTTTTTTTTTTAAATTAAAATTCTGATTTTTATAAAATTAAAATTCTGTTTTTTTTAATATTTTGAAAATCTATTTATATATATTTCGAAATTTCCTTATTTTTAAATTCAAAAATTTCATTTTTAGTAGCCTAAATTTTAGGAGATGGTTATTGTTGTTGCCAAAAATAAAAAAATTCAGAATTAAATGACATTTGTTAAATGAATAGCATGCCCTTTTATGATTCAACCAATCAGAAAGAGTTATCTGGTTCTAATGAAAAAAATGGTTCTCATTTGATCCTGACCCTATATATATATATATATATATATATATATATATATATATATATATATATATATATATATATATATATATATATATATATATATATATATATATATATATATAGGTCTCGTTCCGATGATGACTCTTTTTTCGGTTAGGACTCATAAGGACACCTTAAAAAAATTGAAAAAAAATATAAAAAATACAAATCATAAAATCGAGAATAGTACTATATCATTATCAAAAAAATTGGAATAAAAAATTGGATCATTGAAAAAAAGCAATGATCCACAAATTTTTTTATTTTGTGGATCATTGTTTCATTATAAAAAAAATAATGATCCAAAAGTTTTTTTTCGAATTTTTTTCTCCAATATAGTACTATGATCCATTTTATTATTTATATTTTTTGTTTATTTTTTTCAATTTTTTTAAGGTGTCCTCACGAATCTTCACTTTAAGAAGAGTCCTCACCCGATCGTTTATATATATATATATATATATATATATATATATATATATATATATATATATATATATATATATATATATATATATATATATATATATATATATATATATATATATATATATATATATATATAACTTTGAATAACAACTATTGTGTGAATGTGTGACCAAATTGTGAGCATTAGATTAATAGAATGAAAGACTATGATCTTAGGGTGCATGTTATTATCATAGAATAGCATTTACTAGGGGTAGAATTGGTACGGTACCAGATTTTTTTCACTATACCGTGTACCGTACCAACTATAATTGGTAGAAGAATTTAATTATTAGTATTGTTCCAAGTATAGCTAGTACCAACAATTTGGTTGATACATATTGGTATTTGTATATACCAAAAACTTTTCTTTTAATATTGTTTGCCCTAATTCTTCTTCTTCTTTTTTTTTTTGCTAATTTTGACTTTTTCACTATTTGACCGCTCGGAACGCCTAGACCGATTTTGACTGTCTTTGATAAAACCGATTAATATGTAGACTAGCGTTATTTCGATGCAGCAAGAGCCCACGTAGGGTCTAGGCGCCGCATTGACCGACTTTTACAACATACATACATACATACATACATACATACATACATACATACATACATACATACATACATACATACATACATACATACATACATACATACATACATATATATATATATATATATATATATATATATATATATATATATATATATATATATATATATATATATATATATATATATATATATATATATATATATAAAAGTAGGATCTCATAGGAACTTGAAAAATGGTAAAAACCTCTGATAAAAATCTTGGCCTTAGAATTGAATAAATTAATTATTATGACTCAACTGAATTCATACTCGTAATCTTCTGATATAAAATGACATTTTGCTAATTATCATCAAGATTTTTCAATTTTCCATCAAAGGGTAAAAGTAGGGATCAAAATTGTCAAAAAGGAAAAGGGCTTTGAGAAAGCACACACATTCAGTTGCACGACGTGCCACCAATACCATGCGAGCCGCTCTCTCCACCACATGACATCCCCCATTAATTGATTTCTATTTTTTCACTCATTTTATTTTTTTGCCAAGTGGTTGAAAGTTGAAACCGCTATTGCTCTAATGGCACAATCCAATGTTATTCAGCGATTTTGGACCTTGGCATTTGACACGACTATCAACCTTATCAATTGCATGCCTTATCGCACATCAAGAAACTGGTCTCCCTTTCAAGTTTTCAACATCTCAACGCACTCCCCACTACTCGTTCCTTTGGGTCTTTAGTTGTCTTTGTTTTCCCACTTTCATCCATATAACCATCATAAGATGGTCTTTTGATAGTTGATACAGCTCTAGTATTTTTCTCAGGTATAGTCTACTTCATCATGACTGTCGTTGCCTTGTCCTATCTACCGAAAATCATTATATTACTTGTCAAGTTCTCTTTGATTAATTGATTTCTATTTTTTCACTCATTTTATTTTTTTGCCATGTATTTTTATTTTTTATTTTTATTTTTGTAAACAAATCTAGAAAACATGTGTTTTATAAAAACTTAGAATCGAAATTTTTGTTCTACAAATCATAAGATTCTTAATCACATCTTTTATGGTTTTTCACACAAAGCACACCCAAGTAAACCACTTCACTCCTAAAACACCTATTTTCGATATGCTCTTTACTCCCACATTTAAATGAAACGAGATCCTCCTTTTTCTTGGATTATGATTCACCAATTTTCCTTCAAACTAATTATTCTTCTTATTATCATAATGTCATTTACCCCTGGTGTTTTAATAAAGAGGTATTTACAAAACTGACCGCTTGTTTTGTGTTGAATAAAAATATTTTATCCATTTTTTGCACATTACCAAAATAACCATCGAGTCAGGAACAAGGCATTATGCATTGCAAAGATCGTATATATACTGTATTTTTTTTCTTGTTTACACCAAACACTTTTCAAAAACCTTTTTTATCCATGTTTGAAATAGCCATTTCAGAATGTTTAATATAACTTGTATTTTAATCAAATGTCACATTTTAAGCTATTGGATCATATATACTTTCTATTTGCTATGTTTCTTTAACTTTTTGTTAAGCTTCTGTAAAAACAAAACATTTTCTCAAAAGTTAGGACTTGTTTTGAAATTCTAGAATAGTTTTTTTCAGTCTGAAATTTGAGATCCGAAATCCAAGATTTGAGTCCAATATTTACATTTTGTCAGGCTAATCTGAAATATTCTGGAAACAAAGAAATCATTTTTTTAAATCATTTTTTTAAACACAAAAACTTGGGTTCGTAATAACTGTTTTTGTCGATGTCCATTTAATAAAACAATGACAAACCAAAATCACCAAAGTTATGTTTTATTATAAAAGCATCATATATTTTTATTCATAGCAACCTCACACCGTTTTTTTCCCCTTTTAAACATCTCAAATAACTTTAATTTGTCTAACTTCATTTTTTAGGATCTTACACGTATAAATATAAAAGACCCCACATTTATTAAACACGAAAAAACATTGCCACCCGACACACACATCCAAAAAAGACTCTGGTTTAATCATCTACGTTTTATTTGAAGATGTAAGGCGTGTTTGAGATGCGGTTTTTAGTTTTTAGTTTTTCGGAAAAAACTTAGAAAAAAAAAACTTGGTTCGGCAGCAGTAGTTTTTAGCTTTTATTTTTAACAAACGCTTATAATCTAAAAGCTATTTCAAGTAGGTTTTATGAGCATTTAGCGTTTAGCTTTTGATTTTTATATTATTTTACATTTTTAAAAACTAACAGTTACTTTTGCCGAACGCTTCTGCATTAATAAAATCTATAGCTACCCAGCTACCAACTTGCAACTAACATCTACCAGCTACCAGCTATCAGCTAGTTTTGTCAAACACGTCCGTAGAATAAAAAGAATATTTAAGGCTAACTTTGTCTAAATAATTAAGATTAGGAAAGAAAATTAAATTCTTTAGTCATATGTTATAGTTTTCAAAACGTTTATATAGGTTGTCATGAACTTTAACCGAACACAATGTCATTGACTAGAGTAATCTAACAGCCAAATATGGACCTGACTCCATAATTACTTCCAATTCATTTGGTATTCTTTGACATATGTGGCATAACGAGAGTGGGAGTTAGAACCCACTGGATGCTGCATTACTGATGACTAATTATATCAACGCCACAACCAGAACGCGTGATGATGCGCAAATCATTGCTTTCTCCTTTTTACCCACACCACCACGGATCAATCTCGAGGTGCTGGTGTTATTTATGTCTCCAACATTAGGCTCTGCGGAGTGGGAGGGGTTTTCGTTGGCGGCATCCTACCTGGTGGGTGTTGCCGGCGGCAAACACCGCCCCGTGACCGCGGCAAGCCTCAGCGGCAAGGACCCAGCGGCAACAACTTGCCGCTTTCTCTCTCTTCTTCCTCTCTTCTCTTCCTCTTCTCTTCTTCTTCTCTTCTCCTCTCTTGTTGCCGGCAACCACTCCCCCCCTTATTTCTTCCTCTCTTCTCTTCCTCTTCTCTTCTTCTTCCAGCCGATGTGGAGTGGATGCCACCGGCACCACTCCGCACAGCCTTAGATGTTATGTTTCTATTAGGCCGTGCGGAGTGTGATGCGACGAGAGGTGTGACGAGCTGCGAACTCGTGGGGAACATCGCCCCATAATGACGGGCCCGTATTGAGGAACCTGCATAAGCTTGCAACGTCACGCGACAAAAGAGATAAATGTTTGGAAACTAGCGGTTGGCAACGACTAATTTTAGCCGTTAGATTAAAAAAAACTATCACACACACACTTATATATATATATATATATATATATATATATATATATATATATATATATATATATATATATATATATATAGACTAAAAATATATATATATATATATATAGACTAAATATATAGACTAAATATATACACTATCACACACACACTATATATATATATATATATATATATATATATATATATATATATATATATATATATATATATATATATATATATATATATATATATATATATATATATAATATATATATATATATATATATATATATATATATATATATATATATATATATATATATATATATATATATATATATATATAGACTAAATATCAAATGGGAACCAATATTTTCCTAGGAACCGTAGGAACTTTTTTATTGAAATTTTTTTTTCAAAAAAAATGACATAATACACCTAATCGCTTATATTTAAGACCTTTTGTAAAAAAAATTGAAAAAATAATATATATATACACGAAATGTGCACATATGCACGAAACGTGATCATATACACATTTGCGAAAAAAATGCATATATGCACATTTCGGGTATACATATTATTTTTCAAAATTTTTTTGACAAAAAGTCTTAAATATAAGCGACTATATGTATTATGTCATTTTTTTTGAAAAAAATATTTCAGTCAAAAAGTTCCTACAGTTCCTAAGAAAATATTGGTTCTTCCTTGAAACGGACTCTATATATATATATATATATATATATATATATATATATATATATATATATATATATATATATATATATATATATATATATATATATATATATATATATATATATATATATTCTATATTTCTATATAACTTTTATAATAGAGGCCATCCAAATGCATATGGTTCAACATAAGTTTCATTCTTGCACCATATTCATTTGAAACCTACACCTCTTCATCTTTCAACCAATTAATAAAAAACCACTCAAGAGTTTTTTAACTTATATGAGTTATATCATATAATTACTATGTATTGAAACTATAATATAATATAACTTATGGGCATTAAATTAGTTGTAGCTGAAGAGTCTTTTTTTACTATAAAAAAGGTCAATCATTTGTACAACACACACTTAAGAAAGAATAATACAAAAGTTTAAAGATATTTGTGTTGGCTGAGAGTTTTTTTTTTTTTTTTTTGCTATATTATGAGCCATGTTATAATGTTAAAGTTTTAAATTTGTAATTTTGTTATATATTACTAGGATAACTTATTATTATTTTTTTTTTGGAAAAAGGAGGATAACTTATTATTTTTTGCTATGTTTAAAGGTATTTGTGTTGGTTTGAGTTTTTTTTTCTATATTATGAGCCATGTTATAATGTTAAAGTTTCAATATTGTAATTTTGTTATAAATTACTAGAGTAACATAATAGTTTGTGTTATGTCTTATAGATTAAAAACGATCATACAATCATTATCGACAAAGAATATGTATGTGTATGAAACACATTTCACAATAAATATTTCTATTTTATTATGTTTTATGCTTATAAAATGTTGTCTTATTAATGATATTTTTTTTAAATAATTATTATAATACATTTAGTTTGTTAATTTAAATATTATGTTAAATCCAAAACATAAATCGAAATATCAAATAAATTTAAAAATATTTTCAAATACTATTTTTTTAAATAGTTAGACATGTTTAAATGTTCTACATGTAGAATGACAAGTCAAATTAGATAAAAAAATATCAAAAAACTATTTTTATTATAATTCAAAAATTTTCAATTAAGTGGTTTTTAATTAATTAACAAAAAATTACATTACATTAACTCACAAACATTCGTTCATATTTAATTAATCATCATGATCGAAATTTAAAAAAAAATCAACATATAAATAAAATTTAATTAATAAATCATAAAGTTATATTGTAATACTAAATCGAAAACCATGTTTAGTTTTATTTACATGCAAACTGCGGGCTCATACTATTAAAAGTGATGTATTTCTGATCGATGTATATCTCAAAATATAATTGAAAAATTCTTTTAACATTAAATCACGATAACAATAATTAATAATAATACTAAATAAATTTTATATTAAATTTTATTCATATGCAACCTTCAATAGATAGAGATGATATGATCGTAAATGATAGATATATATAAATTGATTAAATATCATAATAATTAACAATAAAAGCATAAATATATTTTTATTTTCATATACAACCTATAAATAGAGGCTATTGAGATGATATTTATATGTGTATCTATTTTATCATATATTTAAAATAATTATAATATTTTATAACAATTTAATATAAGAATTATAACTATTTAAAGTTAATGACAATACATCAACCTTTTGATTTCTTATATAAAATTGTTATTTCATAGTTGATGATAATGACTTAGATATTTTATAACAAAACATAATCATTATTATTTAACTACATAAATTTGTTCCTGCGCAACGCGCGGGTTTCGCCTAGTATATATATATATATATATATATATATATATATATATATATATATATATATATATATATATATATATATATATATATATATATATATATATATATATAAACACATAAAGACACTCATTTACACACAAAACAAATCTAAAAAACACAATTGCTTCCAAGAAAATCATCCCAAAGTCTCGGATGTAAGCCACAGAAGTGTAATAGCACTAAAGTCACCAAAATCAACAGCGTAACGAAAGTTACGTGCATATAAGTATTTCATACTTGATAAACTCATTTCACATGGTCTTACATACTCCTAAGGGAACCATAAAACAAATTTCACCAAGATCCGATGAGTATTTTGGTTTTCAGACTTTTTTAGGTTAGCGTCGCTAGGGCCTTTAGATAGCGTAGCTATCATCTAATGATCTGCATGCACAAGAAATCTCATGATATTCACTTGTGTTTCATGATGAAATAGACAATAGACGATGTGAATAAACTTTTGAATGTGGGGACCTATTATCTTACACTCGTGATTCACAAGGTTATTTTCATATAGTGTTGTTATTTTGTTAATGTCGAGAAAATAAGGCTTAGAGCCAACTATAAAGACCCAATATATATGATCAATTCAGTGGATAACTCAATTTTAAAATTTTAAATTATAATTAACAAGAATATTTGCTCCAAAATATCACAAGTTGTATAAAAGCTCATTATCGAGCTTTATACTTCAAGCAACTCAAATCAACATAAATATTAGTTGGTCTTTAAATATTGACTTGACTAATTACCTTGGATTAACCACATTAAGGAATATGTATAAATGTAAAAGTGCATTTCTGCTCCAAAAAACATAAATGTGATTTTACATGGTGTTGACCATCATCGATAAAATTTCAAAAATTTTCATAGTACGACTTAGTTGTTTTTCAATAAAACACATATGCCAATATTACCATATAATTTTATTCTTGTATAACGTATGGATATATATATATATATATATATATATATATATATATATATATATATATATATATATATATATATATATATATATATATATATATATATATATATATATATATATAATGATAAAGATTAACTATTAGAAATTACTAGCCATTAATATGACCATTATATGTTTGATAAGTTACACAACTATTTATCAATTTTTATTTAATATCATATTTAAGGTATTATTGGAGTTTATAGGGATTCTAAATCTTTTGGGTATAAAATATGGGTGGTCAACAACAAAAGAATGACACAACAACCGCTTATTCAATGTTTGATATTGCATCAAGGGAAATCTCTAATAAAGTGTCATTATTTTGAGTCAATTTATGAAAAAATCAAAAAATTAATTTTATTTATAGAAAAAGACAATATACCGACTTAAGTATTCAGTTTAGCCATTTTTTCGGGTTTACCAGGTTTCCTAAATTGGAAATCTTAAATAAAGTACAGTTATTTTGGGTTTGTTTATGAAAAAATCCTATTATTTTGTATAAAAAATTCAACATTTGTACTTTTTCATAAACAGACCAAAAATAGTGAGACTTTACTGAAATTTTCCAATATAGGAAACCTGGTAAGCTGGATGAAAAGGCTAAATAGAATGCATTAGTCGGTATGTTGTCATCCAAGTATATATCTAAATTTTCAGCCTCGCCACCACTAACAGATTGATATATATTATCCAATTAATACTTTGGTTGACTTGCTAGCTGAAAACTAGTTTTGAGTTTATCTTTATTAATAAGCTATTTTAAATAGTTTATCAAAAAAAACTTATAAGCTACTTTATAATCTAAATTATGCTATTTTGATAGTCTCACCAACACTAAGTTGTAACAAGTTTAAAAAAAAAACTAGTATTTACGCACCAAATAGAACCTAACGTTTTTACATAAACCCGAATCACATTCTAAATAACCTAATGTGTGTGTGTATACACACACACACACATGGAAGGTCTTATTTTAACTCGTTTCGATGCACATTATTCTATGACATATTTCCACCATACATACCGTCGGTTACCAAAGTTCCCTCCTCGTTAATGTCGACAAAGGCGGTTGACAACGCCACCTCCTCGATTGAAGTCCATGACCTGCGGTTGTTTCCTAATGCAACCATTTTTTAAAAATTTTAAAGAGTTAATTTGTGATTTTTAAGAGTTGTAAAATATAATAAATGTGTGATTTTGAGCTAGTAAAAAGGGCTATTTATAGAGATAAGGGATAAACTTTTAAAAATATATTTTTGTTTTTTTTTATTTGAAAATACAACACCTTCGACTTCATGAAGCCGGACAAAAGCTACCCGCTAGTCATAGTGCGGTGACACTGCCGATGTCAGCGGCCCCCTCCCACTACCCGCCGCTATCCTTCATCGGGTCCGGCAGCCCTAACAAAATAAATACAAACTAATGAATGAAAAAGTTAATAACACACAAATTGAAATTCGAAAGTTTTGTTAACCAACCCATATTCCCAATATAAAATTATGATATATTTGTAGGTGCATGTCAAATCAGTTGAATAACCAACAGTGGCGGATTTATAGTGGTCGATGAGGGGTACCCTTGGGTCCTCGTAATTTATTTTTATGTACGTATTTTTAAATTTTGTTGTATACATATGCCATATCATCCTATATCTCATTATACCTCAGCTTTGTTGCTTTCCCTTTATGACGAATAGTCGAATACAAACGAGGACACGGCCCACATGGAGTACATTCGGATTCCTAGACCCCTAACTTCTAAAATTTGTATTTTCTAATTTCTACGTAGATTTTATTTTTCTTTGCAATAGTTCCAGTATGATGTAAGTCAAACAAATTATTTTCATTAATGAATTTCTTAGGGATGTTATATATAAATAATTGACTTATTTCTCCAATCACGCGTAGAGATAAAACAACTTGATTATTGCTTTTTTTTTTATCATTTGAGCAACTTTTTGTTTTTTAAATATATTAGTGATAAAAACACGATAATTGATCATTTCATTTTGAGTTTGTATAATTTATAAGTGATATGCAATCATTTATGCTTTTGATATGTGCAACTTTAAATATTAATAAACTTTGTACAAATATTATATTAAATGTTGACTATGTTTATATTTTGTAGACACGTTTCTTTATATTTTGTAGGCACGTTTCTGAATTCCTAACATGACTAATAGTAACAGATTAATATAGATCATCCAAGTATATATCTAAATTTTCAGCCTCGCCACCACTAACAGATTGATATATATTATCCAATTAATACTTTGGTTGACTTGCTAGCTGAAAACTAGTTTTGAGTTTATCTTTATTAATAAGCTATTTTAAATAGTTTATCAAAAAAACTTATAAGCTACTTTATAATCTAAATTATGCTATTTTGATAGTCTCACCAACACTAAGTTGTAACAAGTTTTAAAAAAAACTAGTATATACGCACCAAATAGAACCTAACGTTTTTACATAAACCCGAATCACATTCTAAATAACCTAATGTGTGTGTGTATACACACACACACATGGAAGGTCTTATTTTAACTCGTTTTTAGAATGGTATTAAGGATACTAATTATTGTGTGGATGTAGGGGTAGATATGGACCATTTGATCAAATACACTAAAGATTGAGATCTAATTGGAATTTTTAATTAAAATCAATTGATTGTATTATTAATCTGTTAAATAAAGGGTATTCTGGGAATTCAATAGGGCTTCTATATGGTAATGGGAAAAAATCCAAAAGACGTCTCATTTCCCGGCTACAGATGACATATTCCAAAAAAAATGTCTTTTGAAATTTTAGGATTTTTTTTTAAGAACGGCAAATTTATCCTACTACTCCTCCTAAACTTGATAAATATCATACGAAATTGATAAATATCAATTTCAATTGGTTGCATTTCCATTCTACTAAAATTGATAAATATCATACGAAACAGATATCATAGGAGATCATTATTGCGATTTTTACACCTTTCAAGAAAATCAATCATAATGGATTGAAAAATAGCATAAGACATCCAAATGTTCATCAAGTAAACATAAGTCTTTCAAATATTCATAAAATAAACATAACTAACAATCTTACAACCATTCTTTAATTAAAAATGCAGTACATTCTATTGTTAATCAAATAGACAAATTGCATCGAATAATAAGCATAACTTATTTTTCCTATCTGAACTGTTTCTCTTGTCATGATGTACCATTTGTTTACATACACTACATTCTATCTTTAGCTTCAAGCTATCGGTTACCATCATCTCCTTTTTAATTTCTTCGACTTCGAGTTTTCAGTTACCATCATCTCTTTTTATCTTCGCATTGCACTATATGTAATGATTCATACAACTAGATTCTTATTCGTTGAAATTAAAAAAAAATTAAATCATTAACCTTGATTGATATTAATTCTTTGACCTTCATCGTATATATCACAATAGATTGTATCAGAATGTTCATAATCGAACTGTTCAACTCCTTCATCTGAACTTATTGCTTCTACTATATCTTTATCATTATGATTATTGTTTGAATCGGATGAATGGTCATCCATTAAGATGATCCAATTTACTGAATACGACTACAATTGAATCTGATTGATTATTTTTAGAGTAAATTAGAAAAATGGTTCCTGAGGTTGGCACGAACTTTCAATAATGGTCCTACTGTAGAAAAAATACTATAACGGTCATTAAGGTTACGAATTACTTACAATAATGGTCCAAAGGCCAAGTAAAATGACCATTTTACCCTTTTTAATTTCTTTATTATTTTTTTTAATGTATGATTTATTAAAATAATTAAAAAAATACCCCACCCCCACCCCCTCTCTCTCAGCCCCATCTCCACCATTTTTTCCGGCAAAGAGCTCTGCAATTAAATGGGTTTTGAAACTGGTGCAAATTCCTCATCAAAACCCCCTCTTGACTCTTGAAAAGAAAGGACAAAAGATCGAAAATAGAAAAAGGTGAAAGACGAAGGGGGCAGTTTTTCGTTTTGAAGATTCAAGATCGGATCTTTGGGCATACAATCTCTGTTTTTCCGATGTTTATATAAATAAATAACTTGGAAAGTCAGCAGATATATGTATCCACTTAGAATTTCTCTCAGCGTCAAAATTTCTCTCCCCCAATTCGTGGTGGGGTTAGTGAGATAATAAATTACAGCGATAATAAATGTGCGCATATGTTTCGTTTATGTTGGATTAACCCAATTTATAAATCCATACATTTGTTCTAGATTTTCTGATTTGCCGAACAAAATAGTTTGTTTTGATATGGGGAACGATCTTCAGGATTTTGTGTTTTCGGTGAGTTCTTCTTCATTTGCATCTCTTTCTCGTGATGATTGTGCCCGATTTGCATTTCTTTAAGAGGGTCGGTGTGGGAATCCCGAAGCTTTAATAAGAATGCCCTTTGCGTTTCCTTTGAATTGAACTGTATGGTAGGTTATCGAGTTGCAGTTCTTTCATCGATTTTAACGAAGGGCTTTTCATCTGAATCTGGTTCTATCACTTCTAATGGATTTCTAAGAATCATTAATCGTTTACTATAAATATCGGTGAGAAAATAGGATCAAATGGTCGTAGCGGTGAATCCCAACCACCAAAATCAGATGTATTGGCAAGACAAGGTTCGTTGTATAACCTAACTTTAGATGAGGTCCAACACCAATTAGGATTGACACGTCCCGACGTCCCATATGAGAGAGAGAGAGAGAGAGCAAGAGAGAGGAGTGGATGGGGTGGGGTGAGGGTGAGGGTAATTTTTTTTAATTACTTTAATAAATTAAATATTAAAAGAAAATGAAAAAAAATTAAAAAGGGTAAAATGGTCATTTTACTTGACCTTTGGACTATTATTGTAAGTAATTCGTAACCTTAATGACCATTATAGTGATTTTTTCTACAGTAGAACCATTATTGAAAGTTCGTGCCAACTTCAGAGACCATTTTTGTAATTTACTCTTATTTTTATGAATTAATCAAAATCGTAAACCACGGTACTTCCAAAACAGATTACACGTAATTCTCTCTATATCCTAATTTAGATTTTATTATCTTTAATTAATTTAATTAATATAAATAAAATACCTAATTTTCCCTTAATCTATTAATTATTGACCTGATGAGATCTATGGTCCACATTACTGTTGGATTAGGTGTCTAAGCCATGACTGATAATTAGTATTTACCTAATTAATAGTAGCATAGTCCATTTGGGTTGCCCTCATAGCTAGAGGTTTGTTGGAAAGTTAAAGAGAGAGAAAAAGGTTGATTTATTATATGACTAATAAATCAAGATATTGTTTGTTAATATATTATGGAGATAATATATTAATTACAAATAATATTATTTGATTAATAATTAATCAGAAATTAATTGGATTAATTTCTGTGGTATTAATTAGATTAATCAGGAGGTCAGGGATTAAAGTCGTACAAATTCAATAGTTGAATTGCGGCGCGCGGCGCGCAAACGATCTGGCCGCGGCGCGCGTACAGATAATCCGGAAAATGGGCTGCGGCTAGGGTTTTAGCTTTACCCTTTGGTTCTCTATAAATAGGGACCCCTAGACCTCATTATCAGTTGCTCATTCAATTATTTTCTCTCTGGAATTTCGATCCATAAACCTCCCGGCTAAGGGTGTGACTTCATTTGAGGCAGGATATTTTTGCTGCTTTGCTTCCAAGAAATCTAAAGGTTAGTTTTTCTAGTTTTATTCTTTAGATATCTTTATTGGCTTTTAAGTTTTTGTTATATGTTCAATAGTAGAAAACATAGATCCTTATAGGTTGCATGTGAACTTAGGTTATATATATATATATATATATATATATATATATATATATATATATATATATATATATATATATATATATATATATATATATATATATATATATATATATATGTATGTATGTATGTATTTATGTATGTATGTATGTATGTATGTATGTATGTATGTATATATGTATGTATGTATGTATGTGTGTGTGTATATATATATATATACATATAATATGTATACATACATACATACATACATACATACATACATACATACATACATACATACATACATACATACATACATATATATATATATATATATATATATATATATATATATATATATATATATATATATATATATATATATATATATATATATATATATATATATATATATATATATATATATATATATATTAGGCGAATTCTCATGCATTGCGCTGGAATACAATTACATAATTAAAATATTAAAAGATTATATATTTTTCAAAGTAACAAATGGCCGTTTTTTCTTTGTAGGCCGTTGTACGATTTTATAGAAATTAAAATATAATTTTGGTAAATTAGTTATGAGCAAGTTGAAAATTGTATTAGAACTATATAGTGTTATAAATACAATATTTGTACTTACGTATAAATAATAATTCTTAGATAATAAAATATCGTTATTATTTTGAAGAATATGATAATAAAACTCTCATTTATCATGAAATTTCATGAGTTAAATGAGTTTTATGTGATGAGATGTAATAACTACAACTATTTTATGTATTCTTCATTTCAAATTATAATTATTATAAAATGAATATTTTAATCGTTAGTAAGTTTTAATACGTAACTTTCTTATACATGTGATCATTATTTTTTTTTTTGCAATAAACGTTTTATTTAATAGTTAACTTTAGGACAACCTGTTTTATTTTAAATAATATAAAGTTCAAGAAACTAAAACAATATAGAAAATATTGAGAATCAAAATACTTTACGTAATATTTGAGATATGTTTATCTCGTTCATAATACATGTATGATATCGATTTATATAATAATGTAATCACAATATCTATTTTAAAAGGTGCACCATCTTTTTAGTTTATTTTATTACATGCTAGAACATATCAAATTTTTGTAAAAGAATAAAAATTAAAAATCAACATATATTATAAAAAACATCAACTTTTGATATGAAATGAAAATAAATATGATCTTGTTTGGCTTATTAGTCCCTTGGGTGTAAATTTCAAGGAAACGAATAGGGTGGACGTCAAATTGATATTGCTTGTATAGAATTGCATCTTCAAATTTTTATCTTCCTCTTCCTCATTCAATAAGAATACATGAAATATCTCTCGGATGTAACTTTCAAGGAAACAAATATAGTAGACGTCGAGTTGAACTTACTTGTATAGAATTCCATCTTCCAAAATTTTATCATGCACTTCCTCTTCCAAAATTTTACATGAACTCCAATATAGAGTTTTATGTATTCCCAAATCATCATTTTCTCACAATTTATATCTCTATATAAACCAACTAACCAATTAAATACATTAATAATTACTACTTACTACTCATAAGTTAAACAACTTTTCAATTGTAGTAATTAAATATGTAGAATAAATTACCATAAGTAGTATGACAATATCATTATTAAAATGAATTTGGAACGTCATTGAAGTTTCAAATGAATCTGGTTGAAGCATTTTTGCTTTTTTTTATAATATATAAATATTGTGTGTGTGTATGTATGTATGTATGTATGTATGTATGTATGTATGTATGTATGTATGTATGTATGTATGTATGTATATATATATATATATATATATATATATATATATATATATATATATATATATATATATATATATATATATATATATATATATATGGTAACGAAAGATGTATATATATGTTACTTAATTAGCTAAGACATCAAGGGGCCCGTTTGTTTCGTCGGAATTCGAGCGAATCGAAATCTAATTCATTCGAATTCATGCGTTTGGTTTAAGTTGCGTTTGGATGGAATTAATTTCTTTGGAAGAGGGAATATATAAGATTATTATGCGTAGTTTGTAGAAAAGGAATGTCTTAGCTACCACCGTCACCCACCACCGCCACCGCCACCTCACACCACCACCACCATCACCCATCACAACCACCGCCACCCATCACCACCACCCACCACCACCATTGTCACCCACTACCATCCACCACCACTACCGTCACCCACCACCATCCACCACTAGCAATAAGTTATAAAACAAAATACATGGATTCCAATTACATTTCGTGCAAATCAAACAGAATATGAAATTTGATTCAAATTCCATTTTTTTGCCAACTAAACCGAATATGGAATTGGACTCTAAGAATATAAAATTGGATTCAAATTCCATTTTCTGCCAACTAAATGGAATATGGAATTGGACTCTAATTCCTAATATATTCTAACTCTTAGGCTGGGGGGAGTGGTCGGCGAGCCATCCCCTCGCTAAACAGCCACGTTGGTTTGGTTTGGCGAGTTCGTCGAAATATTGGCGAGGAATCCATCGGCGAAGGCGAAGGCGAGGGTGGCGGTGTGGTTTGGCGAGGCTTCAGCGAGAGTTTGGCGAGAGTTTCAGCGAGAGTTTGGCGAGGGTTTGGCGAGGCCACTCCCTCCAGCCTTAGACATATTCCAACCAAAATTTCAGGTGAAATCTGAAAATAATCATACCCTTTTTAGTAGTGGTGAACCCATTCGAAAGCATAGGTGCTGAAATGACCACAAAGTCGTACTGTCGAAGACTTGAGTAATGGGGACGAGTTGGTGGCAAACGTGTATCCAACAGCAACTACTATTCTCAATTTCTCATTTCTAATTCTTCATAAAGTAAATAAACAATTACGGGCAAAGTCGCTAACCCTTTTCTCTACCAAGAAGAAAATTTGCAGGTGAGTTTCGCTTTCATTCCATCGAATTTTAAGTTTATTCAAATGAGTTACTGAGGAATTTTGGTTTAATTTATGGGGTGGATGGAGATCATCTTTATCCATAATTACTTTATTGATTTTCGCTTTTATTCCTCTTTGGACTTTTGTTCTAGTCTATTCCCCCTTTTTTGTTGTTTTTAATTGGTGTTTGTTGCTGAATTACCAAACTTCACAATCACTGTGTGCATATTATAATGCGTAGTTTGTAGAAGGGGAAGGTCTTATCTGCTTGCTCTTATATACGGAATGTGTTGACTTTTAAGATTGTGGTCAAACCCTAACATCTATTTCTCTTCCTTCAAAACCAAAGACGAATTCGTGATCAAATCTTATCTCGTGATTTCTTCCTCGGGCGATTTCAGATACTGCTGCGCTGATTTAGTCATCTTCTCGAAAGATTCTTTTCTGATTCAGATAATTCTGTTTTGATTCAGGTAATTCTGGTATTGGGTGTTCGTCTTGATGTATGATTCTAGTTTAAAGTTTTGACTTTTTGGATATTTGAGAAATATAATCTTGGTATTTGAGCTAAAATCCGTCCCTAAATCCAATTCCAATCTCAAGACCTGAGTTTCTTGAATCAAAGATCCGATTTAGCTTCATATTTCTTAGTGACACATGAATATGAAATGCCCTCTCTTTATGGTATCTAAAGAACTTTTGATCCAAATTCTGGTTTCTTTGTTGGTATTTTTCAATTCACATATTTATAAAGAGATTAAATCTTTCTTGAAGCTTTATTCTTGGGCCGAAAGCTATCAAATTTACGATTTTATACTAAAATCATGAACACCTCTCCTTACCTGGGAAAACTCACACGGGGTCGGAGTATTTCTAAAGTTTGATTTATGATTTTATACTAAAATTTTAACCTTTGTAATCTCTTATAACAGCTTATAACAAAACCTATTACAAGACCGTACTCTGGAGTAGCTCAAACCATGATTCGATCGGTCTCACCGTACGGTTCCCGTAAGCTCTATCTGTTAAACGGCACCAAAGAAACCTCGGGATTTGAATCTGGAGTAAGTCAAATCCTCTATTCTTCAACACAATCCTACAGCAACGAAACCTACGACCCCACAAATTTTTTTCTCGATTCGCCAACAGAAGAACACGTTTCTCCAAACCCTTTGACATCCTCTTACGAATCAAATATCGAACCCGAATACCAATTAACCGAAAACTTGGAAGAATTAAGCTACAACGAAGACGATATAAGGCTTAAACTAAAGCTTCAAGAACTCGAGCACGCCCTTCTCGATGATAATGACAATTCTGCCCCTGGCCGGAGCATGGAAATTGAACCCGACTGGGGGTATTCCGTCCATGAATCACCGAAAGAATCTTCTTCCTATGACTCTTACGTTAGTAGCACTAGCAGTAACTCGCGGGCCCAGGCCGAGACCCGGGCCCGCACCCGCGCTACCACTCCTAAAGAGTTGCTTTTCGAGTGCGCGATTGCGGTCTCGGAAGGTAACATCGATGAGGCATCGGAGATGATAAACGAGCTCCGGCAGACAGTTTCGATCGACGGAGAACCGTCGCAAAGGATCTTGGCCTACATGGTGGAGGCTCTTGCCGCCAGAGTGGCGGTTTCCGGCAAAGGTCTATACAAAGCTTTGAAATGCAAAGAACCGCCTTCCACCGACCGGCTTTCGGCTATGCAGGTGCTCTTTGAGGTCTGCCCGTGTTTCCGGTTCGGTTTCATGGCGGCAAACGGTGCAATCCTCGAAGCATTCGTGGGTGAAAAACAGGTCCATATAATAGACTTTGACATCAATCAAGGAAGCCAGTACATAACACTCTTGCAAACCCTAGCGGGTCAAAACTCGAAGCCCCGTTTGAGGCTCACCGGAGTCGATGACCCGGAATCGGTTCAACGGCCCGTCGGCGGGTTGAACCACATCGGTCTCCGACTCCAAAACCTCGCGGAGTCTCTCAATTTGGAGTTCGAGTTCACCGCGGTGGCGGCAGACACGGCAGTGATTCAACCGGAGATGCTAAACTGCAGCCCCGGCGAGGCGGTGATCGTCAACTTCGCCTTCCAGCTCCACCACATGCCGGACGAAAGTGTCTCCGTTGTGAACCTTCGGGACCAGCTTTTAAGAATGGTTAAAAGTTTAAACCCGAAGCTTGTAACGGTGGTTGAACAGGATGTGAACACGAATACGGCCCCGTTTTTGCATCGGTTTCATGAAGCGTATAATTACTATTCTGCCATGTTTGATTGTCTTGACGCAACGCTTTCAAGAGAGAGTCAGGAAAGAGTGAATGTTGAGAAACAGTGTTTGGCGAGGGATATTGTTAATATAATTGCGTGTGAAGGGGAAGAGAGGATTGAGAGGTATGAAGTGTCGGGAAAGTGGAAGGCCAGGATGATGATGGCGGGTTTTAGGGAATTTCCGATTAGTGAACATGTGAATGATTCGATTCGTGAGTTAATAAAAATGTATAGTGAGAGGTATAAGACGAAAGTGGAGACGAATGCAATACATTTTGGGTGGGAAGACAAGGTGTTGATTGTTGCTTCTGCTTGGAGGTGAGAATGAGAATCAATAAGTGAGGTAAAGGTAAGTTTTTAAGTTGTTTATTTTTTTAACTAATGTTTATTGTTGTAAGTTATTTTCTTGTACTAAAACTTATTATATGCCAGCTGGTGTTAGTGACAACTACTGTACTGAAAACCCATCATATGTATCGTTTTAATGATTGTAACATGTCCTTGTTGGTTTGGTTAGTTACAACCTTTCGAACATAGTAGTGATAATGAAATGACGTAACCGGAACATCATCAAGGTTGCTCAAATTTCCCTTTGAACAATGATGTGTTAGTTTTTATCATTTGCAACATTTCAAATATACACTATGTTATACTCGAGTGGTATTTGGGAATTATAAATCCTTGAAATTTCTCGGTTGGTAAAAAAAGGTACGCATCATGCTCATGCGTGGGCGTCCCACACCAAACGGTCACTGATTCTTTAAGATGATATTACCTACATAATTTGTAAATTTTTTATATAAATAAACAGAGCTTTCATCTCAGTTTGTCGACAAACTTTTAATATGTTTATAAGGTCACAATTCATTTTTTCTATTAAAAGGAATATATTCTCTCACTCGTATACATATACAACCAACCAAATTTAAATTTTATAATTTAGGAGTAACATAAAACTATATATATATATATATATATATATATATATATATATATATATATATATATATATATATATATATATATATATATATATATATATATATATATATATATATATATATATATATATATATATATACTAGTTGTAAGACCCGTGTATTATACGGGATGATACAAAAAAATTATTAATTAAGAATATCTAAACATTAATATTTTACATAAAAAATTTGTTTGTGTATCGTGACATCTTGCTTTTGATTTTTACTATTACGACTTTGTATTTTGATAAATATAATTGATTATGAGAATGTTACCGGTACTAAATTCAAATTCACTATTATGATTGTAATCGTTCTTCAAAATATTATGACGTCAATTGTCTCTCTATTGTCTTCAAAATCTTTCTACACATTAAAAAATAATATAATATTAAAAAACAATTAATTTTGAAATTGAATGATAACAATTAATTTTGAAATTGAATGATAATTAAACCGATCATTAAAGAGTTAGAAACGTTTCAAACCAATTAGTTTTTTTAAGAAATCTAAAATTATGAGAAAATGACATGTGGCAAATTCAATGAGGAGATGACATGTGGCTTTGAGTTAATTATTTATTAGGATAAGATATATATATATATATATATATATATATATATATATATATATATATATATATATATATATATATATTATTATTATTATTTTTTTTTTTTGCAAGTAGGGATGAATCCTATTACACGGGTACGTAATATACTACAGCCTAGCTAGGTACATATGGGACTGCTCGGTCGTTATACCGTTGAACCTTCCCTTTCTCCAAGTAGATGCTGCACAGAGACTAGACCCGCACACGCAATCGGCAAACCCTGGCGCAAACCACGTCCACCCCGGAAAGACGCCCTGCAAGCAACGACTGGGGGGAAACCAGCCCCGGGTACACACTGTCTTGGCTAGCACAGAGGCCACAAGTAAAGGTGTAATATCTTTACCTTACTTGTGTGGAGTGTGGTTTGAACCCACAACCTCCCATAAGGGAGGCATGTGCTCTTGCCAACTCAACCACCAAGATGTGTTATTATATATATATATATATATATATATATATATATATATATATATATATATATATATATATATATATATATATATATATATATATATATATATATATATATATATATATATATATATATAAAAGTTCAAATGAGACAATGTAAATTTTGTGAGACGAGGATGTAAATTTTGTGAGACGAGGAGATGCAATCCTAGCCACTCATTTTGGAGATCAAAAAATAAAAATAAAATAAAATAGGCTAAAATAATGAGAATTTTTTAAAAAAAAATTCTACTAATTTTTGCTATTTATTCTATCTGAAAAAAATAAAAAAATAAAAAAATATAAAAAATCGAAAAAAAAACTGGAAAAATCAAAAATATATTCTATTAGAATGTTGCTGGGTGTTGCATATTCTAATAGAATATTACACAAACTAGTGTAATATTCTACTAGAATATGAAAAAACGCTAATTTTTTTATTTTTTTTAATAAAAATATAACGAAAATAAAAAATAAATATATTTTTTTCATTTATTTTCCATTTTTAAATTTTTTTTGTTTTACACCCAAAATGAGTGGCTAGGAATGCGTCTCCCGGTCTCAGGAAATATAATGGTCTCATATAAACCTAACTATATATATATATATATATATATATATATATATATATATATATATATATATATATATATATATATATATATATATATATATACATATATATATATATATATATATATATATATATATATATATATATATATATATATATATATATATATATATATATATATATATATATATATATATATATATATATATATATATATATATATATATATATATAGGGATAGGATCAAATATATCCATACAAGTATTGTGTAACCTTGAAACTCAATCTGGACCACTCATTTAAAACACATTCTTTTAAGAATGTACAAAATTTAGTTCATTCTTTTAAGAATGGTTAGAACTCATTATGTCAAAAACTTATTCTGTTAAGAATGTGTTTTTTTCATTGTTACGAGAATGAAATCTAATGGCCAGGATTTGGTTACAAGGTAACACAATAATTGTCATTCTTATTATAACCTAGCCCTATATATATATATATATATATATATATATATATATATATATATATATATATATATATATATATATATATATATATATATATATATATATATATATATATATATATATATATATATATATATATATATATATATATATATATATATATATATATATATATATATATATATATATATATATATATATATATATATATATATATATATATATATATATATATATATATACACTCGGAGAGATTTTGTAAATCATAATGAAACAAAAAACCAATAAAGTGATCTTATCTATACATTTATTCTGCTTACGGTGGACATTTATATACTGGATTGTAGAAAAACTCATTTTTCTAATAATTTTCCGCACATATAATTTATCGATAAAAACCTAGTATATCAAAATTCATAATTTTTTATCTTCTTTTAATAGACATCTCTATCAATACTAAAATACTTTTTTCTTTAAAATTTAGTTTATATTCACGATGTGAATATGTTCATATTCATGATATGAATCTGAAATATATCAAAATTTTATGGAAACATGCATTAACATTCAACAGTGACATGTATCCAAAATAGTGTTGTATTATGTACTTGCATTGGCACTTGGTTCACTAGTTAAGACAAGTCTCTTGTCTTAAGTGCCTATTATCTCTTCACTTATTGCTCTTGAAAATATATAATCATGATCTCATACAATTCATATTGACACATGACATTATGTGTTTATAAAGTCAATCATTTTATTTCACCCATCTTAATTAGTGTTTAGTACTCATTAAACTCATGGCTTAATCCATTAAGTCAAAAGTATGTACAACCCAAATTTCAATAACTTGGGATTCCATCATTATCCCCAAGGTTAATAGATACATTTCAACAATTTGAATCATCTTCCCTATCCACTAACATGCAATATTTATCAGAATGGGTTTCAACATTCAAATTATGTGCAAGTCCTAGTTTCTCATCAACAATCATTAACTTTGCTATCAAATAACTTGCACATCATTATGGAACAATTATCCAACAATAGTTTACTAACTTGACCAAACCTTAAAATCTAGGGTTTATTAGATTCTCACTCATACATGGATTAAACTAAAACTAAAGGTAGGAGTTAAATTATTACCTTAAGATATTCAGTTTGCACTTTATCGTTCCTTGAAAACACGATTAATTTAAAAATTCGGCCACACATACTAAAACACTAAGAGCACACACATACACACACTAACATCTGAGAGAATTTTGGGGGGAGGATAATCTGATTTTAGGGGTAAAAACCCACTGATATCTCCTATTTTCTTTAGGTTAAACGAAAACCCATTGGTCAACCCATCATTTATCCAGGTAGACAACTTAAATTAGAAACAGTTGTCACTGCGCAGTGAATGCATCGTGTAGGTCTCTTGGACACGCCGTTTTCTTCCACGAGTTCTTCATGCTTTCACTCCCTTTCCAATGAGACGTGTCGCGTTCCTACCATCGATGTGTCACATAGGTTACGAGCCCATTTAACGTCAAATCCCCTATACACTAGACTTCGTAACCTATTTTCAAAGTTACTCTTCAAAAGGCAACCTACTTCATGATGCGTCGCGTACCTCAAATGGACATGCCACGTAAGAATCGCGAAAACCTCATGTCTCAACCAAAATTTTAACTCCTTCATTATTGAGCTTCAAGCCGCCAAACTCACTCACCATAGTCCAAACATATACCATAGCATAATCATACCATAAATATTGAAACTAAATAATTTTTATTCAAAATGACTGAATTGCCCTTATGGTTAAGTTCACTGTACTAATATTCAATTTGAAATACAATTAAAATTACATCTGGATACTTGGTTCTTACACGGTCTCATGTTTAGGAGTTCTATCTTCTTTCAATTTGAGCTTTAACTACTAACTGCCTTACTTTCGACTTTGGTGGATGTGGATTTATTTTTTATCACAATCGGTGCTTCTCTTAGCAAAAAAAACTCACTTTGTATGATATATATATATATATATATATATATATATATATATATATATATATATATATATATATATATATATATATACACACACACACCCATTAGAATGTGGATATAATAAGTACATATAACACAGTAATGGATCTAAAAACAGTTCCAGGAAGTGAGTTGTTATCTCATCATATGTGTAACAAACTTTTCTAACATCCATGGAAAGTTATCGGTGCATCTTCAGACTTACTCAATATATTGTTTTGTATTTCATATTGATTTGGAAAGTTTTATTGTATGAAAATCACTCATACGTATATTAAATAATACCTGGCCACAAAACAATCACACCCATAAAACCTAATTATACATACTAAAATTAAAAAATAATAGTCCATTCATGTATTGTTTTTTAGATTCCAAACTAGGGTTTTACTTCCGAACAAAAGCCCTAGATTTTTCTTGGTTTTTTAATCTAATAACAAATTATGGTAGATATTGCCAAACAAGATAATAACCTAAATACAACAAGGAGTTGGATACCTAATTTATCCAAACATATCAAAGTCATTACAAAGTTGTTTAGATTTCAGACAAGTTCATCGCATTTTAGATACCTTTTTTTGGACTATCTAAGTAAAAATCGTGGAACTAAAAAAATGTAAAACTAACATGGTGTAAACTACGTTCAGCCGAGTTCAAATCCATACTTTGATTCGTCGAAAATTTTCAAAGAAACTTTCGAAGAATCTGACTGTAATATGCTAGATAACACATGTCAGATTTCGTTATATAGTGGACCATATAAATCAGTGGGATGTGTTGGTTATCGAGTCTGAAACAACCCATTTCGACAAAGTTATTATTTCAATAAATCAAAAAGGATATTGATCAAATACTTATATATACGTGGTCAATTATGTTTATCTATTGGCCCCCGTGATGAAAGACTCGTTGATTGAGGAACGAAATTCCACACATGAGATCTAGGGTCCAAATTTTAGCAGGCTTAAAATATCAATAGTGTATCGCAATTAACCTCTCTCGTAGGTCTTGAGACAAGTAAGTTAACGTGGGCCGTGTAATTGGTGCGGTTTATGATCTTTATCTCTTGAGAATATGTTATGTGTGACGTTTTAATAATTTACAAGTTTAACCCCTTAAAATTTGATATTACTCGAGCTTGCCCTAGTAATAAAATGTTTAACGTGTATCAGCACGCCGTGCGTCTATATCATCAGTCAAGGGAGGCGGCCTAACGGGAAGACAGGTTTCAGAAAGAGGAAAGGAGAACTAATTATCATCATCAGTGGGCAAAAAAATGTCTCGATCGTTGGTGCAGCCGGTAGGCCAGAAAAGACTCACGAACGTAGCCGTCGTTCGTCTCAAGAAACATGGAAACCGATTTGAGATTGCTTGTTATAAGAACAAAGTCCTCTCATGGCGCTCCGGCGTGTAAGCATCTCCCAAACCCAAACTTTTCATACCTCATATTGATTAACTTTTACCATATGATGAAATTACCTATTCCTGGTTTAATATTGGGGATTATCAATTTATATGACATGGATTTTTATGGTTCTGATCGTGCGTTATGTTAGGCGAAGTTTTTTAGGGTTTGTTCTTTAGTTTATTTCAAACGCTGGTCTCATTTGATTTACCATTTTGTGCTATGTGAAGTATATAGATGTGTTTGTACAAAATTGGAATAAGGCTGGTGCACCGGCACTGCTCAATTTATGTATGTGACGAGCTATGTGGTGGGCCGATGGGATCGAAAGTTTTCTGAACATTGGGGTTTTAGGGTTTTAAACAAATCGAATAAAGAAAATTATTAACCAATCCATGTGTTAGCTCTGATTATTTATCACGCAATTCTGTATCAGTGAGAAAGATCTGGATGAAGTATTGCAATCACACACTGTTTACTCAAACGTTGTGAAAGGAGTTCTTGCAAAGTCAAAAGATCTAAAGACGGCTTTTGGGATGGACGATCAGACAAAAATCTGTCTGGAGGTTATTGAAATATAATCTCAATTTCATCTTTATATTTGTTGGATAGAATCAACCAGGAAATTCCTATCTAAATTAAAATTTATCATGCCAACAGATTTTGGAGAAAGGAGAACTGCAAGTTGCAGGAAAAGAGAGAGAATCACAATTATCAAATCAATTTAGGGACATTGCAACTATCGTAATGCAGAAAACTATAAATCCCGAAACTCAACGCCCGTATACCATAAGCATGATTGAACGTTTGATGCACGAGATCCATTTTGCTGTAGATCCACATAGCAATTCAAAGAAACAGGTGATTCCAATTTCCATCTCTTTGATAAAATATATTGATAAATCATCTAATTTTGGAGTATGGTGTACAGGCACTCGATGTCATCAAGGAACTTCAAAAACATTTCCCAATAAAAAGGTCCCCAATGAGACTAAGACTCACATTACCACAAGAAAAGTTCAATTCTCTTGAAGAAAAACTCACAGAATGGAAAATCATCATTGTTTCTAAAGATGAATCCGGAAGTCAACTCTCCATTGTAAGTCTAATGATAAAGGGGCAATGTTTTTGCCAGTATCCAGTAACCATGTTTTATGATTGTTTTCAACCAGGTATGTGAAATGGACCCGGGATTGTTCCGTGATTGTGACACCCTTGTGAGGAATCTTCAAGGGCGGTCTGAAATTTTAGCAATTTCGGTTCACGGTGAAGGCGATATTCATGCGGATCACTATGATGGTCATGATGACGTGTCGTCAAGCGAACCCAAGAAGCTGACCGAACCGGTTGCCCAGCTGACCGAGAACATGCAAAAGCAAACATTGGCTCCAAAAACGGAAAACACGGAAAGTCAGGTAAAGCAAAGTAAATGCAGCACGTGTGATGCGGTTGTTGGGGATGCTAAACAGTACAGGGAACATTTCAAGAGTGATTGGCATAAGCACAATTTGAAGAGGAAAACGAGGCAGTTGCCGCCACTTTCGGCTGAAGAATGTAGTGCTGACGTGGAAATTAGTGACTCGAAGGGTGATTTGAATGAATATTCGTTTTGAGTTGTGGTTTTGGCTTACAGTTTTGTACTGTTTATGGAAGGTACAGAGTATCAGGACAGTTGGAATATGTGTTTTTTGTTAAGTTTTTCTGTCGTTGTAAGTTTATTTTGAATACAAATACTATAATCAATCTTGTTATTAACTAGGTTTTGCAGCCCTTGCAATGCGGTCTGCATAATGCAATTTTGGTTTGTGAATACCAATATGTAAAAAAAAAAAAAAAAAAAAAAAAAAATTACAATCGTATATCCATAAAAATGAATTTATAAAACTGAATTTTTTTAAAAGAACACATATAAAAACAAATATATAAAAACGTAAAAGTAGTTTATGTGTGTGCCATTTGTATCTATTGGTAGGAATTAAGAAACGATTAAGCAATAAAGCAAATGGCTAATAATAGTTTGGAGTGAATCCTTGTAATTTATGTTTTGGAACAGCGTTGCATAATATGTGTGTGCCATTATTTATTTTAAAATTTTATTCAAGTTTTTCAATTTTCAAGTTTTTGGTTCACAATTGCAATGTGCAACTGTTCTCAGATAAACAATCATTTTTTCCTTTGTTTAGCGTCATCTTTGATAAAAGGATAGACAATTAAGAAACTGTCTTCATTCATATAATATTTACTTCAGACAAACATACTTTATACGTATAACACTTAATAGAATAAAGGGTAAATTGCATAAAAGTCACTAAGTTTTCCAATTTTCTCGATTTTAACATTGCATTTTTAGTTTTTGCAATTAAGTCATTATGTTTTCAGAAAAGTTGCAATTAAGTCATTATGTTTTCCAAAAGGTTGCAAAAATGACCATATGACCGGATGGTAACAGGTTACCAGGTCATATGGTCAGATTTGCAATTTTTCAGAAAACCTAATGACTTAATAGCAAAAATAAAACATAGTGTCAAAATCAATAAATCTGAAAATGTTAGCGACTTTTAGGGTTTATTTCATAAAAAACCCTAAATTTTCAACTTTTTTCTGTTTAAACCTAAAACTTTATTTTTTTTCAAAAAAAAACCTAAATTTTGGAGAAACTTTTTAATTTATCCCCTTAACCGGTTTTACAGTATATACATACTTTTTTTTTTTTTCAGAAAAAACCCTAATTTCTTTTTTTTTCGGGAAAAAACCTCAATTTCAGTGATTTTTTCAACAAAAAAATGTTTATTCGTTTTTGTAATTGACATAACTTTCATATACGATGTCCAAATTCTACGAACTTTATATCCGTGGAAAGGTCGTAAGTAATACTACAACTTTGCTTTACTGACTTTTGTTTGAATATGTTCAGATATTTCACTACACTAGCTTGTTTTCTTATAATAGCTGTATATTTTGCATACGAGCTTTGTTTTGGACGTTCTATAAGTCGACGGATTCGTAAACACGAATACATCGACAACGAACCCGCGAAGAAAAACAACGACTAAAAGACATAAAGTATTTGTCGTCGACTAAAAGACACCAAATTTTTTTTTTACGAAAAAACCCTCAATTTGTTCTTTTTCATAAAACTTTTTAATTTAGGACATTTACGAGTTTATCCGCAAGTTAAACGATTTTTCAGGGATTTTTTTACAAAGAAAACTATTTTTCTTCGTTTTTGTAGTTGGCATATCTTTCTTGCGACCCGTCTGTAACATCCGTCAAATTTGGTCAACAAAGGTCAACCAGAGCGCAAATTAGGATAATACGTTGAAATGTAATTTTCATAACTTTCCTAATGTATTATTGGAAATTATAATACTACAATACGCTATTTCGAATCAATTATCGAGTAAACGTTATAATTTCGAATAATAGATTATAGTAGCGTAAAATTCGATAAATCATACAAATAATATTTTGGTTTAAATAATATTCATTATACGATGTATTCGTGTTTACGAATCCGTCGACTTATAGAACGTCGAAAACAAAGCTTGTATACAAAAGATACAGCTATTATAAGAAAACAAGCCAGTGTAGCGAAATATCTGAATATATTCAAACAAAAGTCAGTAAAGCAAAGTTGTAGTACTACTTACGACCTTTCCAGGGATATAAAGTTCGTAGAATTTGGACATCGTATATGAAAGTTATGTCAATTACAAAAACGAAGAAACATTTTTTTTTGTGAAAAAATCACTGAAATTGAGGGTTTTTTTCGGAAAAAAAAAAAAGAAATTAGGGTTTTTTCTGAAAAGAAAAAGAAATTAGGGTTTCTCCAAAATTTAGGTTTTTTTGGAAAAAAAATAAAGTTTTAGGTTTAAACAGAAAAAAGTTGAAAATTTAGGGTTTTTTATGAAATAAACCCTAAAAGTCGCTAACTTTTTCAGATTTCTTGATTTTGACACTATGTTTTATTTTTGCTATTAAGTCATTAGGTTTTCTGAAAAATTGCAAATCTGACCATATGACCTGGTAACCTGTTACCATCCGGTCATATGGTCATTTTTGCAACTTTTTGGAAAACATAATGACTTAATTGCAACTTTTCTGAAAACATAATGACTTAATTGCAAAAGCTAAAAATGCAGTGTCAAAATCGAGAAAATTAGAAAACTTAATGACTTTTATGCAATTTACCCTAGAATAAACATGTATATAGCGACCAATTTATTTCAGTCACTGTAGAGTGTAGAGTTTTTTGAAAAGTTCTCTTACCGAAATTTTCAGTCACAAATTCAAGATAAATTTGTTGAGCACGAGTTACAAGAATCACATTATTTGTTGCATCTAATTCAATTTGTAATTTTGTATAATGATTTATGTTAAAGAATCCCATGGGCTCTTACTTGGAAACAACTTTGCTCGTTTATTTGCTAATACGATGGTAAATAGTAGTTTGGTAAAGAATTTAAATGGGCTCACTTGGCCAATGCTATGTAGTGGTGCATAAAATCAATCGGTTTTTAAAAAATTAACCAGCTTTTTAATAGGTTTTTAGAAAATAAAAACCGGTTTTTTACTCTGGGTTTTTTTCTAAAAAAACTGAACCGAACCAGTTAAAAAACCGAAAAAACCTGTTTTTTTTTTCTTCCAAATTTCATTTCAAAAAAACTGGATAATAATGGTTAGGTTTTAACCGAAACCAATTATGAAAAAACCAAAACTGAACCTAACCGGTTTTCAAAAAAACGGTGTTTATGAACCTCTAATGCTATATATGAATGGTTTTTTGTATTTTATTGGGAATTTTAGTCTTTAATCTATAATTATTGTATTAACTGATTTAAAATTTCGTGTAGCTATATTACAACTTTTGTTTCAACAATGTAAATCTATATTGTGGAAAATTACTTTTCTAAATTACAATCTAACTTTGGAATTAATAAGCAATTTAGTTATCTATTCAGTACAACTGATGTGCAGGACTAGATATGCAAAAGTAATATGTTTGAGGTGTTGTTAAGACATAAAAGAAAAGACGAGGGACTAAAACTGGATAAAGGGAAGTCTAAATGATAGCTGTATATACGAAATGACGAGAAGGACGGGTACTAATTAGTAATTACGTTTAAACCTTAAACACAGTAAACCTTTAAACCTTGGAGTTTAAAAAAATTAAATTTTAAACATTAAAAACATAAACCTTAAACATTAAAAACATTAAACGTTTAAGTAAAAAAACAAGAGATCTTAAACAATAAACCTTAACTATTTTAAACCTTAAAAAACAGTAAATAAACCTTAAACCTTAAAAACGTTAAAACTTAAACCTATGTTTAAACCTTAAACCCTAACACTTAAAAGTCTTATAAGCTTTAAACCTTAAAAAACATTAAACCTCACAACTAAACATAAAGCTTAAAAACATTAAATCTTAAACCTTAAACCTTAAATGTTAAACCTAAAAAACATTATACATTATACATAAAATCTAAATAAACCTTAAAAATAAAAAATAACATTAAATCTTAATCCTTAAAAACCTTAAACTTTAAGTCGTAAACATAAAATACATCAAAACATTAAACCTTTAAACATTGGACCTTAAAAACATTAAACTTTGAACATTAAAAATCAAACCTTAAACATTAAACCTTAAAAGTTAAAAACAATAGATCTTAAACAATAGACCTTAAATATTTTAAACCTTAAAAAACATTAAAGAAACCTTAAACCTTAAAAACATTAAAACTTAAACCTTAAAAACGTAAAAAAAAAAAAAATCAAACATTAAATGTTTAAACCTTAAACCTTAAAACTTAAAAACCTTAAGCTTTAAACTTTAAAAACATAAAACCTCAAAATTAAACATAAAGCTTAAAAACATTAAATCATAAACCTTAAAACTCAAAACCAAAACCTTAAACATTAAATGTTAAACCTAAAAAACATTAAACATTAAACGTTAAATCTAAATAAACCTTAACATAAACAAACATTAAACCTCAAATATTAATCCTAAAAAACCTTAAACTTTAAGTCTTAAACATAAAATACGTCAAAACATTAAACTTTTAAACCTTGGACCTTAAAAACATTAAACCTTTAACATTAAAAATATAAACCTTAAACATTGAAAACATTAAACCTTAAAATTTAAAAACCATAGATAGTAAACAATAAACCTTAGATACTATAAACCTTTAAAAACATAAAAAAAAAAAAAAACCATAAACCTTAAAACGCTAAAACGCTAAAACTTAAACCTTAAAAACGTAAAAAATCAAGCATTAAATGTTTAAACCTTAAACCTTAAAAACTTAAAAAGCTTAAGCTTCAAACCTTAAAAACATTAAACCTCAAAATCAAACACAAAGCATAAAAAACATTAAACCTAAAAACATTAAACATTAACCATTAAACATTAAATCTAAATAAACCATAAAAATAAAATAAAAACATTAAACCTTAATCATTAATCCTTAAAAACCTTAACTTTAAGTCTTAAACATAAACACGTAAAAACATTAAACCATTAAATCTTAGACCTTAAAACGTTAATCCTCAAAATTAACACAAAGCTTAAAAACATTAAACCTTAAACCTTAAAACCAAAACCTTAAACATTAAATGTTAAACCTAAAAAACATTAAACATTAAACATTAAATCTAGAATAACCTTAAAAATAAAAAAACATTAAACATTAAACCTTAATCCTTAATCCTTAAAAACCTTAAACTTTAGTCTTAAACATAAAACACGTCAAAACATTAAACCTTGGACCTTAAAAACATTAAATGTTTAAACCTTAAACCATAAAACTTAAAAATCTTAAGCTTTAAACCTTAAAAACATTAAACCTTTAAAATTAAACACAAAGCTTAAAAACATTAAATCTTAAACCTTAAAACTCAAAACCAAAACCTTAAACATTAAATTTTAAACCTAAAAACCATTAAATATTAAACATTAAATCTAAATAAACCTTAAAAATAAAAAACATTAAACCTTAATCCTTAATCCTTAAAAACCTTAAAAAGTTAAAAACAATATATCTTAAACAATAAACCTTAGATACTTTAAACCTTAAAAAACATCAAAAGAAACCATAAACCTTAAAAATGTTAAAACTTAAACCTTAGAAATGTAAAAAAAATCTATTAAATTCTTAAACTTTAAATCTTAAAACTTAAAACTTTAAAACCTTAAGCTTTAAACCTTAAAAACATTAAAACCTCAAAATTAAACACAAAGCTTAAAAACATTAAATCTTAAACCTTAAAACTTTAAACCAAAACTTTAAACCCTAAATACATTATATCTCAAACTTTAAATACTAAACCTAAAAAACATTAAACATTAAACCTAAACTAGCGGGCAACCCGTGCATATGCACGGGTCGGGGTGAAAACTTGCATTTTTCAAACAGGTTATATTATAGCACAGTACTTTTAATTTTATTCAATTGTAGCATTGTACATCGTGCATCGAATCAGAATTTTAACAACATACTTTCATACATTTGTTTAATATAGCATCATACTTTCATTAGTTTCTATTAAAACATTGTACGTTGTTATAATAAACAAACTAACAAAGGTAGGTTGCTGTTTTTTGTAATATTCTTAAGGTGAATGGGTTTATGGCTGGAGTTGGGGAACTTCCACTGAAATAAATAGCAATGTACTTTCATTAATTTGTTTAGTACAGGCTAAATGCAAGAAATAGTAACGCACTTATGAATGTAATGATATTGAAATGCAATTGGAAAACAGTGTACACGTACAAATCTCCGGAAGAGCTAGATGCAATTTTTTCTCCAATCTTTAATGATGTTCTATCTATCTCTACATCTACAAAATGGGCTTGAGTGGCTAAAGCTTTCTGTAAAGCAGATACAGAATGTGAAGAAGAACCAGACCATGAACCCTACAAATTAGACAGTAATTTAGTATTTGGTCCCCATTCTTAAAATTTTAGCTCCAAAAAAGAAGTTTAATGGTGAAATGTTTGTAAGATAAAGGAGTACCTCGCTTCCAGAAATTGCTTTCTCCATGGCTTCATGTAAAGCAATTGTTTCCTAACCACAACATAAAAAAATTGGGACAAAATTCATATAAGTGTTATGATCTGAAAAGGCCATCCATCCACCACAAATACATGTATCAATTGTACCTGGTGGTACTCAACTTATATTAAAAAAATTCGTGAAACAAAAACGTATGTCTCATTGAGACATTTCATCGAACATGTTAGGTACAAGTATAAAAAGAATGAACTACTTATGAAAAACATACCTTCATTGACTGTGATGGTTTTGCAAAGACGATTTGAATTGTAGTTGTGCGTAATTGTGTGGCTAGATGTGATTTCTTGTACCGGAGATGATTTTGCAGGCAATTCTTGCTTCCTGCTCCACCTCATCGTGACTGTCTGATGATGATTTTGAAGTTGAGCAGACTTCTCCTTTGAACTTTCGTTCTAAATATCCACAGAAAACATAATCGATCAGATGAAGTTGATAGAGAGTAGAAATTACGATATCATCATTGGGTAATACCGGATAAACTAACATAAATCACCCCTTTAAGACACATGATTAAAAGTAAAGTATTTTCTTAAAACCGACAAATAAAGCAAATTTGATCGTGTAATTTGGTATTCTCTTGCATACTAAAATCCTACTACCGGACTCTTGAATAACACACAGAAAATATGCTAAAATCAAAATTCCATTGGCTTACACGGAACAGTAAAATTGGTTAGATCCTGAAATGCAACATGGAATATTTGTCGAAGACCTTGGAATGCGAGTGTTGAACGAACTCTTTCATCGTGGTGGCCTGATACTTGGCATGAATCAATGAAATTTCCTCTTCTATTGTAGCGATACGAACTCCTGTTTCTTTTCCAATGTAACACCCTGTATAAAATTATCATGAACAAGAAAACATGATTTCAATCAAAATATATTACATAAAAAATAAAAATGGGTTATATTAAAAAAATGACAATAATATAAACCACACAGCCACAAAATTTGTTAATACAACAATTTTTTTATAAAGAGAGCAAAAACTTGATCCATGTCATCGCCACATCCTCACCAAAGGTAAAAAGTTACAAATTTTCAAATAAATTTTACAAAATATACAAATTTAACAAATTACCTTCGGAAGCAACGCGCACTTGTTTTCCAAACAAACGGCACAAGGATCCGCACAAGTGGAAAGGGAATGGTCACTCCATCCACATTCTCTAAAAATCCAAAAGATTTATATTATAATCAAGAAAAATATTTATATTATATTTTATATTTACCTAGCAATCTTGACAACACTCATAAGAGGAAGGCACAAGTAAGGAGAAGGAGGAAACGGTTCATGGTCTTGCGATTGTTCGGTCAAGACTTCTTGAAGCCAGTCCCTATGCCACGATTGAGCAACGGGTAATGGGGTCCATCTTTTAATGTTTAAAAAATTAGAAAAACATCACGGAAAGGCCTCAAAAAGAAAGAAATTTTGTACATGACAAGGGTTAAATGGAAGAAATAGCAATGTACTTGGATGTATTTGTTTATTATAGAATCTTACTTTCGTTTTGTTTTAATACAACATTGTGCTTTGAGAAATTTAAAAAATTATAGCAGGTTCATATAAATAAATTGCTATAATTTGGTAAATTTTGTAGAGTACAATGTTCTAATAAGAAAAAAAAAATTGAAAGTACAATGCTAAAATACGGTGGATCTTTCCTAGTGTTTTAAAAATAAATAAATAAATTGAGAATATAATATTGTATACAGAGAAATAAAAGATGGGTGCTACAAATAATAACTAAATATATGAAAATACATTGCTATTTCTTGTATTTAGCCTTAAACAAAATCATACCCTTTTGCATTTTCAGCTGTTAGACTGGCTCCTTTGGCTATTAGAATCTGAAACACATCGGAATACATCGGCCAAAGATCATGTATCTTCAAAAAAACACATATTTAAAGACAAATATATATATATATATATATATATATATATATATATATATATATATATATATATATATATATATATATATATATATATATATATATATATATATATATATATATATATATATATATATATATATATACTTGACAACATTGTGCATTTCCACCACATGCAGCATAATTAAGGGGTGTACTTCTCGTACCTAAAAAACATATTTTCTTAAATTTCACAACCAATTCATCAAAATCTCATAGTTTTAGTCCTTCATAGAAGGGTTATATGCAAGAAATAGCAATGTACTTTCATTGACTTGTTTACTATAGCATGCTACTTTCATTTCTTATTATTAAAGCATTAAGGAATTTACTCGGTTATATCAATATCATCCAAAAAATTTTTTTTTCAAAGTATAATATCCAAATAGGAAAAAGATTAGAAGTATAATGTTAAAATATAATACACCAATACATGAAAGTACATTGCTATTTCTTGCATTATAACATTCAATAAAAGAGAGAAAGTTACCAATTAAGTCAATTGTAGTGCCATCTTCCACAGTGACTTCATCAACAGAAGCCCCGAAATCAATAAGTAATTGTAAACAATCCACATGTCCATTTAATGCAGCCATATGAAGAGCAGTCACACCTCCATCAGCAGGTCTATTAATCGTCTTATAAAGCGATCTATTTGTAAATAAACTTAAAAATATATCAAATCCCGTAAACAAAAAGATACTAAAATGTCTCATAAAGATTTCTTGAAGCATACCCTTCATCCAATTCTAACACAAACTCATCGATTCTTGATTTTTTATTCACAAGTTCAAGAAAATTGGGAACACTAGGGATATAATCAGCAAGAAGAATACGTATGCATCTTGAATGTCCATTGAGAGCAGCCATGTGCAATGCAGTACCTCCATTTAGATAATCAGCTTTGTGGATCTAAATTCAATGATGTTTCATAAACAAATTAATGTAAGTACATTGTTATTTCTTGCATTTAAACCGTTTTTTTCAAATAAGGAAAAAAAATTACAGATAAAGTGTTCACGGAATGCATACATTTGCTTTGTAAAGAATCAGAGTTATGACAACCTCCCAGTGACCATATTGACAAGCTTGCATTAAAGCAGTCTGTTAAACAAGAAACATAAACATATAATCTTTATATTATTATTATATATTGATAAATCTTTGTAAAGATGAAGAATAGATTTCTCCTAACCTGGCCGCGATAGTTTCTGAGATTTATATCAACTCCAGATTCAATCAAGAGTGAAACGCGTGGTCGATAATGAGGGAAAATTCCTGAATTTATACATATACGAAGATAAATGTATGATTTTGTCTATCACCTAATATGCAATGCAAGTTAGCTATTAAAAACGGCATACCTCATAAGAACCCCTTTTCAACCGTTTAATCCTCAAGGGCTTGTGAGCAGAAAATGCTTTTCTCTTGGCGATTCTATTTCGAAATTTCTCGATGGCTTCGGAAACTGTTGATTTCAGTGATTTTCGTCTGGTGGTCGGATTATTATCAATGCTCACTCGAATAAGCAGAGGCGAGACCTTGAGGAAAAGTGCGAATCGAATGAAATTGGAGCAAGTTGTTAAGTAATTAGATGCACTGAGTTTGAAGTCGAAGTTTTTTGCCTTTGATTAAAGGTGGATTCTCCATTGCTGCAGCCGTGAGAGAAGAATGACAAATTGGATGCAGAGGATGAACGCCGGAGTGGAGAGGATGAGAGTGATGGCGGTGAAAACAATGTAAAGAGATCTTCTGCAAGTTCTTCCACTAAAACCCTTCGTCTCCGTCGTCAATTTCGATGATGAAATCTGGAGTGGGTTTCTGGTTTGGGGTTTTGACATGCAAATCGGAATTTTGTTGGTTCCTGTCGACTGTTGTGAGGTAGAAGTTGCTGGACAGCATATTTCCCGATTCTAATTACTTGAAACTTGATTATTAATTGATGATTTGTCTGCAATTTGTAGAAGTGGATTTGGGTCTGGTGCTGCTAATTCGAGGGATAGTGATGATCCGCAGTCGATTAGAGAAATGGATTCAAAAAGATGGAAAAGTGAGTAAAGAGGAGGTGGTGGCGGAGGAACCGAGGAAGAAAGGTGACCCGTTTTTACAACGGATCCAAAAAAACCGGGTCACACAAAAACGTTACATAAAACACCAAAAATCACGGGAATTGTATAAATATATAAATAGATCTTAAAAAAAACATTAGACCTTAAACCTTATATGCACCCCCTTTCTTTATTTTTTGAAATTATTTTATACACCCATTTTGACATGATACTTTTGTCATTTTTTTGTTTATTTTACTTAATACACCCTCTTTGATTTGATATTTTTTCATTTTGTTTTTATTTTTATTTTTCTTTGTTTTGTATATTACATTATTATTATTCTATTATTATTATTGACAATTCTATTATTATTATTATTATTACTATTATATTATTATTATTGTTACTATCAAATTTACACAATTTGTCAATGTGGTTTTTAAAATATTGCGCATTTAATCGTTCATATTTTATTGGTTACGTTTACGATCAGTTAATTTGGTTTAAGACAAAACTTCATAAATGATCCATGTGGTTTCACAGGATATCAAGTTTCGTCTTTAACTTTTAAAAACCTCGAGGATAGTCCCTGTGGTTTGAAAACTTTTTATGAACCGTCCCTCCGTCAATTTTTGGCTGTTAAGTACATAACGGATGGGAGTAAAATAGTCTTTTCTATAACAGGTACCATTTATGCATATTATATTTTGAGTTTCTTTTTCTTTTTTCTTTTTTCTTTTTAATACATTTTTTAACATTTTGTGTTAAAATAAAAAACCCAACTCTATTTCTCTCTCTCTCTCTCTCTCTCTCTCTCTCTCTCTCTCTCTCTCTCTCTCGATCGAATGCTTTTTGTAATTCTTCTATCAAAGACCCAACCAAGGCATCTTCTAAGACCTTCATCTGGTATTCATCTCGCTCGAAATTCCATTCCCAGTTTTCCTCATATCTATGATCATATTGTTTTCATATGGTATTCGTCTTGCTCGAAATTATTCAACAGAGAAAACATTGTCTAAGATTATCAAATCTTACCTTCTATGGAAGCTTCCACTCGTCAAATACGGACTAAACCAGAGCACCCTTTTGAAGAAGACTGCGCATCATGCTAAATGGCCATCTTGCCCGACAAATCCTTCCCTCAAGTCGAAAAGGGTAAAATCAATTCCATAAAAGATCTAACTGGTGTTTTTGAGAGGGCGGTGTTGAATTCGATGATAATACCAAAATAGATGCTGACCTAGTACTTCTCGCCACCAGTTATGGTGGCAAAAAGAAGCTCAAAGATATCTTTCCGGAACCCTTCAAAAGCATCCTTCAATTCCCCTGCGGCATGCTGCCTTTGTATAGGTACATCAATCAATTTCCGTTTCCCCCTATATCGCCAATTTTGTTCTCGTATAACAATATACAAAAATCTGTTATCGTGCTCACACGGGAACGATTTACATAAAGAAATTGCAAATAAAACTGGAGAATCAAGAAACTGGAAACTAATCATGAGTAAGAGATAAAAAAAACTCGAATTTAGGGCAACAAAGAATGCCACATATTGATGTTCGTGAAACCGGTTCATCTCTTGAAGCGTATCACATCACTAGAGCTGATTTCCAGTTCTTGTTCAGTGAAATGATTCGTGTGATTCATGAAGAAGGCTTCGATGTCGTCAACGCCATTTTTTCAATCCTTATTGATACTATTTTTCATGTACACGGTAAGGGTGTTGAAACAAGCATAAATAGTAAGCGATTTCTTGGATTAAAGAAGAAGAATTTTATGATTAGAGATATGTGGGAAGAAATTTGCGATTTCTTGGATTAAGCGATTTCTAGCTATGCCTCTAAGCATGGTATTCTACCTGAATTTGGGTTGTTTGATAGATCTGGGTTCGTAGACAACACGTTAGTAGTAGTAGATGAAGTAGAGTCATGGTGAGAGAAGAAGAGTCATGGTGGGAGAAGAAGCAGAGTGATGGTAGGAGAAGAAGAAGATGAACCATGCGATGGTTCTTGGAGGGGTGGAGCCATATTAGAGATGAACTGGATGGTGGTTAGGGATGGAAATGACATCGTAAAATAAAGAGAGAGAGAGAGAGATAGAGAGAGAGAGAGAGAGAGAGAGAGAGAGAGAGAACCGTATGGTGGGTGGGAGGGGATGGGTTTTTTTTATTTTAGTCTAAAATCTTTAAAGAAAAGTATATCAAAAATAAATAAACTTAAAATAATAATGTTCATAAATGGTCCCTGTTAGTGAAAAGACTGTTTTGACCCCATCCGTTATGTATTTAACGGCCAAAAGTTAACGGAGGGACCATGTATAAAATTTTTTCAAACCACAGGGACTATCCTTGAGGTTTTTAAAATTTAAGGACGAAACTTGATATCCTGTGAAACCACATGGACCATTTATGAAGTTTTGTCTTTGGTTTATAAAAAGTCATGTGTTTAGTCATTTTTTATCACCCATGTTTACATTGTTGTCTTTTCTTTTATTATTATTATCATTATATTAATTTTCATAGTATTATTACATCATTATTGTTGTTTGAGAAAATTTTACAATTTGTCAATTTGGTTTAAAAAAATTGTGTTTTTTATTCATGTTTTTCTCTTAGGTTTACTATTGGTTAATGTGGTTGGCAGAAAATTGTGCATTTAGTCGTTTAGTTTTTTATCGTTCACGTTTACGATTTTTATCTTTTCTTTTATTATTATTATTGCTGTTGTTGTTGTTGTTATTGCTGCTGCTGCTGCTGCTGTTGCTGTTGTTGTTGTTGTTATATTATTATTACTACTATATTGTTATTATTAGATTATTAATATTATGTTTATTGTTATATTGCTATTGTTGTTCTTTACAAAATTTCACAATTGATTTATAAAAGTCACGCGTTAAGTCATTAATTTTTCTTTAGTCATTCACGTGTGCGATTGTTGTATTTTCTTTTATCATTATTATTATAATAACCACGTAATTGACTAATCATAAAAATCTAAAAAATATTAAACATCGTCCATTAACTTTAAATCTCAAAAACATTAAACCTTAAACTTCAAAACATTCAATATTAAAAATATAAAACTTTAAACCTTAAACTCATTAAACTCATCAAACCTTCAACCGCAAAACCACGAAACCTTGAAATATTAAATTCTAAACTGTAAATCTTATAAACATTAAATATGAAAAGAGTAAAACCTTAAACATTAAATCGATATATGTAGTATATATGTGGTGTTGGAGATTGGTTCAATAAAAACAATTTGACTAATTACACAATAGATGAAAAAAGGTTTTAAAATTATAATCTCCTAAGCTGATCCAATTAGAACTAGATATGATAAACAAAAACACAACCATAGGGTGTAAGAAATCGATTACCTCAAACGTAGGGATCATTTGATGTCGAGAAACAATAATCAACATTTATTACCTCTATCGGTATCCACATAGAATTGGAGTGAGTGCTGTTAAACAACCAACAATCAAAAGTTGATCTCATTGTTCTTACCTTACCCGATCGTCACCCACGGTGCAAGGAAAGAAATTTCCAAACATTTTCAAGCCAACTACAACCCATTAATTAAATACTCTTTAATAATTAAATGGCTTAATCAAATAAATTATTTTATTGTTTGGATCAATAAATAATAACTAACTAATTTATTGTAGTTGATATATAATTGATTACTAATATCCTATAAACCTATTATTTATTTCATATCACCTTAATCCTCTGTATGTGACATATGCTAGATGGTAACAGATTTCTTGCTTTATAAACCCAACAAATGTTTATCCTTCTTAACTGCGCGGGACATTTATTTCTCCCACTTTGGAGTTCTATACTTTTATTTCAAATATCGTATTTTGAAAGTTGATAATTCCAGTTTAGGTGTATAATATATTCTTATAAAGCTTTTTTCAAGAAGGATGTAATTCTATTAGATATTACATATGGATCACAAACATCGTAATTCTATTAAATATTACATAAAGAATCGATTTTTCTAATATAGAAAAATCATACTTTTTCCAAAATAAAGTTATTAAAAGAAACAAATGTGTCTCACGAAATCGTGAAGGCAGATAAAGACCATGAAGATTTTGTAAAACCGACAGGTATTCTCCTCACGGAGCTACCGTGATCAGGGCCGGCCCTGAGCAAGTGCGGGACAGTGAACAAAATGGTTGCCAGTTCTAATGGCAAAGGCGCATGGGACAGTGAACAAAAGGTTGCCAGTTCTAAACTCGTAGGTGCAAGGATTCCTTCATTTTAAGGGACCTTTTTTTAGCAGCTAAGTAAAAAAAAATTGAATTTAGGGACCCATTTTGTAGTCTCTGCACAGAGCCCTTAAAATCAGCGGACCGGTCCTGACCGTGATGCTTAGCTGGAAGCTCATCACGGGCGTGCACACCGCCCCATGTGCACCGTGATGTGTATTTATGTGGTCCTCCGTGCTCCCCTTCACGACACACCACACCCAATCACATATCAGTACCATTTAACACTCAATAATATATCAAAACATTCAATCAATTTAGTTTTTTTATTATTATTTTTAATTGGAAATGATGATGTGGTGTAATAGGCAGTGTTGTAAAAGTCGGTCTAGGCGGCCGCCTAGGCGGCGCCTAGGCGCTAGGCGGGCTAATACTGCCTACGTTTAGTACTATGCGGCTCAATTAGTCGGGCGTAGTCAACTTCGGTCAAAATCGGTCTAGGCGGAAAAAGCGGTCAAAGTCGGTCAACGGGCGGTCAAACAAAGTCAACAGACGTCCATGAAAATTTTCAAAATTACCCCTCTTTTTTTCAATTACCCCTCTTTTTCCGACTGCCCCTCATTTTTTTTGACCTAAATCCTAATCGAGTTCACTACTCTCCCTCCCATTTTCCACGATCGTCTGAAAAAAATTGAAAACGAGGTTGCGCATCTAGCTTTTCCCCCGACTTCCGCCTCCGGCTTCCTCCGTCTTCTCGATCACCACTGTAGGTAATTAATTCCAGGTTCTGTCTTTCCTGTTGGTTCGTGATTCCTTACAGGTTCGTGATTGATCTTCTCTATGATAGCAGATGAAGCTTACCGTTTGTTATGTATATTCAATTATGACTTGCAGGTTCGTGACTTGCAATTCATGGTTCGATTGGTTTGTGATTCCTTACAGGTTCGTGACTCCAATTGTTTACCGACTGCAATGATTCGTGATTCCTTACAGGTTCGTGAAGCTTACCGACTCCAATTCCTTACAGGTTTGTGACTCCAATTGTTCACCGACTCCAATTCCTTACAGGTTCGTGAAGCTTACCGACTGCAATGTTCGATTGACTTACAGTTCGATTGGTTGCAGGTTGCGGGTTCGATTGACTGGAGTTCCGTGTGACACTACTGTTTTGAAGTCGAATTCAGGTTCAATTCACCTACTCAAGTCTTCTCGAAGTCGTTTATCAGTATGCCCTTCGCATTTTAATGATTTAGTTATAGGTTTGTGGAAGAAAGAGAATGATAGTGATACGAACATAAAGAAGCGAAAAAACCAATTTATTGACAGGGAATCAGCATCGAAGAAACAGAGTGTGGAAGCAAAGGTGGGTCAAATGTACACAAGTTCATCTGCAACTTCCGTTGGTAATAAATTTTTTAACGGCAGTGAAAAGGCGAGAAAAACAGTCAAGATTGTGTTATGTTTTATGGGTATTCGAAAAGAGGAACACGGGTAATCTTTCTTTATACGCCACGTGTCTTGTATCTCATGCTTATGTTATATAATTTTCGAACCTAAGTCTCGTTGTTTAATGATTTTTAAGGATTATGCATGGGTGAAAGACGGAATGATATTTCCTTTTTTGGAGTATTTAGACAGCTCTGTGCTTTAAAATTCAAAATACTTGTCCTTTTATCCTTTCAAGAAGCTTAATTATAAATTGCCGACTTCATATATCTTTCAGATTCTAAGGACAAACTCAATTGTACGGATGCAAACCAGATGATTTTCGTAAGGCAATAGAAGAAGCATACGTTATCGAAAATGGCAACTTGAATTCTTATGGGGACAAGCAAGAAAGTTCAACCAATTCCGATTCCTATTCCGATTCCGATTCCGATTCTGATGCTGATTCAGACTCCGATTCTGATTCCGATCTCGTTGACATCGAAGTGGGAACTGCCACAGAACATGATCTTGAATATTTCAAGCGTAAGAAGGCAAGTTTTTTTTTTTTTGCATACATTTATTCTTATTTCTTTGTAGGAACTTTTGTAGTCGTATGTTTGCGAATATTTCATTTCTTTTTGCAGATTGTTTATAATCAGATGATATTGCTTGGGAGTATGCTATTTCTTCAAGGTATTGGTGGAATTCATTTATTTTGTTAGGATATATATATATATATATATATATATATATATATATATATATATATATATATATATATATATATATATATATATAAAATATGGTTATTCATTTATTTTGTTAGGATATATATATTTTTTATTTTAAAAAAATAAAATTTATTACAATTAATACTCCCCGCCTAGGCGCCGACTAGTCCTCGCCTAGACCGACTAGTCCTAGGCCCCAGTCGACCGCCCACCTACCGCCTGGCGACTTCTACAACCTTGGTAATAGGTATATCAATGTTTATGTGATGTGGTATGGTGATGAGTTGGAAGTGAGGAGGCACCCATCAAATGTGATCATATGATGGATATACCTTATGGCCTAATGAATAATTTTTTGAGAAATTGTATTGGTTCCTAATTTTTATTCCTAACTTTATTCCTAACCATTTGAACATGTTGTCATCATTTCAAATGGTTAGGAATAAAGTTAGGAACAAAAATTAGGAACCAATACAATTTCTCTAATTTTTTATAACCCTTTCCATTTAGTCCCAGTTACCGCCTTTGTCTTTCTCTTTAGTCCCTCGAACCTTTGGTCCTTGCTCGGCTACCCTTCCATTTTTCCACTTGGTATAAGTAGTCCGTCAACTTTATTTCCTTTGCAACTCTTGTTATTTCTTCATCTGGTTTTTCAAATTCAGTCCCACAAAATAACTGTAGCTCATGATAGTTTGGTTCTTTCACTTTCAAGATTGAAAATAACAATGTACTTGCAACACTCTCAGAGTCTCAGTCTCATGCTAAAAGCTTATATAAAATCCTATTGATCTTTATAGCATGTTTTATATAAACGTTCGGTTTCGTTAAGTATCTTATACGTCATAAAGATCGTAATTCGATTTTCGATAAAACAAAAAACATTCGTTTCTTTTAAACTATTATTAAACAAGTCCCACGCAACTAAATCCATATTTTTTACTTCAAATTCCTATTGATTTATAATTGTGTCATGGTGAATGTGGCATAAATATCGAAAAGATGGTAGACGTCCACGTGGAGCCAAAATATCTGGAACCTCATGTGCTTGATTCATATCTTTGAAAAAAGAATATTGGAGGTCTTAAGATATCGTCCACATAAAATTGAGAGCCTTAACACCTTACGATGACTATAGCAATATCCACTCTTAAATCGCTCCTATATACACCAAAGTCTTTTGGTTTTCATAAAAAATATATTACCTCATCCACTATTTAATATTAAGACCTCTAATTTTATAGAAAATAAATTCCGATTTTTGAACCATTGTTTGCAAGCCTCATACTACTTGAAGTACCACACAAACGCAAAGGAGGAGAAGTGGAATGGCGATGGAAAAGTGTTTCCAAATGGGTACGCCCAGAGCCTGCGTTTTACAACACTCCCATCGTCGCTTTACTTCCATGGATAAGCCCTCTTTCACCAACATATTGAAGCCTCAATTCAAAGCTTCAACTCTAACATCCTCCTCTTCTGCTCGTACTTTCAACCGCAGATCCGCCGTCGTCTGCAAATCTTCAGTAAATCAAGGTCTGTTTCTTCAAATTTTCAGTTCTCTATAATGAATGCCTGTCATTTTTTGTTTGACCAATATGACCAGTTATTTTGGATTTTGTAGTTCAAGTGGTAACAGACGGCACTTGGAATGAATTGGTGGAGGCAGCGGAGATGCCGGTGTTGGTGGAGTTTTGGGCACCGTGGTGTGGGCCATGCCGGATGATAGCTCCGGTGGTGGATGAACTTGCCAAAGAATATGCGGGCAAAGCTTTGTGTTATAAGATCAACACTGACGACTGCCCAAACATAGCATCAAAATATGGAATCAGAAGCATTCCAACTGTGCTCTTCTTCAAGGGTGGAGAGAAGAAAGAGAGTGTCATTGGTGCTGTCCCTAAGTCCACTCTTTGTGCCACTTTAGACAAGTATGTTGAATAATAACGCTTGTCTTCATTTCATTACAAGGATTATAATTTTATGGCATTTTTGTTGCATTTCACAAAACATTGTGTACAAGAAGTTGTAAAAATATTTTTCATGTCAATAACAAGGTATTTTCCATTTCTTTCACCTTAGGCTTTTAAGGAATTTCAAAAGAAGAAGGCAATCATAATTAATAACTTGGATATAGATATTAGATTGTGTGATACATGTTCCTTAAGTAATATTTCGACTATCTAATGTCAAAGGCTTAAAGCAACACCAAATTTACCTTGGGATAATCTAATTCAATGTAACTTCAAGTCTAAGCTATTAAAAGTTAACTCACATGGGTCTAATTATCATATGATTCAACGGGATTAACATACGAATTATCAATACTTACTTGGAATCCAATCGTTGGTGTGATTGTAGATGTCGATGCCATGAGCTTTATTTCTCGTTAAGATGTTTAATCTTGATTGGAAGATTATCTATGTGAAAAGAGAGAATCTCCCCATATTGTCTCACACACATAAAAACATCTAATGAGAAACTTTTGACACGCCCTAATATATCGCTTACTTCCAGCAAGTAACAATACACTTTAATCATGCTGTCATATTGGCATAGTTACCGATATAAAATATGAATATATTAGTAATTCATCATTTATTACAGAATTGGTCCTAAGACCATACTAGTATAGGATATATTGCAACATTCTTTCACTTGGCGAAATGACCATTAATTTATGATAAGTTTTTTCACAAGTTTGACAAGTTTATACTCATGACTCTTTGCATGTATACTGTAGTAAAAAGATACAGTTGTGCACCTCACTTATGGAAAACACATTAATTATACTAAGGAATTCATACAAAGTTTTAAGATTACAATGCTTGCATAATTTAGGTGAATAACATACACTTGTTATTCACTATATTATGTTAATAAATGCATGTGATTCATAATCGTAGATATAATTAGAACGCACGAGGATACTATAATCAAGTAAGTTTTTCATGATCCTTATTAGAATAAATCACTATGCTAGAAAATTACACAAGGTCTTGATTTGAACTTGACCTGGAGACATGTTTTTGAAACACTCTGGGTGGAAGACCCTTTGTCACTATATCCACTAGTGGTACTTTGTATCATGATACAATCCATCCCCAATTGAACTAAAATTATTCAAGCACTAGAATTTCACAATATATCTTCAATAGTCTTGATATGGAATTCAAGATTTTGAGTCCTCTTACACAAGGTCTTGATTTGAACTTGACCTGGTGATATGTTTTTGAAACACTTTGGGTGGAAGACCCTTTGTCACTATATCCACTAGTGGTACTTTGTATCATGATACAATCCATCCCCAATTGAACTAAAACTATTCGAGAAGCACCAGAATTTCACAATATATCTTCAATAGTCTTGATATGGAATTCAAGATTTTGAGTCCTCTTATAAGATCCATCAATTGCATATCATGGGACGTTGCATTGTTAATAGCAAGATATATTAATGTTTGTCATTTTTGGGGTTGTTGTCAATGGTTGCTTATGGCTTCTCCATGAGATACACCTGCCTAATAGCATGAAAATATACCCCGAAATAGAAAATTTTATCATTTCAATGCATGTGGACGATATTTTGGGTGTCATATACTTGCAATTAGTATAGTCATGGTAGTTTTTTTAGGTTACTTGTTTTAAATAATATTCTATTGAGGTGGTTCTCATGTGGAAGGATATCGAACATAATTTGTTGATGGTTTTAGGGTCATCAACACATTTACTATAGTTAAGATTTGTTCAAGACAAGCTAAGTTCGGATTAGCTATTCTTCGAGACTGGAAGTGTTAAGTGCACACTCAGATAACTAATTAGGACTCGGGAACATGGGGTTTCGAGGGCAGCGCCCCTGGAGGGGTTCTTAGGAGCATCGCCCTTGGTGAGGTCTAGGGGCAGCTACCCTAGCAGGGTCTAAGGGGCAGAAATCCATATATACAAAATGGATCATGCTGTTATTTTCCTACCATATTCCAAGGATTGTGTCGTTTTCCAAGAGGTGCATCGTTTCCATCTAAAAACCGCCATTGCCAACTTCTTCCTATAAATTGGTGATTTGACATTGCAGATAGCACATATGAGAATAAGCATCATTACTCTGTCTAAATTTTATATCACAAAACCACGAACAAGCAAAAGGTGTTCTATGTTTGTGATTTTGGATTAAGTCTATAATTCAAATCAATTTCTTGGAATATCCCAAATATGAACTTGTGTAACCCCAGGCATAAGGTCGAATTACGGATTTCAAAAAGTGTTGTAAACATAATCCACATTATTATCGAAGTATTTGTTGTTATTCGAATCCCTATATCTAACATAATTCTTGATATGTCAATGTATGAACTAAAAAATATGTTTTCTATTACTTTTAAAGAAATTTGAAAATTCAAATTTTAGGTGTAACATAACTCTTTTAAAATAAATATTATTGTGGAAATCTTCTTGTTCAAAACTAAATAAAGTTTTTGATGGAATGACACCTAATTAAAAGTTATGTTATTTCATTATCTACAAAGTTTTAATGTTTACTTTACTTGCTCATCATCATAATTACAAATGACAACATGGTATTGCTTAAGGTCTTGAGATCCATTTTAAACGCGATAGATAATGATTATCCTTGTTTGACAAGCCGCATCATCATTGTTTACTCAATAACTTATGGTTAGATTTCTCGTCTTCACACTCAACAATATCTCTTGTTCAGGAAGGTTATTTTGGTGGTTATTTGAAATTGTTATAGGTGTAGATACTTGCGTCAATATGATTCTACCGTCGATTTATCTTTAGCTTCATCTTTGTCTAGCAAGAGTTGTCTTGCTCACTTCTTTTTTTTTTTTTTTTTTTTCTTCTTTTTTCAAGTAATTGTTTACTCGTTTTTTATGACCAAAACGATCTTTTAAAGGATATGAAAATACTTCATATTCAAGTTGGGTTCATGAGTTCAACTCATAAGTTTCAAGTGTAAGTTATACGTATGATCTCAAGTTTCACAGTTTCTTTGTTGTGTTTTATCAAGTTGGTTTACAGTTTCCGATTGGTCCATATGTACTCACGTTAGCAATTTTATTATTTGAATCAATATTTTAGAAGACATGAGGTATGGCGCGACAACAAGGTTGAGCCTCAAGTTTTAGGAGTCATGACGAGGCCATTATGTTTTTTTTAAGACATGACTTAAGACGACAATTTTATATATAATTTATAATCACATACATATGTTCATACATGCATGCATGCATACATGTATGTGTGTGTTATGGTTGAGAGCCTGATACCATGTCCCTTCACACACAACGTCCACCAGATTAAAGGAATTGTATGCATGTCGCGAAAAGACAGTCATATCACCATCATCCCGTTGACGTGGGATGTATAGTGCTTAGCCTTATATAAAAGAATTGTTGGATAAAAGATATAAAAAACCCAAAAAAAACGAGTATTCTAATAATATTTTATATATTTTTCTATTTATATAACATACTTAATTTTGATGAAATATGTAATTATATGTTATTACAAGACCAAAATAAAGCATTATAGCTACTAGACCTTTTATCTTATGGTCTGTGATCGATTCTTATTTAGATAATAATATTTGGTTTTTTACCAATTAATCTAACTGAAATGAATTATAAAATACGTTTTAACTTAGTTTACGAAAAAAAACATATCTTTTGATTCTAAAGCGAAACAAATTGTATGTTTTGTATAGAAAATTACTTTATTTAATAAATTAATTAAAATAAAACTGAATCCGTAAATACATATTCAACCTGAACCATTTAAGAAACATTGAATTTGCAAAATAACAAAACTGATAAATAATTAATAAATAAAAGGCCCTAAATAAAATTTAAAAGGGGAACCACAAATTGCTCCACAATTTCAATTTGAACCGCCTCATACTACTTCAAGGACAAAAGCAAGGCGGAGAAGAGGGTTGGCGATGGAGAAGTGTTTCCAGATGTGTACGCCCAGAGCCACCGTTCCACAACACATCCATCGTCGCTTTACTTCCGTCGATAACCCCTGTTTCACCAACGTATTGAAATCGCCGATGAGACTCATTTCCACTGTAACATCCTCGTCTTCGGCCCCCACTTTCAACCGCAGACCTCTTATCGTCTGCAAATCTTCTGTAAATCAAGGTCTCTCTTCGGATTTTCTACTTTTTTTAGGCATAAATGGTCAAAATAATAAGTTTGTTACACTAAAATCTATAAAATAGATTATCATTTATATCAGCTAATTTAGTTAAAATAAATAAAAACGATGCACTAAATAAAAAATTTGAGAATATAAAATTTATGATCGATAAAATCAAGCAGCTTAATAATAAAATTAGTATGACGAAATATCTGTTTATTTGCGTATGATATGTTGCTGCTATTTTTTTTATAATATTTTAAACTCTATATAGTAATATTGATATGTGTAAATGGTACGATGCATACTTTAAAAAATATCGTTTCTACGCAAAATACTATTTAAATAACACTAGCCGGTATTTTTTTTCCTACTTAAAATCATAACGTTAACGCCACAAATAGATCTGTCGAAACCGACCTAACCATTTGATTTGCTAAACTATCAGCTTCATCGGGTCGACTTTTGTTAATAAAATTAACCCAAATTGACGCATTTTCATATATACCGGATCGAAAACCCATAGAAATTAGCATGGCCACGCATTTTCTTGGCACGAGTTGCCTTTTCCAAAATTTTGGTGTTAATCTGATAGAAAGAATTTATATGTTATTAAAAAAAATCACACTGGAAATGACATTGTTTAAGGTTGTTTTTTTGAATTATGGCAAACCCAAATATGTATCTGATTTAATTTCGATTTTTTATTACATTTTTATTTTGTTTCTTTGGTTCCAATTCCAACACGACTGTAACCACCACGCTATAGTCCCTTCACCAACTAATTCGTTAAATCTGAACCAACTTAAACATGGGATCAACTAATTTGTGTTTTGGATTTAGTAGCCGAAGTGGTAACAGGCTGCACGTGGACAGAATTGGTGGTAGCAGCCGACGTGGCAGTGATGGTAGAGTTCTGGGCAACAGAATGTGTGCCCTGCCGGATGGTGTCTAAGGTGGTTGATGAACTGGCAGAAGAATACGCCGGCAAAGCTTTGTGTTACAAGCTAAACATCGACGACTACCCAAACGTAGCATCACAATATGGAATCAAAACCATCCCAACTCTCCTCTTCTTCAAGAATGGAGAGGAACAAGAGATTCTCATTGGTGTCGTTCCTAAATCCACAGTTTCTGCCACTTTGGACAAATATATCGAATAACATTGTTGTCTTCACTCTTCATGTCTTGTGCACCACAACTTCTTGGCTTTACATTCCAGAAAGTTGTAATTATTTGTTTTTACGAAGAGAATTTCGGAATATAATCCAAATCTACCTATAGGGATTTAGGTACCACTGATGTTTATCTCATTTTCTTTAATCATTAATATATTTACAATACCTATCAAATTTATAATATTATAATCCTCGACTCCTTTGTGACACATTATGACAACTAAGATCTTAAATGAGTGATTAATAAACCCTCATCAATAACATTTTGAGCTGGCAACTAAAACTCTCACATGTCGGCCGCGCACAATAAAAAACCTTATTTTAGTTGGACACTAATTAAAGATCACTCATGCTAATCATTTGTATATTTCAATGATTCGCACTTTATGACTTTACTCTTCAGGCTCACATTAATATGGTAGATCTGAAAAAACTATTTTCCCACGAACAAACATAAACTACTCATGTAAGACAGCAACGTTTTGCATAGACATCTGCGTCGGTCTAAGTCTCAATTCATTGCATGGCAAACATAGTACAAATTGTCATGTGAGAGTGTAACAAACGGTATCCTTGGCGGGCATAATCAAGTAAAAGTGAAGCAACAGAAAGAAGAGAAATACTAAATTCTACATTAAGCTGCTCCAACATTTCCATAGAATATATACACTCACTTCTAGTGGAGAAAGAGATAGATATAGCAATCATCATACTACTACAAGGCCGCCACCTCATACTTTTTCCCTTTCCGTGTCAACAACATTACTTGATGCCCCCGCTTCCAATCATTAAAAGGTATCCCAACAAAATCAACCAACATTAAAGAAAGAAAGACAAAAGAAAAGAAAAACCATTTCCATGCCAAGACAAAAATCATAAACCAGAAACCAGAAACCAGAAACCGAAAAGAAAAAAGAAAAATAAAACCGACTCCCATCATGCTATATCTTTTCCTTTCATCTCTGGAATTAGTAGTACAATGCGGGACACCAAGCCACAAACTTACTTTCTTAGTTTCTTTTCCTTTTCATTTTGTCCAGTCCCTATATATCTCACCATCATGATTTCATGCATGCCAGTGTGTTTCTTGTGTACCCTCTTTCAAATAAGATTACCAAAATCTTACCCACCACCACTGCAATTCTAGAGTAGTTTCGACAATGTTACCTCTATGGAGACGGTTTCCAGTCAAATGGTAGATTATTAAACCCGTTCACAGCTCCAAGACCGTTAAGCAATTGGCTCCCCAAGTCCTGTTGCTGCTGATGTTGCTGATGTTGTTGATGTTGATGGTTCATCATCTGGTCTCTAGCCGCCATTGACATCGCCACCCTTCCGTTCATACTCAAAGAATTATGACCGCCCATTGCAGCTCGCATTCCGTTCATCATCGCTGCTTGACCACCCATCCCGCCGATTCCACCGCTCGTAATCATTCCGCCAATGTTGCTGTTCACGTTCCCATTCCCGACAAGACCGGAATCATTCCCTCCAAGTTGAGACGACATCATCATTTCCTGTATTATTTTCTGAACCGAGCTTTGAGAGTCGTTGGCGTCGGTGTCGGGGACCGGTAACGCGCTGTTAGATAGAGATGGTGTTGGGGATTGGAAAGGGGAAGGGGAAGGATTAGGGTTAGGGTGGGGTACTGTGCTGGAGGATCCAGGGGACGGAATCTGGATTCCGCCGGCGTATGGATTTTGGTGTCGGGAATTCATGGAGTTCTGGTGGAGGAGGCCGGCGATGGTGCTGTTGGAAGGAGTTGGGGGTGCCGAGTTAGAGTTATTTACACTTGGCATGCCATTAGTGGATGTGATTTGCATAGCGGATGTTTCGTTGTTTGATGTTGTTTGGAGCTGCTGCTGGTGGTGCATTTGTTGCTTTTGATGTTCTTCGGGTTGTTGGGATTGATTGTGAAATGAAGTTGTTGAAGATGTCCTTCGTGGGAATTTCGCTAAGCTCTCTGTGAAGGGAAAAAAATGAGATTTGTATTGTAAAAAGAAAAAATATTTATATATCAAAATGTTGTAGAAAATGCCAATGGCATGTTCTTCATGTGATTAGTGTGTTACTGCGTGAACGTATGCTATTTAGTGTTTCATAACAGAAAGAGTTACAAGTAACAGTATTAATTATGCAGTTGAAAGAGATTATAATGACATTAATTATGCAGCTGAGGAAATAACATACATTGTTAGTGAAGAATGGAGGTTAGAATAAGGGAAGCAAACAAGGTCAAAATCCATGTAAAGCTTCATACGAAAACAAGGTAATTTTCTATGACTCGATGATCAAAGTACATCACTAGTTTTATATTAATTATTATGTGCAAGTAATTTGGCTTCAACAGTACATTTTTAGAGCTTAATAAGTTCTACGGTATAGGAGATTAGCTCTTAATTCTTATTAAATTATTTTGTACTATTTCAAGAGGGAAGACATGATAATGTTCAAGTTAGGGGTCTTGGCCTCCTGGGATAGTGGGATGACACAGAAATGACAGAAACATGTTTTTGGTTTGGTATAACCGTATAATTTATGCTTTTAGTTATTCAATATTATGATTTTTGTTTTATATGGAAAAATTTATCTTCATGTTTGTTTATACAAAAAACAAAACTATGTTTTTTTCTAGTTTTACTGCATATAAAAAAACCTACCATTTTTTGTATCTTACTGGAGAAAAAGATACAATCAATTGTGGCAAGTAACGGAGAGAAAGGAAACATCACGTGAGCAGTTTCATAATTGTTTTCAAATATATTTTAGATTACATGTTTGGTTTTATGGTATATATTTAAAACTATTTTAGTTATTATATAATATTATTATTTTATTATTTTAAATAGTATTAGTATTTTGCTTGTAGACTTGTAGTATTCTTTGCTTTTTAGCTTTATGGCATTATAGTTTTTTAAACAATGAATCAAGTGAAAATTCCACCAAAGCTAATGCAATAGATGATATATTTTATGTAACTGAGATATGGACATTTGAAGGTGGTGAAAGTGTTAAAGTCTACTAATGTCACTGTATAAGTTGAAGATAATCACCAAATAAACCATTTGATATTAGTTATGTATAGGTAAGAATTAAGATGTCAAATTTCTTTGTGTTTGGTTTTTTAAATTGTTTATGTACTTTAAAATGCAACAACTTATACCTAAATATATAAAATTTAAAAAGAGTCGCCTACTTTTTTTTTTTCCAATGATGTGGTTATGTCATTTCTATGTGTTTATTATGTAGCTTATTTATGTTTTATAAACTCAACTTGTATTATTACATCACTTGTATAGTTGTATATATATATTTCGACATTTTTAAATTTTAGTTTTTACATTTTCTATTACTATTTATACCGAAATCTACTATTCACTTTTAGCACCGTTGTTTAGGTACACAATGTGAATTGCATACATTTGTAATGACTGAAAAGGATGAGAATATTAAGATAAATATAAATTAAACAACAGCGTTGTCTAATGAAAATCTTTACAAGTGTGTATACAGGCATTCACACACACAAAGATAACTAAAACTTTATTTATTTGATAATTTCTGAAGTACTATATGCACCAAAAATTATCGATATAGTTATTTACCATCGGTTATAAAATTATAAAAATATAAGAATACAAAAATCTGTAAATACACACATAAAAACTTGATTTTAAATATGGAAAATGAAAACATTAACCGACTACGTTACAACAAAAACTTTATTATTATAAAATTTAGGATGATACCATTTTATGTAAATACCACTTAATTAGAAAGGGTTTTTATATTGTTTTGAATAAATTATATATCTAACAGAACTGTAATTGTATGAATTCAAGAGAACAAAAGTTACAAATTTTCATATGCTACACTGGAGTTTGATGTATATTGATAGATTAAAATATGCAACAAAGTAAATAATCGTCGAATTAATATAATATATTGTATAATCTTTTTCAAAATTTCTATCACAATATATAACTTTTAACAGTAAATTAACCCAAGCAGCACAAGGATAAAAAGCTAGCCAGTATTTTCTGCAATACAAGCGTCTTGAGTAAATATAGGTTTCATTTAAATATTTGAGTCGCATTAGAGGTTTGTAGTTTTGTACAATACACATACATTTCATTTGTATGTTGTGCCGTACAAGTGCACCTGATAAACAATAAATACCGTTTTATTGACGTTTGTTGCTTAAATGGATCTAATCTAGATGGTTCTAATTGATCCAATGGTCTATATTTTAGATGGATCGATTTACTGTCTCGATATTTTTTATCGAAATCTAGACGGATACTAAATGAGAAAAAAAGTGTACAAATTAAAACATTATGGACCTTCCAATAAACCCTAGAGGACGAGCATTTAGTGACATAGTGTTTAGTGGACAATTAAAAAGTTGTACAAGCTTACCCATAGGCCCAGTCCTAGTTTCTCGGCTGTAATCAATCAAATCCTTCATGCTATTAACCACTTCTGATATCTGCAGATAAATCCCAGAAAAAAATATCATGTTATATAAACAAGTAGAAGGAACAAATTAAAAGGCAAAAATCAAGTCTAAAAAAATAGATAACCTGCAGGCACCGCACGTATCTCTTTGTATATCCTAAATCATTAACTAATGGAACTTCCAATGCTTTTGCCAATTGACGAGCCGAAGCAACAAACCTGAAACATAAAAATTTTAAAATCTTAAAAGCTACAACAATAATTACCATCATTGAATAATGTACCACTTGGTTCAAAGAGATAATTATATTTTTCTAAAACAGGAAGCCTTCCAAATGATTTCTTTCTCAAATAAAACTCACACGATTATAAATAGTAAGCAAACAGATTTGTGTTCAAGTGTGACATGTGGAGTGACAATTAAAGAACATTATAAAAACATAAAATGACATGTATGACATGGAAACCATTTCCAGTAAAAGTTTCAAGAAGATAAATAATCAAGTCTGAGACATACATATTACAATTGTTCTGCAATTCTGGTACAGATAAACTTGATGAAGCACTTTGAGTTGAAGCCTGATATTTCTGAGCTGCGTTACCAAGTTGACTAACCTGTAAAAGAAAATCAACAGTTCAGTATGACTATCAAGAGATTATTTTATTTATTGTAATATCAAATGCTAACAAATATATACATATACATTCAAAATATTAATACAAGAAATAGTAATACATATTTTGTTTTTACTACAGAAATTTACTTCGAATTTTTTTATTACATCATCGTACATTTCAATTATCTCTTATTAGAGCAATTTACTTTAAAAATTCTACCCACTAAAGCATTAGGATAACCAGTTTAAAAGGTAGCAGGTCACCCATTGCTAAAATATCAGAAGAAATGAAAGTACAGTGCTATAGTAGAAATTTCTGTAAAGTAGATTGTTGTTTGTTGCATTTAAGCCCCAAAGTTCATAATCAGTACCTGTGGTATCAGCAATCTCCTAGGGATAAGCTCTTCATGACGCCGAGCACAAAATTCCCAAGAGCATATCTGCATGTTGCAGAAAAAAGGAGTTAGTAAATATGTATGAAGTAATATCCACCAATTTATGACAAAAATCAAATTAAAACCTTCAAATCTGCAGAGAAGACTATTCGTAGTTGACCATCACGGACAACCCGCAGTTGTTCAAAAACACTTTCTTGTATGGCTTTTGCATAGTCAAGGACAATTTGACCCGAAGAATTCTGATACTCTCGGGGCATATCAACATAAAGAAGCTCCTCTAAAGTCCCACTTTCATACTTTATCTTAAAAAGCCTGGGCAAAACTTCCACAGTAGCCTCTGAAAATACATTCACATATCATATATTAGCTAAACACACATACCAAAAATGGAAATGCTTTATTTCGCCTCAAAAACCAAAAAGATTTAGACATACCAAAGCCACGGCCTGGTTTCTTATTGCATATCTCACAATGCCATACATCCTGCATCAAGATTCCTTATAAAACCATCTTTAAAACCAAATATTGCTGGAATTAATTGATATTAAACTCACCTGAGGAAAAACCCCAGTAGTATGACGTCCATTTCCATACAAAGAAACGCACCATTTCTTCCTAGCATTAGGAGCAAAGTATTCAGCAACAAATTTTCTCCAAAACTCGATGTTGTTATCCTGCAAAAGAATAAACCATAACCACCACTTTAAAAACAGTCCAAACTATCTTACTTTAATAAAGCATTGATTGTGTAAGTCTTACTTCAGGCCTATGTTGTTGCTGGTACATATAGTGAGTCAGCCTTCTTGCACACATTCCTGGTTCATACACAGGTTTTGCAGCAGACCTCATTGCTAGATTTTGTTGCTGAAACTGTGGTTGAAGTGAGGACCGTTGCTGTGGTATACTCTTCAATAATTGCTGTTGTTGCTGATGTTGTAGCTGCAAGAATCTTTGTTGATGCAAAAGATTGATTTGTGCAGCAGATGCCTGAGGAGATTGCCTGGACATGTGAAGCAACTGCTGCTGTTGTTGCTGCTGTTGTTGTTGTTGTTGTTGTTGTTGTTGTTGTTGATGGAGAAACAATGATTGATCAGAGTGTTGGGGCTCCATTTTTACAGGCGGTAAGTTTCTCATGGTTTGAACCTGTTGTGACTCCATTTTGACCGGACCAAGATTTCTCAAAGCTTGCATTTGTTGAGGGTTTTGACCATGTTGGTCATTTGACACCTGTGGCTCCATTTTCACTTGTCCAGCACCTACACCGCCTAATCCGCCTTGACCTGTTTGATATTGTTGTTGCTGATGGTTGTTGTTTGGAACACCGTACTGCTGTAAAGATTGCTGACTCTGTCGCATGTTTAAAGATTCACGCTGTTGGACTTGGCCTTGTTGCTGATCTGGCAACATCTGGTTGTTTCCGGATGAATTTGGAAAATGTTGACCAGGCGCTTGACCTTGACCTTGACCTTGACCTTGACCTGGTGTAATTGAGTTTACCATATTTGATGGACCAAGAGATGAAGAAGGGGTGTTGAAACCCATTCCGTTTCCTATGTTGGACAAAAGATCGGAGTCGGCGCCATTGTCGATTATACCCCTGAGGGTATTCCCGGAACTGGACATCCCTGAACTTGGCCCTCCGTTACCGTAAGATTGATGAAGAAGGGAAGATACATTTGGCACATTTCCAAGCATGTTCATGTTATTGAATTGAGTACGCGGTGAAACAAGGGAAGGAAAGCCGGATTGAGAAGGCATAGAGCCACCTTGACCACCCAATAAACCAGAATTTGACCGCAACAAGGAAGATGGAACAGATTGCGCACCAGCAAGTGGAGTGGGTGGCCCTGGAGGTACCATCTTCCACAAGAAAAAACTGTCAAAACTTTTCTAAATAACAGCTACGACCTAGAACGACATGAACTCACTAAAATTATGTGCCTAAGGATCTAACACACTGAGAGAGCTATCAGATAAGTAAGCATGAATCACTCAAAGCATCAAGCATTTGGCAGTTTGTCCGCACTTCTTAGTCCTTGTTGTGTACCAAAATGAGTGGGAAGCTTCGATATCTGAGCTTATATTGTTGAGTGTTACCAAACACGAGGCAATTACTGGAAATCCCAAAATAAGCTTTGGCTTTGAACATCCTAGGGTTGTTTTAGCAGTTGGAAAGTGCCAATTTTTGGTGAGGTCTCTCATTGATCTCTGCATAATTGTAAATCGGTTAACATATGCATATTCTTCCAAAAATAAAGTACGCATTTGACAGTATCCGCCTGTGACCACACAGAGTACCTCCTAACTCTTTTAACGCCGTTCCCCACAAAACTAAAATAGAAACGACTTGACAAGCATAACGTTCAAATCTAGAAACGTGGAAAGCGGAAAGTAAATCTCGACGATATATAGAACAACAAGATAAACTAAAATAAGCTTTCCATCGAGAACATAAACAGTTCATCTATGAAAATCTAACAGAAATAGAAACGATTTATGCTAGAATAAAAAAAAGTATACAGAGTTGATAATAGGCTTCACGAATCAAATGCAACACAGAGCTTGACGAAGAAGAAAATAAAATAAAGTTCGATTCAGAACTGAATTGAGTGTGATTAGCTAGGGTTACAATCAAAAACAGTTCACCTTTTCAATAAAATAATCTAATAAAGCAACAATAATAAAAAGACATTCAGGAAACTAAATAATCAGAAAACGCACCAGAGTCACGAATTCAGTGGTGATGTAATTTCTCCTGCAGCACACACTTGTCTACTGTTTCACTTTTCTTCTATTCTGCTTAGTTCATTGACAAACATAATAGGTACTCTTCCGTTGCAAACTTCTAGGGTTTTTTTTGTTAGAACTTCAACCTTCTTCAGTGACAGGTTGTCTTTAATCTTTCTCTTTCTGGAGAGATGAGAGGAAATTCCTGTTCTTCGCTGTAAGTTTAGAGAGAGAAAGTAGAGAGAGAGTGTTGTTCTCCTAGCGGACGTCAAAGTAGAATTGTATCCGATTGAATTTTCCTCATTCCATTCTTTACCTTTCTATTCTCTCTCATCAAAGGAAGTCAAATCCACTTCTTCTCTCAATCGCATGATGGTATGGAATTTTAATGTGTTATCATGATCCATCGACATATGATGCATCATCATCATTCCATGATGCATCATAGAGTTTCGTATGTGGATTATTACTTTTTTGTCCCTGCCAGTTCACCGCCAAATCTCACTTTACCAATTGCTACGCAAAATATATGTTACTTGCAAAAGAAATTCTAACATCATAGTATACATATTTAAAATGTTAAACTCAAGTAAATTTTGAATAAAAAACATTATATGCTTTTAAAACTTTTACAAAATATGTTTGTTGACGAAAATAATGCATGTAAATATGGTGATCTAGCGTATATATGTTGGGGTTGAGAATCGAAACACACAAATACGACAATTAAATACACAAATGAAAATAAATAACGCAATGAATAGGCATGGTTCACTCGATTAGGCTAATTGGGTTACGTCCCGGAAGAACTAGATGGATATTTTATTAATAGCCATCAAATACATGTTTTCTGCATGTGTTACATTCATACAGACATATTTATAACTTTAATTTAACCTAAACCGACTTGTGAACGAGCGCCCACGGTCCCATTTATGTCATCAACAAAATTGGCACATGGTCGTGAACAGTAGACCTTGTAATTGAGCACCAGCAAACCTTATCAGCAGGTATCAGCAAACATTACCATCGGGCACAAATAGATCTTGCCATTGGGCACCAACAACCTTTCATTGAGGTGACCAGCAAACTTCACGTTTCTGTTACAGTAGGTGACTAGTAGACCTTTCATCAAGCACCTTTACCAAGACCATCAAACCTTTCACCGATACCAGTTGTAAAATCCTAAATTTTGAATGACTAGATGTTAAGAAATAAAAATGTGATATACTTGGAATCTAATAAATATGTGTGAGAACGGTGTTATATGAAAAGGCCAATATAGTCCTTTTAAAATATATTTATGTGAGTGAGTAGTATGTACCCATTTTAATGAAATAATGAATATTTGGATGAAAATGTGAATATTAACTAGTGTAAATAATACTGACATTTTAAAGAATGTTAACAATTTTAGGCTTATCAATTGTGTACAAAATGTCCTACTTTGAAACTATGAAATTTTAGCTCAATGGATGAATTAAAAATAGAAAAGAGAAAGTCGTGATTGATAAAGAGTGTGATAAGGAAGAAAAATAAAAAGAATCGGCTCAGCCTAAGTTAAAATGAGTAATTTATATGCATCAAAAGTTGGACAAAAACATTTTGTAAAGCCAGTGGAAATTCGACCAAGTTTGGAAAAAGTTATTACAAAGTATCGATGTTTAGGGTTATGTAAATCAATCAATACCTCACCAAATCAGGTGATTCTTGATTCTAACTTGTATTAAATAATAATAATAATATATTGCAAAAAGAATCAACTCATTTGGAGTTCATATGCATTCAATATGAAGATGTAAAGTTGGCCTTAATCTCAATCGGTATGTTAACCAAAAAAAGAAAAAATAAATAAATTTTAAGGCATGATATGAAAAGGGTATGTATGGATTAAGTTACATAAGTTATTATTAATAGTAAACGAGCAATTTGAAATGATGGAAAGATTTATATGAAGCCTATGTGAAAATTTGTGGTTTTAAGAAAAGTTCGCAAAATGTTAAGTAGCTTACTTTTGCAGCTATGAAAGTCTGACTTCCTAATGTCCACATTTCAGTTAATATATTAATGGAAAGCAATTTCTACAAAAAACCATGGTGGAAAAAATCATGTCAATAAGATATAGTATGCGCAAGTTATGATGGTTCAATGTTGGCTACATACCTTACCCAGTATGTTATCGACATTGCCTTTTGACCCGCGTTGACTTTTGTTGACAAGCGATATAAAAGACACGAAATCAGCCATTTACACCATTTATCACTTCCAGATTCTTGAAGTCTCTAGAAACTTAGGGAGATTCTTGGTGCGATTGGGGTTTGTGCAAATCGTAAAGATTATTCAACCATATTCAATATTTGATGGTTATAAACCCAAAACCAAATGTATGAACTCTTTATTTCTAGTTATGTTCTTATTTCTCGAAACTAAGGTTTATAGGATGACGATGAAGTTAATTAAAATTAATGCATGTTGATATTATATAGTAAATGGGTTCATTAGTGACTGTAATAACATTTCATGGAAAGGTTTAATAAAGTGATTTTTATTAAGCCATCGACGATGGACAAACAACAAACTGGTTGATGATGAAAGTACAATCATATTCCATTCACATTAGATGTTAAACTAAATAAAACATATACTTGATGCCAAATAAGGGGCATATAGTTATCTATATTTGTTTCTAACCGGTATTTCAATATTGGGATTGTCAAGTAAGAGCATGGTTTCCAATAGCCTTTCACAAAGTCAATGATATCCTATGTTTGATTTAAGTAAACCATAAATATGCACATTTATCAAATTGTTATGTGGCTTCAATAATATATATATTAACAATATGAAACGTACCAAATAAATAAGGAAAACTATGAAATTTGATTTAAATAAAACAAAATACATTATGATTTGAGAAAACAGAGACTTCTTTTAGTGTACACACCTATTACAAAATGAATTGCTACATATACAAAAGTAAATTGAGTATACTAAAAATCATAATACACCTACTGCATCACATGCTCTATGCTTCAAAAAAACAGTGTTTTTTTATTGTCTTTATTGGTTTTCAAGTCTTGATGTTACAAACAGAAGAAAATCCACAATCGACATGTAATATTTTAAGAGGTTTGTTGGATTTAAGTTTTCATTGATGTTCATGTTATATGATAATTATTGTAAGTTGTTTCTTAGGATTTTATTGCATCACTTTATCAAAGAAACAAGAAGCGACGTAAAAATGCATTAAAGTTGTAAACTACTCAAAGGTTGCAAAATACATTGTTGTGATATATTTCATTATTATTTCATTTCTATTTTAAAGTACACACCAAATTTAGCATTTAAATAACAACTTTATAACATGATTTTTATGTGAAATCGTGATATAAATACATATATATCTTAAAAATACCTAAAAGTTATTATGTATAAGAGTCACATAATACCTATAAGGTTGCCAAATACTCTATGTTTCAAAATACTCAGATAACTCCTCATTTGTTATCAAATTCATTATTTGAAGATTGCATCGATGTCTTTAGTTTAACTAAAAAACATTAGCCCGTGTTTCATTAGAATGATTTTGTGCTCTATAATCGGGAGGAAATCCATGAATTCAAAAACATTTTGTAAGATATATGTGAAGTCCAAGATTGTCTATCTAAAAGAGCCTTTGTAGATAGACAACGACTCTTTTAGATATGTAAACACTTATAGGACCGTGTCATACCAATGTGAGATACACTAACACATTTATCTTGTGTATGTCTACTTTTTTTTCAATTAGTACAGAACTGAGCTTGATCCTTCTTAAGTTTCTATTATTTTGGTTTCCTGATGATTACGACTTGCTTTGATTGGTATTACTGCTACCGACATTAAACTCTATAGTTGTACTAGGGGCATGATTAATTCCAATATCATGTTGTCGTTATTTTGGAATAATAAACGAGGAAATCAAATTAAAAGATAGCCAGAGTAGGGTCCATTAGAATGATCTGACCTCTAATTTAAGAGTATGTGTCATTATGACCCATTATGAAACCCATTGTTTGTTCAACATCTTTAGCTCCTACACAGATATATCGTGCACATGTGCATCGAGCATTGCTCTGCTGGAATGTCTCTTTCAACTATTTCCACATCACAAGCAGTCTCCAAATAGACAATGCAAGTTGATATTTTCTTTGAAATTAAATTCAAGATACATGAAATAATAAACGATGTTGTTTCTAATCCAAGATGTAAGTCAAATATGATCGTTTTTAAACTCCGTGTATGACTCGTTTTCGGAAATAAATTTAAGTTTTAAATGATCAAGTTCCAAATGAAGGTAAGGTAAGTTGGCCCTTAGCGACGCTATCACATAGGTGATCGCGACGTGATGGTGGCTTCAATGATATATGGAGAACGACTATTTCCGATGTGATGCGCTATGTTTAGTGACGCGATGTGCCGTAATTGCTGAAACCCTTCATCCCAAGTTTTGAACCCTATATAAGACATAAAACCCCATACTAGATCCCTTTCATCATCCTTCTTCCCCTCTGTAAAACATAGATCAATCTTTTACTAGTTTGTGTGTAACTTGTAGCTCCATTATTTCTTTGAGGTGTGGCTTGAAGAAGATGAAGAGAAGCTGTGGTGCAATGGTCTCAGCCAAGATCCAACCTTCATTTCTCATCGTGGACTTCTATATGTAAGAAGATTTATGTTTAATGCTTTCTTATGTTTAATTACGAGAATCATAGTGTTTTGTGGTGTTTTGGTCCAAGTATGAAGTGTTTATGGAATTTGGGGAAACTCTAAGTTAGCAAACTCGGTTTTTAGATCATTCTAGAGTCTTGGATCAGAAATAGGGTAAGCACAAATCCTCTTGAAGCAATGAATGAACATTTGAGGTGTTTTGGATCTCTTTTTTATCTAGTTTCGGAATTAGACATGTATTAGACATACATGTCCATAAAGTCCACATTCTATTGATTTATTGTCTAAATGGATGAATTCTTAAGGATCCTAGCCTATGACTTAACAAATTAGGTGGTTAAAATGAAAGTTGGAATGTGCAGTATTACTTCGCTAACATCAGGGGATAACAACACTATTAACACGCCTAGGTCGTTATACGGTCAAAAATAGAAAATTAAACCTTACACGTACCCTAGTATAGTAGCAGCAAGGGTCGATCCATGGGAGTCAAGTGGTTAAAATATAGTGTAAGAATAAACCATACTATAGTGTCAGTCTATAGTTGGCGGCGTTCCTTACACTTCCCGAAAACCGATAAAATGAAATATCGAAAACTAAAACTAGCATTAACCAAACTAAACAATTCCAAACTCCAAACCAAACTTACTTTCTGATTCCAGAAGTATATCCCAGAAAATCAGAAGCATTTAACAATCCAAAACCATCCAACAAGCAAATAAATATAAACCAATACTGAAAATACGCAAAATAACTTAAGCCGAATGATTGTATTGAATGAAAACCAAAACCAGAAGTCTCAAGGTTCTGACTTCGAAAATAATTCAAACCAAACTCGTCCCAACAGATTTTACAATCCAGAATCGATGAAATCAAGCGATAACTAAAACTATAAAATACTAAAAATAAATGAAAAACATGAAAATACCAACTTATGACTACTCAATTCCGAAATCACGAGTCGAAGAAGCCTAGGTTCAACCTTTGGGTCTGTTCTTCACTCCCGAAACTCGACCTAGATGCCTCTATTTATAGTTGCAAAATCGAGCTAATCGCGCGCAAAGGCGAAATCTGCGTCGCGCCCTTATCTCTAACCCCGTTTCTCGCTGTTTGAATTTCAAGTCGTCATCTGATCCTTGACTTTCTGCGACGCGCGTGCTCCTCATGTCGCGGCGCCCGTGTCTTTTTGACTGAAAGTGAACTTTATCCAAAACTTCTTCATTTTGTACACCTTTAGCCCCTGTTTATATATTTTTTCACACACAAGCACTAGACACGAAAATTGAATAATACCACAATTTATACGATATAATTTCACTCAGAATAGGGCTTAACGACGACTAAAATACTTGATATTAGTAGGCGTCGTCAACTATCCCTGGCGAAACCCGTTTCTGGAATGCGTCCCGTAGCAACGCTAAGGGTATCTGGTAGCAATAGGATGCGTCGCGTTGACTTTGACAGTTGAACTGTTAAATTTGAAATATTACATCAATTAAACTTTCGAATCTTTAATGTTAATGTATTTCTTTCATAACAACTATTATTATTTTACAAATCAAATTATCATTTTTCTTATCTATTAAGACATAATGCAAAAGAAAACAAATAATAAGTATTATAAGTATTAATTGAGTAACATAAATTAACAAAGTAGTTGTAATAGTTAAATAACTTTATAGAATTTGAGAAGTTTTGACATTAAAAGAAATATTTCAATATAATTAACCAACTTTAAATTTTGGCATATGTGTTTATTGGTATTGGCAGAATATTTAAGAGTTATAGTATTAAATGAAATATTTCAATATAATTAATCAAATTTTTTACTCAGGTCTTTTCGTTTGTAGTTTGTTAAACTCTTTGTAGGAAATTGAAAAATTATAATATTTAAACAACAATTCATTGTAACTAAAAAACTTTTTACTTATGTTAGTTCATTATCAATAAATCTAAAATAATTTCACAGTAAAGATTCCAACTATACTATGATTTTCTTTTCTTATTTTAACCATTATCTGATGAAATTTTCTTATTGTTTATTTATTATGATATTATTTAACTAAATATTTATTTATTTATGGATTTTTTAGAACGAATGTCTTAATATAAGATAATTCATTAGTGATACATCGACCTTTTGATTTTTATATACAATTGTTATTTCATAGTTGATGACAATGACTTAAATATTTTCTAACAAAACATATGAGTTATTATTCTAACTACATAATTTTGTTCATGCGTAAAGCATGAGGATTCGCTTAATATCTTATAAAAGAAGCATTTCTACTCTAACTATATTCATTTGAAACATCCAACTTTTCAACTTCTTTTTTAATTAATACGTTAACTTTTTATTATTCTAATTTCAATATTAACTCTTTATTATTCTAATTTAAATATTAACTCCTTATTTTTCAATATAATATAATTAATTTGTTAATTTAAATATGTTACTAAATCCAAAACATAAATTAAATATTGTTTATTTGAAACTCTTACTTTATAACTATTGATCTAATATACTTACTTTAATCAATAACTTTTATTGTTCAATTATAAGTACAATAATTTTATTAAATAAATTCACATATATGTTTATATTGTTGATAAATTTAAAAATAACATATTAAACAGTTAATTTATCATGTTAATTAAATATTATCTAGAATCGAGATAAATATTTTTTTTGCTAACAAAACAACTCGAATTTAGAGGCTATATTTTTTTACTTATTTATTCAAAGATATGAGAGATTATGCTATCTTTTATTACAACTTAAAAAGGTAAAATGAAAATTTATAACTAACATAGTTAAATAAACAAATGAAAATAAATTTTAAAATTATATTCAAATATTTACAACCTCTAAATCATTTATAATTATCATGTAGTTATTTTATTTGAATGTCCTATAATTTTTCAAATGCTTTAGTTTCAATAACTTATTTTTAATAAGTAGTAGTTTTTAAATGTCAAATTTAACTTTTTTATAATAACAAGTGGTTGTTAACAAACAATAATAGTCATTGATATTTTAAATCATCATCATAATCGAAATTAAAATATTGCCAAATAGGTAAATTTTAAATTATTTAATCATAAAAATAGTTAAAAGTAACATTAAATCAAGAATTATCATTAATTAAATTAATACAAAAGCCACAAATAAAGCTCATTGACTAATATTAATCAAAATAACTGCAATTTTAAATATCAACTTGGTGTTAGAGTTATTACTTCATAGTTAACGTTAATGACATAATCATTTTAAACAATAAATTAAAAAAAAGTACTTCATAACTTTCCCTTGCGCAACGCGCGAGCATTCGTCTAGTATCTTATAAAAGATGCATTTTTCCTCGCACCATATGCATTTGAAACCTCCATGACCTTTCATTTCCAACTTAATATAATCAATTTATTAATTTAAATATGTTACTAAATGTAAAATAATATATTATTATGACAAATTTTTTAAGTGATTACTATAATAAACTTAATTTGTTAATTTAAATATTTTTGTTAAATCCTAAACATAAATCGAATAATCAAATAAACTTAAAAAATATATTCAAATACTATATTTTACTATATATATATTTTAAAATAGGCATTTTTTTCTCTCGTCATTTGCATCTGAAACCTCCATGATCATTTAATTTCCAATTTAATATAATCAATTTATTAATTTAAATATGTTACTAAATATAAAATATTATCTTATTAATGCTAGATTTTTAAGTGATTATTATAATACACTTATTTTTAATTTAAATATTATGTTAAATCCAAAACATAAATCAAAATATCAAATAAACTTAAAAACTATATTCAAATACCATATTTTACTATAATTCAACTTTTTTTTCTTCAGAAAAGTGGTTTTTAGTTAATAAGTTGTAAAGGAAACATTTTTTTCTCTCTCTCTATATGTATCTCAAACCTCCTTAACATTTCAATTTCGTACTTAATATAATTAATTTATTAATTTAAATATGTTACTAATTGTAAAATATTATCTTGTTAATGATAGATGTTTTAAGTGATTATGTTAAATCGAAAACATAAATCAAAATATAAAATAAACTTAAAAATATATTCAAAAACTATATTTTACTATAATTCATATTTTTACAAATAAGCGACTTTTAGTTAATAAATAAAATTAAATTATGTTAACTGACAATCAATGGTTCACATTTCAATTAATCATCATGAACGAAATAAAAAGATCAACATATAAATAATTTTTAATTAATAAATTATAACATTAAACTGCAATACTAAATTGAAATCCACGTGTAGTTTTATTTATACGCAAACTGTGGATAGAGATTATTAAGTAATATAATTCTGATATATATATATATATATATATATATATATATATATATATATATATATATATATATATATATATATATATATATATATATATATATATATATATATATATATATATATATATATATATATATATATATATATCATAATATGGTTAAAATAATTTAAAAAAATTATACATCAACTTAGTGCAAGCGTTATTTTTTATAGTTAATGTCAATAACATTAATATTTTTCATATGTATATGTACAAAATTTAACTATATATTTTTATTCTGCGCAACACGCGGATATTCACCTTATATATATATATATATTATAAATGAGACATTTTTCTCTCACTGTATGCATTTAAAACCTCCATGACATTTCAATTTTCAACGTAATATAATCAACATATTAATTTAAATATGTTACTAAATGTAAATTATTGATAGATTTTTTAAATGATTATTATAAGACATTTTATTTATTGATTTTAATATTATGTTAAATCTTAAACATAAATCAAAATATCAAATAAACTTAAAAAAATATATCCAAAGATTATTATCAACATAGTTAAACAAGTTTAAATATTGTAATTGTATAGTTAAACAAGTTTAAATATTGTAATTGTAGAAGGAAAAGTCAAATTAAATAAAAAATAACAAAAAAGTATTTATTATAATTCAAATTATTTCAAAATATATTGTTTTTGTTTAATTAACAAACAAGTTAAATTACGTTAACTTACAATCAATAATTCATATTTCAATTAACCAGCATGATCGAATTTTCAAAAAAGAAAATCAACATATAAATAAGTTTTAATTAATAAATAATAACGTTAAATTATAATACTAAATCAAAAATCATGTTTATGTTTTTACATGCAAACCGTTGACAGAGACTATTGAATGATATTATTCAGATAAAGGTATATTTCATAATATAGTTAAAAATAATTAAAAATTTATGAATCAACTTAGTGTAAGAGTTATTAGTTTATAATTTATGTCAATAACATTATTATTTTTAATATGTATATGCAAATAATTTAACTATATAATTTAATTTATTGCAACGCGCGGGTATTCGCTTAGTATACTATAACATAAGCATTTTTACTCTAACAATGTTCATTTGAAACCTCAAACTTTTCAACTTGTTTTTCAATTAATACATTAAATCTTTTATTATTTTAATTTTAATATTAAATCTTTATTTTTAAAAATAATATAACTAGGTTGTTAATTTAATATGTTGCTAAATCCAAAACATAAATTAAATCTACTTAGTTGGAACCCTAACTTTATAATTATTAATCTAATATACTTACTTTAATCAATGACTTTTATTGTACAAATATAAGTATACTAATTTTATTAAATAAATTTAAATATATGTTTATATTGTTGGTAAATTTAAAAATATCATATTAAATAGATAATTGATTATGTTAATTAAACGTTATCTCGAATCAAGATAAATATTTTTTGCTAACCAAACAATCAATTTTAGAGGCAATATTTTTTTACTATTTATTCAAAGATATGTTAGATTATGTTTTTATTATAAGTTAAAAGATTAAAATGGAAAACTATAACTAACATAATTAAATAAACAAATAGATTAAAAAATTTTAAAATTGCATTAAGATATCTTACAACTTTTAAGTCATTTATAAGTATCACGTAGTTATTTGATTTGGATACTCTGCAATTTTCAAATGTTTAGTATTAATAATTTTTTACCAATTAATAGTAATTTTTAAATGACTTCTTTAACTTTTTAATAATAATAAGTGATTGGTAACAAATATTAACAATCCTTGATATTTTAAATAATCATCATGAGAAACTAAAATATTGTCAAATAAGTAAATTTTAAATTAATCATGACAATAGTTAAAAGTAACATTAAATCAAAAATTATGATTAATTTAATTAATACAGAAGCTGCGAATACAACTCACTGAGTATATTAATTAAAATAGTCGCTATTCTATATATCAGCTTACTATTAAAATTATTATTGCTTAGTTTATGCCAATAACATAATCATTTTCAACAACGTATTTGTTAAAAAACTAACAATATAATTTTACTTGCACAATGCACGATCATTCGTATAGTGTATACTATATAGTTGGTAGTGCAACAAATTTATATTCTATATATCTAACAATTGCGGCTTCTTAATGCGTCAAATCACTGGTCACAAATGGGTTTTTCCATTACGCACCTTATTGTTTTCATAATTCTCAGGTTACATGTGTATTCCCACCGGATAACTTCAACGTCAATTTCATTATTCTATATTTTATTTTTTTCTTTCCAATTTGGTTTATCCATAAGACTATGAGGTGGTCCTCACATCAAGTGTTAACACATCACTGCCACGTCATCCTCATTTTTCTACGACACCACCAGAAAAGTACACATCATTCCACATCACCTAAACATATTACTTTTTGATTAAATTACTACAAAATACATAAAATGAAATTGTAATTTTCTAAATAAAAATTTTATAAAAGTAAATATTACCAAACCTAAAAATAAAAATTACATTACTAAAACTAAAAATATAAATTATATTAAAAAACCTAAAAATAAAAATTACGAAACCTAAAAATAAAAATAACATTAAAGAAAACTTCCATTTAACGTTTATATTTTTCGCGAATTTATCTCTTTATCGCAAGTAACGTTTCGAGGCCGGCTATCGACATCCTCAAAATGTTCATGTCGTGGATGAGATCTTATTTGCGAGCCGACTCTTGTTTAATACAAACTTTTTCTTTTTGTAATTGAATATGCTTGTCAAATTTCGCTTTTAGTAAAACCATCTCCTATTCTTAGGTTGCTTTTTTAGCCAAAGACGATGCCACTCGCTTTCCTTTATCTCTACCCTGTGGTTGTCGAAGGGGTTGTTCCGGTTCATTTTCTTCGAAGTCATGGTTGAGGTCGAATTCGGTACGACCATCAGAAGTTTGTGTGTAGTTGTTTGATCCAGTTGTTCTTGACCGCTTGTTGGATTCCGTTGATTGACTAAGTATATCCGGTTTCATTTCCCATTCCGGACCCGTCTTTAGAACTTCCTAAGCCTTCAAATGTGTAACAGTTTGTTGTCGTGTTGTTAAGGATATTGTTGAAGTGTCCGTGTTTAACACGTCGAATATGTTGTTGAAACCGGTGCTAGTAGCTCTTAAATCTTACCATTTGCACGAAAGACCGTCATTATTCCAGTATACACATTTATCCATGCGTCGATGTAAATGGTCTAAAATTCGTTCCCATAACGTTTTGTCGGTTTGGTTGGTACCCGTCAAAGCGTCTTGAGAGTTTGCAAGCCAAGCACGTGCCAAGTCGGCTTCTTCGTCTTTGTTCCAAAGTCCAGGACCCCTTTGTGCGATTGTCGTCTTTTTGGTCCTTTTTGAGCCTTTTCGTTGCGCAGTCGGTTGTGTTTCCGGCCCCGATTCTGGTAGTATTTCGGGTGACGCTTGTTGAATTTGTTGTTGTTGTTGTTACGACGCTTGATATTGAAATTGTTGTTGGTAGGCTTTAGATTGGAATGGAATGGTTGTTGGTAATGAAACAGTTGCTGGAATTTTGTTTTGAAATGGTTTGTTGGAATAAATTTTGATGTGAGATTGGTGATCCTTGTAACAACTAACAAATTCATAAACGAACCCGTCGGTGAATCAAATGACAGAAATTGTTGTGGTATGTTTGGGTTGGAGTTGGATGTTGGTGTGTTTGTGTTTTGTTCCAATTTTTAGAAAAGTTGGAAGCTGATTTTTTTATTTTGGAGAGAGGTTTGAATGTAGGAAATTTGATTAAATTAGTTGATATATATATATATATATATATATATATATATATATATATATATATATATATATATATATATATATATATAGAGTTAGGATATATTAAAAACTATAGGTATTGTGTGGACGTAAGACCCAATCACATGCTAGAAGCAACCAAGGGTAGTGTAGTAATTTGTCATTAACATTAAATAACATCCAAAATTAAATTCCTATAATTAAGGATGTAACCTATAATCAGGGAAAATCAGTTACATTCCCTATTAATCATCAAAATTGACATCTTCCACATTCCAGAACCTTACGTACGATCACAATCACGTAAGTGACCAACACCATCATCGATCAAGTTCTCCACACCAGCACCATTATCGATCACCATCTCCACACAACAACATATTTCGGATACCAGCAATTTGATGGGGGAAAAGGTTACATCTTCGTGGTTTTAACAATATACTTGATAACCGATTTCTAGAAACCTATCTTTCTGTTTGTGGTTACATTGTGGAGGGCAATAAGCATCTCATTCGATCTACACCAGTATCAATTCATCATCAATAACCTATACCTCTATTCCTCGATCTCTTCTCCGGGTGGAAACACACACATGGGTTTTAAGGAGGATTTGTTGATAGGTACATTTCGAGATCTGAAGCACAATTGTTAAAACCCTAGGGCGTGAATGTTGACATAAGTGAATGTATCCTTTTTACACCAAAACAGACTTCTTCAAGAACATTTTTCTGGATCTTATTATTTTAAATCTTTGGGTAATACAATAAATCTTTTATTTGCTTGATATTTTTTCTTCTTGATTTTATCATTCTGCCAGAATTTGTTTTTTATGTATTCTTGCAGAATAATTGGCATAAGACTATAAGATTCTGCCAGAATTTGTTTTTTTTCAAGTCTAGCTGTCCATAAATTAGTGATTCTGGATGTGATGGGTAGAAAGTTGTATACGGGAAAGAGGAGTATACCAGAATGTAGTGACACGTATCATCTTCAAGCAACCATTTCGAAAATAGAGAAAAAGGAGTATACGAGAAGTAGTAGTTATACACATCTTGATCAAACTTGAAATTCAGATTTCAATGTTATGATTTTCTTCTTTCTGTTTATAGAATACACACAATACAAAAGATTTGATCAGTATACACTTTAAAAAAGAATGTTTTTGGATGTCATTCTACCAGAATGAATATTTCAGAATGTAATTCTTTAGAAATTTTATTTATTTTGATATGTTTTAGTTCAAATAATGTTATTTAATTGATATTTTTTTCATGGGATGTTTTTCTATGATATTATGTCAAGAATAATGCTTTCTTCGATAATATTCTGTCAGAATGGATAATTCAGAATGTATCACAACAATAACTTTTTTTATGTATATTAGTTCAAAGAATGTTGTTATTTTGATGTATTTTAGTTCAGAGAAGTAGTTCATAAAATGTTTATTTATGACATTCTGCCAAGAATAATAATTTTTTGATGTCATTCTGCCAGAATGGATATTTCGTAATATTATTTTGTTAGAATTCTATTTGTTTGATGTATTTTAGTTCAAATAATGTTATTCTTTTATTGTATTTTAGTGCAAGAATGTTATCAGTTCATAAGATGTTTTTGCTATATGAAATTCTGTAAAATGATTTTTTGAAGAAAAATATGATTCAGTCAAGATTGACAAATTTATGGAATAATAACATGATGATTCTGTTAGAATATCTGAAAATTTGAAGATGAAACTAATAATTTCGTTAATAATTTCATTATTAAATTGATTTGATCCTAAAAATCAGTTACATTCCTTTTTTTCTCAAAATAAAATGTCTATTTTACCCTTTTGTAACTGTTTTTTAAAAAACCATTTAATAACATAATGGATAATTACAATTATGCCATTATAATCTAGACCATTAATATTTCGAGTCCTACGGTCCAGATTTGGTCTTACGACCACACAATAATTGTGGTTCTTAATATAACCTAACCCTATATATATATATATATATATATATATATATATATATATATATATATATATATATATATATATATATATATATATATATAAATTTGTTTTTGTTAATGCCAACGGTAACAAACACCTCCAACAGTCACATTTGAATAGTAAAAAATGACGTTGGTCGTCATTGCTGAGCCCACAAGACGTCATGATGGCATGGTCCACGCTTAACAAGGACGGTGTTTCACTTCGTGGACGCCTGCCATCTCATCCCACGTCGATTGTCGTGAGTTCCATACCCATGAGTTAAAAGGGGTGTTTGAGATTGTTTTTTGAACCTCAAAAGTGGTTTTAAACAAAAGTGCTTATTGATTTATAATTGTGACAAAGTGAGTTTTTAAAAAAGTGTTTGAATTAGCTTTTGTGGTGGCAAAAGTCAATAACTTATTTTTTAAAAAGTGTTTGACTTTGTTTTTATATGTAAAATGACAAAAAAAGGCATGCTTTTAACAAATTTTTTACTTGGATTTTACATGTAAAATGACGATGGAGATGTAAATCTACACATTTTTGTAAAAATGTTAAGTTTGAGGGGTATTTAATTAGTGTATTATAGTATTTTAATTTTAAAGAATCATAAGCTGTTTTGAAAAGTTAGGATTTTATAACTTCTTGAAATTTTTTTTTGAAGATTTAGAAAAGGTTATTTTAAAAAATATTTTTAATATTGCAAAACATTTTTTCTAACTTATTGGTTATTCAAAAAAAAACTAATAAATCAGTTTCGAAAAACAATCACAAACACTTAGTAATTATTTTTTTTGGAAACGGTAAATAAGTATGAGCGTACTCGATCGTGATAAACCAAGTCGGCATTTAGCCGGCGGCCCGAAAGCACGATTCTTTCCACTCCCACCTGTTTTGCCTCACCAGTCACCTAAGAAAAATCTCCCACGTGCTCCAGTCACGATGATTTACCTGCCATTATTTTGTCTCCTTTTTCACTTTCTTTCCAACTAGTATTTGGACTGTCTGCGCGATGCTGCGGAAGCCCGGTATATTGAAAAACGCAGCTCGATAAAAAAAACAAATTAGATAATGGACGAAAAATGTAACTTTAAAATATAATAAGGGACCTGAGTCGTAACTTACGAAATACCAATAATATAACTTTATAATAAATAGTGATGAAAACAATTAAATCAAAATTAGTTGAGGGGAACAAACGTAAATATAAAAGTTTGCTAAAGGAAGAATCAAAAATTATTATTTCCAAATAAAAGTTTATTTGGATTTGTATCAATTGTATTAGCATATATACTATAATCTGAATTTAGTAATTATGGTTCTGACAAAAGTAAATCAAAATAAACAGTACCATATACTCACAAACTAAAACTTGCAAATTAATTTATATATATATATATATATATATATATATATATATATATATATATATATATATATATATATATATATATATATATATATATATATATATATATATATATATATATATATATATATATAGAGTAAAGTTCAATTGAGAACCTAAAAAAGCCTAGGAACCTAAGAACCCATTTTATGAACTTTTTTTCTACACAATATTTTTCAAAAAAAAATATACCAAATTTTTTGTTATGATTCATCTAGAAGATATCAAAAAAAATCATTTTTTTAATTTTTTTTATATGGGTTTAGGGTTTAGGTTTAGGGTTTAGGTATAGGGTTTAGGGTTTAAGGTTTAGGGTTTAGGGTTTAGGGTTTAGGATTTAGGGTTTAGGTTTAGGGTTTAGAAATCTCTTAGACATTTTAAATAAAAAAATTGGATGCAAAAAAATCATTTTTTTTATTTTTTTTCATATGGGTTTAGGGTTTAGGTTTAGTGTTTAGGGTTTATGGTTTAGGGTTTAGGGTTTAGGGTTTAGAAATCTCTTAGACGCTTTAAATAAAAAAATTGGATGCAATTTTTTTAAAAAAATATTGTGTAGAAAAAAAGTTCCTAAGTTCCTAGGTTTTTTTAGGTTCTCTCATGATCTCGACCCTATATATATATATATATATATATATATATATATATATATATATATATATATATATATATATATATATATATATATATATATATATATATATATATATATATATATATATATATATATATATAATGTCATTATTTACGTTTATATGTTGCTCGGCGTTGGTTTCTTCTGCATACTCATTCTTCATCTTCCTCACAAACGACAGCACCAGAGGACTTGGTTAGTTCTTCTCACTCTCGGTAATGTTAGCATTTTGTTCTTGTTTACCATATGGCTACCTTTTAAATAGTTCATTCTGTTTTTAAAAGTTGGTTTGATTTATATGGAATAAGATTATGTTCTTCCTCTTTTGTCGGTTCTAATGCATACAAGGTGTTTGCTATTTTTCCTCAGCCTTTGTTTTCAGACTAATGTTTAGTTATCTTCACTTTTCTTTTTTGTTGTTGTTTTCTACTTCCTTTTATGTTGCAGACTCCTCATTTTTTCTCCTTTCCATCAAACGGTAGGCACCAATCCGTATACATCAAGCAATCATCCCGACCAGCAACACGTTTCAAGTTATTTTCTCCCATCATGTAAATGTTGGCGTATGCTTCTTCAGCGGTTCTTTTGTAACATGGAAAAGATGCACACCGCTTGTTTGTTAACATTGCACTTCCACTGTTAGACGATTTGCCTACGAGAAAATTCACCAACTAATAATGGAAAATAAACTCACCATAATGTATACTTTGTTTGACACGATTAAATATACAACTGATTTGAAAATATCCTACGTTATACCAGGTGAAAGGATGGTTTGTAAGTTACGTTGGTAATTCTCCTTTGCGGAATAGTAATACACATAAAAAACTGGGTCTAAAATTGTTTACATTAATATTCATATTCGAATTGGCGTTCCACAAAACCACTGTTATCAAGGTCAACATTAAACTGGTTAGATCGTGCAGACTTAAACGTATCTATTACAAGTTAATTCATTAACGAACCCTGTCAAATGAAATAAAAATAACAGCAACATGAAAGTACGTTCACACATAGAAAAGATGGCAAGTCGTCTTTTATTTAAATATAGATTATATGCTACTATATGTAGTAATGTTGAATGCCAAAAGACACGACAAAGCCAAGCTTTTGGTATTTACTTTACACCTGTTGTGAAGGATAATTATGATCAAAATATTCAAAAGGTTGTATCATAAAACAATTACCACATAGAGAAATGGTGTTCTTTGTATCCCATTTATCCAAATACGTAACAAAAGACATCATAAGAATCACAATAGGCTTAATCACAGGCTAAATGTTTTAAGTGCTCAAACATCGCTTTAAACTTTTAGTATGAATTTTAATAATAAAAGAAAAACAATGGTAAAATAGTTACATATGCTTATACATGAGTACGGTTTACTCCACTTTTTAATTTCTAATTACATATTTAAGATGAAAACATGTTTGTTATATGACTATATGTTTATATCCTTCTAACGATATCAATTATATTGTTATTATTATTATTATTATTATTATGTTTTTGTGAAAACACTATACATAAATCATTAATAGTTGTCGAAACAAATAACTTTCTTCCATTAATAAATTTCCCCTTTTTGTTTGTCACTTTTACAAAAATTAAAAACTTATGTTACTAAATAGGGGTGTGCACGGTTTGGTGCGGTGTGGTTTAGAGGCAAAACTGTAGACCGCACCACATATGCGGTTTTAGAATTTTTGAAACCACAAACCGCACCACAAAGGTTCTAAACCGCATTATGCGTTGCGGTTTATTGCGGGCGGTTTCACGGTTTGGATGCGGTTTGTGCGGTTTAATACGGTAATTTCATTATATATATATATATATATATATATATATATATATATATATATATATATATATATATATATATATATATATATATATATATATATATATATATATATATATATATATATATATATATATATATATATATATATATATATATATATATATATATATATATATATATATATATATATATATATATAGTGCGGTGAGCTTTGAACCGCGGTTTCGTAAATATAAACCGCAAATCGCACCACATACTGTGGTTTACAAAAATTACAAACCACGAACCGCACCGCGGAGTTTCAAAACCGCATTATGCGGTGCGGTGTGGGTGGTTTGCGTGGTTTGTTGCACACCCATACTCAATTATAGGGATGGCAAAAAAACCCGAACCCGACGGGGCAACCCGAAACCCGAGCAAAAAAACCCGAAACCCGAAACCCGAAAATTTAGGGTATAGGGTCGGGTTTGGGTCTTCTTGCACTGACCCGACCCGACCCGACCCGATAAGAATATATATATAAGAATATATATATATATATATATATATATATATATATATATATATATATATATATATATATATATATATATATATATATATGTGTGTGTGTGTGTGTGTGTTTATATATATATATATATATATATATATATATATATATATATATATATATATATATATATATATATATATATATATTCAATGGCCCGAAACCCGACCCGAAAACCGGCAGGGCATCGCCCCGAAACCGACCCGAAACTTTTAGGGTCGGGTATGGGTCTCCCCGCCTCGACCCGAACCCGACCCGTTGCCATTCCTACTCAATTATATTAAACAAAAACTATAGTAACACCAACACTTATAAGTATATGTAGTTGCGACCACCAATTTGTTTTAGTAAATTGTCAAAAAATGAAAAGTATCACTTTTTTAATCTCAGTAACTTATGTTTTTGCTCCTTATCGTCCCGTAACTTTTTTGAATTAAATCCAATTTCCCAGTTTTAACCCTCATCAATCATCATCCCTAATGTTAGTTAGTATGTACTGTCATTTCCTTTTTGATGTAATATACAACTACATATAGTCTGTAAGAGGAGTCCTACATATGATGTTTTTGTACATAAATAACAGAATGTAAATAAAAATGTGCAATACTTTCGTTCTTAACTAATTCCATCTCTATTTTACAAACATTTTTACGAAATCATATCCGCAGCGAAGCGCAGACAACACAACCTTGTTTGCAACATTAAACTTAAACTAAACGTAATCTATTATGGATTATGCTGGAGTATATGTCGTGGACATAACACACTAATGCCGTCTAAACATATAGGCTCACACAAAAAATAAATTACAGGTTATGCCTCCCCGTTACAAATACCGTTCCGTGTTATCACACTTACCAAATTGCTATGACCTAATTCACGTGTCACAATCCGACAAATGTTTAAAAGCAAAAATGCTTTTAAACTAGCATTTATCTATTAATTAAAAAGCGTCATTTTTAGCAATGTGGTGTACGATTTTTTTCCGGATTGTGACACGCGGGTTGGCTGGGTTTGTGTCCGGGTCTTCCAGATTCGGATTTATACCCACTTTCTCGATTCTGTGTCTTACCACCGTTTACTTCCTCTTCTGCACCGCCTTTCCTTCCTCCATAGAAACTCTCCTCTTCCAACACTATCCATGAAAAAGGTCCACACGTTTCACTCACAAACCCTCCATTTTGACAAACAAATTTCAATCTAACCCTCCTTAATTTTCTCTTATCAGGTAGTGACTGACGTATCCCCAAATCAACCGCGTTGGACTTGCCGAAAGAAGGACATTCATCCTGAATTCTACGAGGACGCCAAGGTTTACTGCAGCGGAGACCACGTCCTCACCACCGGTGGTACTAAGAAAGAGTACGTCGTCGATGTCTGGTCAGGCAACCATCCGTTCTACCTAGGCAGTCGCTCTGTCAACCTCATTGACGCCGATCAGGTTGAGAAGTTCCGGAAGAAGTTCGGTAGAATTGGCGGTTTGGAGCAGTTTATGGAGATTTCGACGCTCAAAGGTGAGATTATAATTCAACCCAAGCGGTTTGATTTTCGTGTCGTATTCTTTATCGGCAATCGACCCTGATTCAAACTAACATTCGGCGCTTTCAATAGACCTATTTTTATTGTTTTGGATAAGAGGAGTTGAATATGTGTTGAGTTTTAGTTTGATTTTTTGTTTAACGGATTACAATTTTGCAGATGAACACTTTAACTTCTCTTTTAGTGACGAAGATGATAGGAGATGCAGACGTACATCCATCTTGATTTATCGATGTGCATTGTTCTTTGCGTATGGTTAAGGTATGCTTCTATGAGTGTTATACATTTTTCCCTCCTCCATTATGTCCTGGAACTATCGGTGGTTGAGTTGATATTCGTGACGGAAGTTTATTTTGCAGATATGGAACCCTAACCAGAATTATCTTGTGATTCTGAAACCTTAAGCAGGTGCATTTTCCAGACCTAACACGCTTCCTCTATAACCAGTATTTCTGTTCTTTCGGTCGATCACATGCCATTTTCACAATTTCAATGGAACAAAAACGACTTACTGGATAACAAATGATGATATATTGTGTGCCAAGCTTCATTTGGTTGACCTTGCTGGTTCTGGAAGGGAAAAAAAGACCGGAGCGGATGGGATGCGTCTAAGGGAAGGTAAGATGGCATTTAACTTTGTCTTTTTGAATAGAATGTGTTCTATTTTATAAGCTATTGAATTCTGCTACAATTTCTGTCTAATTCCTTTATCCATTTGTTTTTATTAAAGTTAGAGTCTTTTATTGTTCCATGTGGTGATAGGAATCTACATCAACAAGGGTTTATTAGCTCTTGGTAATGTGATAAGTGCATTGGGTGATGACAAGAAGCGGAAAGAAGGTGGCCATGTTCCCTACAGAGACAACAACTTCACTCGCCTTTTACAGGTATTGGAGTAATTTTTTTTAAATGTGGCATTTTAATACAAAGTTAAGGGGGTGAAAATATCATATTTGTACACCTTTAATATAAAACTATTCTGATGATTTGTCATTTATAGCATCCTACTTCCATAATTCTTTATGATAGCAATCTAACAATTTATAGCACTATAATCGAAACAAGACGCAATTCCTGATTTAAATTTGAAGAGACATCTACATCTTTAGCATTGTATGAGTATGTAGTATGACGACTGTGTATCTGGGAGCCTTCATCATTGCATCAAAGCCACTGGAAAAGATCATATTTTCTTCCTTTTTGGTAAACAAAACAATAGCAACGTTCTTTTCTTTATTACCTTATTATAGCATTCTACTTTATGTGCTTATTATAGCTTTACATGATTATGGACCATATTCTATATACATTATGTATACGCCTGATCTACAAGCCACGTATCAGTCATGTGAGTATCAATAAAAAAGCAATGAACTTTATGTGAGCAACAGAAATAGCAGTGAACTTTACAAGGAAAAGTCGGTTACAAGTATGATGTTCTTGGCAAGAAGCAGGTATGAAATTTATGTAACAAAAAGTTTTTAACATGTACAACTATGATGTAATGCCACAACTGTTAATGTTATAACATAGAGGTGGTTTGCAAATGAGTGAGGTACTGAGATAAAAGTGAAAGAGGACAACATTAATACTTAATAAATATATTTATAGCATTCTACTTTCATTTATTTGTCTCGGTTGCATCCTACTTTAGTTCTTTGGCATTTTGTTCTTTCTAGGGGTTCCGCTGCGTAGCATGGGAACCAAATGACAATGGCAATATACGAAAAAATTTCGGTAGATCTTTTCTAGCTTTAGAAAAATGTTCATGATGACGTGGCAATTCATTTACCCATATCTCTAATAACCTCTCTTTTTATCCATCCTTTCCCTATTTTGTAGAAGAAGATGACGATGATGACTGTGATGATGATGATTATGACGCAGATTTTTGATCTGCTAGCAACAAAAGACGCACTACTAGAAATGCAAAAGTGAAAAAATCAAGATGAAACAGGTATGTAAAGATAAATCACCAGAATTTAGTTTTTAAAATGCATAATGGGAAATATATTAATTATTTAATATTCTCTTTTTTCAGGATTTCTGCTGCAGCATATAATTATAACATACCTTAGAAACTTTGCACCATAATTGGTTTTCAAAAGGATTTACTAATTATAGAGCGTCTTTCAGATACTTGCATTTTGCTCTAATCTTTGTGAAAAATATCAAAAGATTACTATATACTGAATGCCTAATGAGTTGCGGGTAAAATTGTCTTTTTGATAAGTTAATGACTTGTGGATTTTTCAGGGAGAGGAAACTCTATATGTGTACTTGGAATATGTGTCTGGTGGTTCCATTCACAAATTACTTCAACAATACGGTCCAATTGTTTGAAACTGATATATTAGTGGAGATGTTTACGGAGTTGTTAGTTGTTATATTAATATTTGATTCTTTTTAATTGCTATTTTGAAAATGTTTGATTCTTTTTTCTATAGGCACCGAAAGGCTCTACATATGATGTACTATGCAGATCACCAGGGATTCCCTATTATCATATTCATTAACACTCCAGGGGCATTAGGGATTCCCTATTGTTACATTCATTGACACTCTAGGGGCATTTGCTGACCTTAAATCAGAGGAGCTTGGTCAGGTATGTATAAACATATGCATTGTTTTTTTAACTTAATGGACTTAATGGGGAGTTGACTTAATACATTAAGAATGTACAAATATGGTAAGTCAAAACTTGGTTTAATCCATTAGGACATTTGTTTTGCATCCTATTTTATCGACGCTTTCTTTTCATTATTTTTACTTTGGTTTGTTAACTTTGTATGACTAAATTTTATTACAAATAAATTTGATATCTTCTAAAATTATATGAATTAAGATATAAATTTAAGCATCGTTTATTCAGAATTAGCTCCCTAGGTTTTTTTAAGTGATAAATAAAATCATTATAAAAAAAGGATTTTATCAAATAGTAATCATGTGTAGAATTCTTTGATAATCGGTTTAATGTTGTGCATCCTTGCTTCTTCATGCTTTGATTTTGTGTAAATTTCTTAAAATCTTTTCAAATATTTGTTGGTACTTAGAAATGGTCATTTAGAAACTTTATTCTATCCAAAAAAGAAAAAGTTTTTATTATATAGTATTAGAAAACCTCATTCGATTTTTGTTAAAAGAAATGGATTTTGTGTTTAGTGTGAAAGAGTGACTCTTGCAAAATGTATTTTGTTTACACATATACCATTTCTATAGTTTGTATCTTTTTTTGTTACACAGGGAACATTTATGTAATTTTCTTACATAGGGTCCAATTCTGTGAAATATTTTTTATTTCCTAGGGACCGTTTGTGTGATTTGCCTATTTTTTCTTACAGGCATGATGCATCTGAAACTTGCTCCTTGTATATAACTGCAGGCCAATCATTAAACTTCCAATTGTGGTTGTACGGTTGGTTGTTTTTCTCATAAAATGGATGCATTCAAATGTCAACTCCAGAAACCTTAAGAATGTTTCAGTTTATAATACAATCCATTTAATGTCACACAGTAGAACTTATAACTGCTCCGCAGCTGAGCGCCACATTGACTACTCCCCAATTGGCTCACTGGATGTAAGTTTTATTCCTCAGATTTTTTTTTCTAAAATATTTTGTTACTTTTGTAGAATATATATAGCATACACATGATGTTAGGTATAGTATACTATGATTTTTATTAAGTCATGTACGGGTAAAGTGGTTTAATGACTAATGATCTTTGTATGGATAAAGTGCTACATACATAAGGCCTACACTGAATAAACCTTCTGGATGAAACTATATGACCATTTTACCCTTACATTCAGCTTTTTTGTGAAAATTTGTCCCTCAAAGCACCGTTGCACCGGAACCCGTGCGGAGCACGGGGCCCCACTAGTTAGGATTGAAATGCGTCGAATATGGTTTTCAAATGGACACAAAAAAATCTACAAAAAGCAGGTTTGATAAAGTATGTACGTATGATGCTATGAGTGCCATACTAGGGCCATCCTTGTCGAAGATACTAATCTTTTCTATGTTCGAAAATTGGAGGACCAACACACTTATTCCAAAATGTAAATTCATTTTATAGATCTTAAGTGAACAAAAATTGTTGGGTTATTTTTCTATCAATGTCAGATAGAAAAATCACATTAGTTGCTCTATTGGAAGGTGAAGTGTTATGCTCCCAAACAGTTGGGAGGGTCTTGGAAGAATGATTTTCCAACTCCAGATGTATTGTCACGACCTAAGAAAGGAAAATATTGGGATCGTGCCCTATTATTGTTGTTTTTATATAATGATAATTGTAACTAGAATCATATATTCATATGCGGACATGTACGTAACACTTGAAACTATTAATCATAATACACAGTGCCTACTTGATAGAGAGATGCCCAGGCTACATGATTTTTAGCAACTTGCATGTCACCCAAAATTTGTTTTATGTTATATGAGCATGAATTTACAACTAAAGTCGAAAATAATACTTCTTCGCAGTTGTGGTGTCATTAACTACCGTCAAGGCCTACTTGTGATCGCTTGATATGAAACACTTCTAAATAAAGTTGAATCAGGTTCAAATCCTACAAGCTTCAACCTTAAGGTGGTCTTCCGTTTGAAGAAAAAATGAGTGGTGTCAAAAGAAATTAATGGGGTTTGGGGGTATATGCCATTTATTGATCGTAAAGTCTTCCAAAACTCTATTAACTTCCTTCCACTCTTGCTAAAGGGATCCTATTTTGCAAAATAGTTTGGATTTATAGTACCTCCAACATATTATGCCCGATGAAATGAAAGAAATGCAACCAAATGATCATAACACGATGGAGGTACTATAAAACACAAATATCTCCCCACTTTGCAGGAGGCACCATATTTCACAAGTACTTCTCAACATATAATTCTTCAGGATATCCAATGTGTGATTTATATAATCCATAAATTTATATTAAAACTTGCGATAAAGAAACTACATCTAAGGAATAAGCCAAACAACCTACCTGTAACACCTCAAAACCAGGTTAGTATGCTTAATTACACTTTGTTTATATGTTGCAAATGGTTAGAAACCTTAAAACTTGGTTTTGGTGAGTTTGGAGAAAAAGGACTAAAATTTTTAAGAATTTGAATTGTCCATATCTCAAGATTTGAGTTAGTAATCTGAAATGTTAGTGTTTAGTTTTTGGTTTTAGGGCTTAATAGAGGTCTTAGATGTGGAGTTTGAATTTATGGCCCAAGAGGTTGGAAGATAGACCAAAATGTAAAAGAAATCCTTAACAGATAATTTAGCGTCGTTAACATTGCTGAAGAGTTAGCGACGCTAATCAAAGTACGTTGCTATATTTGTATGCGATGGGCTAAGGTTAGCGACGTTGACCTTAGATGTTAGCGATGCTAACGTGTGCTGACAGGGGTTTCCACTTAAGTTGTTATTTTTGGGACATTTGAGAGAAAAACACTTCTAGAAACAACAGAGACGGTGGGGAGGGTTCCAAACACGTTTTTGGGAAAAATTTCACTAATTAGAGGTGCAAATCAAAAGGTTTTCACACATAAATCAAGAATTAAGGAATTCTTATCTTCTAAATGTTATATATAAGAAATGGTACTTCAATTGTTGTTTATTTGATTGAATGGAAGTTGGAGTTTGGTATGAAATCTAGACTTTAGTAGTGTTTTCCCAAAAACAAGTTAGTATGAAGCTGAAAATGAATATTGGAGTGTTAATCTAGAAAAATGGTCAAGAAAGGCCTGCTGTTCATAGTTAGCAGCGCTAACTATGAACGAGACTATAAACTTAGTGCCTCTAATGTACTGTAGCAAGCAAAAACTCTGCATTTCCTGGTTTGAAGGTGTATTGGGTTAAATTAATGATTTGTACTTATTATTATGTAGATAAAAAGGATTAGGGAAGGGTCATAACAAAAAAATAACATCTTTTGGGCTTGAATTCAAGGTGCTTGACTTATACTCTCACTTCCTTCGTAGTCATAGTAGTGCACATATGTTGCTGTATGTGTTATTACAGGTTATTAAATGAGAATGTTTCTGATAATTATTCTTAAAAATTTAGTGTTATACAATGGGATTGGTGTATAGTCCTTTGTATCTAATTTTGGTGTTTTGGCTTGTTCAGCCATTCTATGGTGAAAATATAAGACCGGTGTATAGTCTTATTAGGCTGGTGTAAAACCCTTCTTGGTGACCTTAAATAGGAATTATACTTGATGAAATTTTAACATGGTGAAAATACTTTGGTGACACTTTTGTCTATTAGGACATAGTTGGTGAATTATTCTATTATGTTGTTTTCTAATTAACATGGTGATTTATTTTAAGTTAGTCACTAAGCTATTTCTTACTAGTTGTTGTTTCTTTTGTTGTTTTAGGACCTAGTGGAGACAGGGGGAAGGCTGCCATGGAAAGATGAGTTTTGTCTAGTCCTTGTTGTTTTGTCACTTTTGATATAGATGGTTGTAGTTGCTTAACCAATAGATCATGAACTTGGATTTTATCTTTTGTACTTGTAATCATGATGTGATCTAACTTGTGACAACTCAGTTCTTGTATACCTTTTGATAAAATCTCATGTTTTATTACTTAAATTGATAGTGTACAAGTTGTGTATTTTATTAGGTGTTTCACTACCCCTGATATCATGTTCATATTGCATATATTTTTATAGATAAATTAGAATAAAAATGACTAAAAACACTCACAAAACTTAGAATGGACTTTTATACATGTTTTTGGACAAAAAGGGCAAAAAATGGCTAAAGTTGGAACATAAGGGGCAAAACTGACAAAAGGCTCAAAAGTTTGAAAGTTAGCGACGCTAACATTGCTGTTAGCGCCGCTAATATGTCTATTGCGAGAAATCTGGAGCTGTCGAGATTCAAGGGCTGACCAGACCAAGTATTTCGGAGTGCTAAAGTTTGTGATGCTAACTCTAATATTAGTGTCGCTATCTTCCTTGAGGCCTATAAATAGCAGCTCATTTCAGTCAGAAAGATGTTCAGCATCCACGATCAATTCCCACGCCCCGAAGGTGTTTCAAGGCTATTTTTGGAAGGTTTTGAAGGCCGGATCCTATCTTCCACGATTCGGTTTACACGTTTTTGTTTGTAAGCTACGATTTCCATTTCATTTCGGTATTTTGTAGTTCCGATCTAGCCATGTCTAGCTAGAACCCACAATCTAGTTCTGGGTTCGGACATGTTTATCATTTAGTTTGAAACATTCAGTTTGATGACTGTTTATGAATAATTCTAGTGATCATTTTCTTATGTTCAATATTAGTCTTGAATTTGATTTATATTTGACTGATCACCTTATATGGATCTTATTGACGCACTGTTAATAGACTGTACTGTATGAGGCACCTAATCGTTTTGCATAGTTGATGTTTGGTAACAAAAACAAGCGTCCTTGTTTAGAAATTGGTCACATGTTCACACACTTTCGAGCGTATGAGAAGAATTGGACAATGATTGGTATTTGCACACCTCATGCAGATCCTGCATTCGACCTAAGAGGGTATTTTGGTTGGGTAATAAGGAACCAGGTTTAGGTAAAAAGCGTGTTTTACCTAGATAATTTAGCAAATTATTTTCATAAAGACTGCATTTTATTATTATCTAAAGACAACTTAAAATTGTATTCCTAAACACATCAAATCGATTTCAATCTAACTTGATAAACGTTGAAGACTTGGAACTAGGCATTTTATTACTGAATTCTCAAATTTTATTACTTGCATGCTTCTTTTGATTATTTATATTATTTTCACTCAAAATCCCCCGATTACAACATATCAAAAAGGCATAAGCTTTTAATCTCGTGTCAATAACGATATTGTTGTTTCCTGACACACTTTTTTTATCGAGGACGAGAAAATAAAAGCGATACTCATCTAAGGACCAACCCATAATGGGTATTATGTTTAACAGCCCTCGTCGTGGTTCTCAATTGGTTTGTTTCATTGGAGATGTTACATGATAGGGAGTAGAGGTCCACAAAAAACGGTTTTTAAATCGGTCGAACCAAGTCTTAACTGGTTTTCCCCTCAAAACATGTGAACCAATTTGCAACAGGTCTAATCCAATATCGACCAATTTGGTTCGTAACTGATTGCGGTTTCCGATGTCTAGAATGTGATCTGGTTAAATCCGATCAAATCACCAAACCGTACTGCTTTCTCAAAAAATGGTATGTCAATAACCGGTTTTGTTATACACCTTTAACATTATGTTCTCGAGTTTTAGCAAAGGAAAGTAAAAGAAAGGAAATGAAAAAAGTAGAGAAAGGAAGAGAAAAGTAACAGAAAGAAAACTTTATTTTCACATTCCCGAATTAAAAGAAAAGAAAAGAAAATTAAACAAAAGGACAAGATTTATTATTATTATTATTTATATTTAAGTATTATTTTTAATAATTTATTAATTTCTTTCCAAATCCTCCTAATTGGAAGAAAAAAATAGGAAGGAAGATTATTCATTCTTTTCCTTTCCGTTATTTCCGAATTTTCATTTAAAAAAAAATTCAAAAACATAGATTTTTGTCATTTTTTCTTCTGGGTTCCATCTAATCCTTTTATTTCTCTCATTAACTTGGACTCGGAAACACAAGGATCAAAAGGGTCACTAGAGACGTTTGTCGTGGTTAATCCCATCATCGCAGACATAGAAAAGACAGAGTATCTATATCGGAAATATTAATGAAATAAATTGATCATCAAATATATTAATGTATAATAAATTATAACATAAAATAAAAACATATTACATTTTCGACATGGATGTCACATGGAATGTCATCTTACATCGGTTTTTTGAACAACAAAGTTAAGTTCAAAGGCGACGTGTCCATATTTGGTGGCCTTGACTGGACAAATGTCATAGTTCCTTATCCGAACATGGCATTCACCCTATGATAGTATGATTTATTTATCAAATTATACTGTGTAGTGTGTATGCGTGCTTGTCAATGGCTGATGTAGTCTTCTTAAAATACATGATCGGTGTGATTACAAATGTGGAAATGCAAAATGTTCGTACCTTAACCTTACCATCTTCATGGGCCTAATTCGAGAAAATAGAATAGGAATATGGTTATCAGAATAAACGAAAGATGCAATATATAGGGTTGGGTTTCCACCATGCAACAATCAGTTACCATTTTCTTTTTATCAATTTATGCCATACCATTTTTTTTTTTGTGACATATTGAAACATGAGTGTATACCTAAGTTATTAACCCTCTAAAGCAAGAGGGAATCTAGAGAGACAGAAGTTTCTCATTTGAGCACTCAATTATACAATAGAATAGTTATTAGTTAGTGGTTTACAGAGTAAAATAAGTTTATTTGTTGGGTACTAACACTAGATTAGTTCATCAACATCTGCATCATACTTCATACACATACAATACACTTGTGAGTTGAAATTAAGCTTAACTAAAATTAATTAAGCCAAGAGCCAAAAGTCCTTGCGCCATCTTGTGCTGATCAGATACCCACCAATCCCTTTGCTCTGTTTCCTCACTCCTATCGTCAAACATTCCACCGTATTTATGCACTGATCGACAAACTTCTCTGTGCTACTCATCCCTCCCAAACTACAAAATAAACCATCATTATATAATACCATTACTTTATCTATAATAAATTCCTCTATTTTTTACTTGAAATGGTCGTAATTTTAAATTAAAGGACAAAATGATTTTCTCTTCTGCATATTCTCCCTTTTCTGAAATTATTAGATGCTTGCAAACTGTGAAAGGTAAAAGATTCAGTCAGCTTTTTCATTGATAGTGAAGTCTTTTCTTCTTTATGTTGGAATATACAGCACGATTTTTAATTCGACTAATTTGCGAGGTACGTAAATGCCCGGGTAAATAGCAACGTCCTTGGCATCTACAGTTTTTAAACGTATCCTCTTTGTCTAATGTCCAAAAGAAGTTGGATTGATAATGATCCCGAACTTTTTTAATAGACATATATTAATAAGGATCTTGTTTTAATGATATAGCTAAATAGTTCGTAAAAGCTTTGACCAATTTTATATATAAATAAACATTTTAATTTACCCAATAAAATTTAACTTGCGATGTTGACTTTTGAACCATCTCCAATTAATGCATTAAAGTCTACATAATACTAATTGTGCACCAATTTTTTTCTCCAATAAATGTACCATATCTTGCATCATTTAAACAAACAATATCTTTTTGTTAAAATTTCATATTTACAGGATGGTCCCTTTGATTTTGAGAGTACTGTACTTTCACTTTCTTTTTATTGCATTGTGACATTTTAATAAATTAGATTTATATTGATTTTGATGTTTTAATTGATTTGATTTTGACTTTAATGTATTCAACTTCTTCATAATAGTTATTACTTTTTAATAAATTAAAAAGTAAGAACATATTTAGCTAAAACACAATACGGATACTTAAAGACATATGTATTAAACTTTTATTTGATGATGAAAATGTAACTTAACTATTTATTAAAATGTTTACTTAGGTTAAAAAATATTTTAATTATTGTTAAGTATTATAATACAATTTTATTAAATTACTTTTAAAATATAAAATATGTGGGTATAATTTGTAAATAAACAAATATCTGCTAATAAAAATGGATATAATTAAACGTAAAAAGAAATATACTTACAATATTTTTAATGTAAAAATAGTGCAATATAGTGGAAATGGACTACTGGTTATATCATTTTTTTCAACAAAAAACAGTGATGGGATGGAATCGATTCAACTTTACGAAAAAGAAAACTATAGATTAGTAGGAGGAAGATCGAAAGAGAGATAGATGAACAAACCATTGCAGGAATGACGAACTTTTTTGACCCAAAACAAGCACCGACACCTCTAGCTTCTTCACTTGGCTCACAACCGTTGCTAGCTTTGGTCCTTCAATCACCAATGCTTCCACTTCCACCTGTTAATATCAGTCACAAAACCTGGTAATCTACTTCTAATGTGCTTAAAACTTTTAATTCCATAAGCATAACCATGAATCTCATAGAAATCCAAGTTCAGAAACGCCATAGATTTTAGTTCAGATCTGACATTGCTCACAAACAAAATGGGGAAATGCCAAATGAGGATCTGTCACAGTCAACCAAACTGTTGTAAAACAAATAAAATCATCCCGAAAATCGATGCAACAGAGATGTCTAAGATTAGAATAAAGAAAACGTATGCAGAACATAGATCCGTAAGCGAAATTACCTCAGGTTTACAGGCCTTGCATAGGGTGCCAAGCGAGGTAACCAAATGATTGGCCGGAGCCGAAGAAGAACCTTCAGTTTCCTTCTTCAAATTGGGGCTAATCTGAAGGAGAGTAAGCATATCCCCTTTATTAGCGACATGAGTGAGCGCCCACAACATCGCATGCTTCGAATGTAACGATTGATCCACTACAACCATCACTCTCTTCCTCTTCTCCAACGTCCCTCCACCAGATCCTGAGCGTCCACCGTTACTCCCGTACATCCCAACACCTTCCATCTGCATCATATGCGACTCTCTGCAGCTGCTACTATTTTTATTGCAGCCGTATCCACCCCATCTCTTGGATGATAGTTTCCAGCCTTCTTTTTCACTCAGTTGCCTTAGAAACGATGACTCTGAAGTCGGCATTCTACTCAGAAAGGCAGTACAATGGATTGAAAGCCAATGTTAATGGGTACAATGAGGAACAGGTGTGTGTGGGTGTGTGTAAATGTTGGTGTCAGTGAGAAAGAGCGGGTGGACGGTCACAGGGAGTGAATATAATAAGAGGAGTCGTGGTTGTGCAATTGTGTTTGTATGCGATTAATAATAAGGTGGTGGCGTGTGGGAAAACAACAACTTTGACCGTACCCGTAATCCCGTGCATCTGTGTGAAACAGAGAGAGATGGACAGAGTATTTCCCGATGTATTCTTTACATCTTTTACACTATTTTAATAACTGTTCATTATTTGATAACTATTCATAAAAGATATCAACTAACTATTGATTTTATATAAAAAACACCATATACATTTTGTGTAAATAAACAAAATCTAATTTTTAGGTAAAAAAACATTATTCATCTACAGTTTTGGTCCTTAAGTTTATACTAAAGTAGAGTTTTGGTCATTATGATTTACATTATAACTGAGCGAATGACGATGGGGCGGCGAAGAAGAAAAGTGGATCTAAACCGAATCCTAGCCAACCCGCGTTACATAACCCGAAAAAAAAAAAAAACGTATACTACTTTGCCAAAATTACGCAATTTAATTATAAGATAAATATAGTTTTTGTCTACTGATTAACGAGTCAGATATCTACTGATTCGTGGGTAAGGTTGTGACTTTGATTATTCAAAATTTTACGTGTTATAGACTAGGTTTGGATCAGATTTTGAAATTCGTTAAAAATGATTTGGATTAAAGCTTATTCGTTCCAAACACGTTCCATTGTCACGTATAGGGGTGCTGTTTACCATACTTCATATCATCTCAATTTAGGGATGAGCAAAACCAAACCCGAAAACCGAGAAACTTACAAAAACTGAAACCAAAATAGAAATCGACGTTTGGGTTTGGGATTTACAAAACTGAAAATTTAGGTTTGGGTTCTGTTTCACCCTCCAAAACCGACCCACTAAAACCGAAACCGACCTAAACCCCTAAAACCGACCCAAACCCAAAAATATTTATTATATTATTAATATTTGATATATATTATAGTATGTTTGGGTATTAATTCGGTCAAGATAATGACACTTGTAAGATACATCGGTAATATAGATTGACATGTTTTTGCTTATTCATCCAACTCTTTCACCGAGTTTCTAATATCCTATTGAATATACACTTGAATACGCTTAAGGCTACATCAACACCTTATTACTTGTAGAGTCAAGTGTATAAAAATATATTCAGTTGTTATTCCATGTAAATAACGACTAAAAAGAAATGGTAAAATGTGTTTATTATTTTTCTATATTTTTATAATTGGTGGAAATTGGGTTTCAACCGAAAACTCACGGGTTGAACCCAAAACCCATGGGTTGAAACCCACAAACGCATGGGTTGAAATTGAAACCAACGGGTTCTAGAAACCAACGGGTTCTAGAAACCAAAAACCGAATTGATCGGGTTGGGTTCAGTTTTTGTCCCAAAACCGATCCATACACGCCTCTGCATCTCATTACACGTTGATGAGACCACATCATATAGCCTAACTAAGGTCTTTAAATACCAAAAGGAGAATTTACTTGTATAAAAGGTGGGTCTTAATACGTAGGACCACCTAATTTTATAAATTGTATTAGAAGTTATATATGAAAAAATAGTTCATATCTTAAAATTTTGCATGTAACTACCTTAATGTTTGACAAAAAAAATATATGTATCAAATTTTTTGAAGCCCATATTTTATATATTAATTCGCCTAAAATACCTCAATGCTGTAGTTCATGTAAAATTAAACAAAGAAAAAGAAGGTTATTTTGAAACGTCGCCTACCCAGAAGCATACGATCAGCCTCCTTCCTTCCAATCGGCAAACGGCATACGACCTCACCATGTACAATTATAAGAACTTTAATATACACACGACCCGACCCGTTATTAGTATTTTTTTAAATTGATTTTTTTTTCGGTTTCATTTAAATAAAAAAACCTTTGATTTTCGATTCTAAATTCGTCGTTGCAAGTATATTAATGAATATGTTATTTAAAAAAAAATGCTAAAAAACGTAGCTATAAGATAATATATCATCTAAAATGCAGAAAGTGAATTCATAGTTTGTACATTTCCCATGTCAAATGATCATTAAGGCTGAAGGGTGTGCAAGACTCCCATGACAACCCAAGACTCCCTCCACGTCATCGCCATGTCACCAAGACTTCCAATGCTTCCATTAGGCTGAAGGGTGTGCAAGACACCCATGACAACCCATGACTACCGCCATGTCATCGCCACGTCACAAAGACTTCCAAGACACCCACTAGGGGTGTGCAAGACTCCCATGACTACCATTTTAATTTCCACGTCACATTTATATTTTACGTTTTTTTAATTAAAACCAAACATTAAAAATTAATTAAAACCAAACATTTAAAATTAAATAAAAGACATTACATAAAAATAAAAATAAAAACGACATTGCACGAAAAAAAAACATAAAAACGACAACTCCTAAAATTTAAAAAAAAAACTACTTATTTAAATATTTCTTGCGTCGTTGTTCCGTCATCAATCGGATCGCCTCGAGGTCCTCTTCGGTCCCGGATCGGCTAAACAACACGTAATCCAACCGCGATTCCGCAATTTCGTTGTGGCGGTAGAATTGTTCAACGAGCCGGTCAACCTTTTCCTCGACATCGTCTTTCGAAGACGAGCCGGAGGCATCTCGGCTTGATCTTTTCGCTCGGTCGCGGCCGATGGGGCGTCGAGGCGGAGGCATCTCGGTTTGTGGTTCGGTGTCGTCGTCGAGGTCGATCGGGTCTCGAGCATCCGAAATATCGTCATCCGGGGTCCTCCCACGTTTGGAACCCGTGCTCGAGTGAGGCGAATCGGGATTTAGTAGCCATTTAGGACCGGTACGCATCAACTCCCAACTTCGCATATGCTTAAACGGCTTCCCGACAACTCGTGCATATTGTTCCATAGCCGTTGTGAAAATCCCGAATTCGTTTTCGCCACTTCGTCGCATGTTCACCAAGTTGTTGTAAATGCCGTTGAACTTGGTGCACTCGATACGAAGTTTCCGCCACTTTCCGTTAATACCGTCGTTGTTTCGGTACACCCCACGACCCATCGCATCGTGGTAGTGGTCTAAAATGCGTTCCCACAACGATGTGGAACTTTGGCTATTTCCTTTTTGCGAATCCATGGAAATAGCGAGCCACGATCGAACCACTTGAACCTCTTCGTCGGTCGTCCACGGAACCTTCGCCTCTTGCGCGTTTCGCGTTTTGTTCTTTTGTCTATTATTTTTCTTTTTCTTTTTGGAGGAAGACGCGGGGGCTTGTGTTTCCATCACGACCTCTTCGGGTGATGCTTGTGGCGGTGGTGATGGAAGCGGTGGCGATTGTGATAGAAACGGTTGTTGGAAGGGTGCGTACGGGTAAGGTTGTGGCGGGTATTGGTATTGGTTCGGTGATGGATATGGATACGGGTATTGTGGTTGTTGCGACGAACCCGTAAGCATACTCGTAAAGGTGCAATTCGTGGAAAAGTTGTAGTTGAATTCGCCGCGGGGCGTGTTCCGATTTGACGGAGGGGTGTTCGGATCGTTCTCCATCTTGAAATGGTTAGTAAAATTGAGAGAGAAATTTGTGTTTGTGTGTGTGTAAATTGTAGATGTGTGTGTGAAATATAAGTTGTGTGTGTGGTTTGTATTTATAATATGTAAAAAAAATTAATTTTTTTTTTTTAGTTTCCAACGGCTCCAACAACGGTTATATAATTTGAATTCTTCCGTCTTCACGCGTTCAAACCCTGACGACCTGGGGACGCACCAACTCGAGGACGCGGGGGGGGGGGGGGGGCGCGGTGTTTGCCGCTTCTTCGTCGCCTACGTGGAGGACGTAGGGGGGGCCGCGTGCGGCATACCCCACGGCCTTAGGGATGTGCAAGACTCCCATGACAACCATTTAAATTTCCACGTCACGTTTATTTTTTACGTTTTTTTAATTAAAACCAAATATTAAAAATTAATTAAAACCAAACCTTAAAAATTAAATAAAAGACATTACATAAAAATAAAAATAAAAAAACGACATTGCATGAAATAAAAAAAACATAAAAACGACAATTCCTAAATTAAAAAAAACTACTTATTAAAATATTTCTTCTGTCATTGTTCCGTCATCAATCAGATCGCCTCGAGGTCCACTTCGGTCCCGGAGCGGCTAAACAAAACATAATCCAACCGCGATTCCGCAATTTCGTTGTGGCGGTTGAATTGTTCAACGAGCCGGTCGACCTTTTCCTCGACGTTGTCTTTCGAAGACGAACCGGACGCATCTATCGGTCGCGGCCGATGGGGCGTCTAGGCGGAGGCATCTCGGGTTGTGGTTCAGTGTCGTCATCGAGGTCGATCGGGTCTCGAGCGTCGGAAAGGTCGTCATCCGGGGTCCTCCCACGTTTGGAACCCGTGCTCGAGTGAGGGGAATCGAGATTTAGTAGCCATTTAGGACCGGTACGCATCAACTCCCAACTTCGCATATGCTTAAACAGTTTCCCTTGAACTCGCGCATATTGTTCCATTGCCGTTGTGAAAATCCTGAATACGTTTTCGCCACTTCGTCGCATGTTGACCAAATTATTGTAAATGCCGTTGAACTTGGTGCACTCGGTACGAAGTTTCCGCCACTTCCCGTTAATACCGTCGTTGTTTCGGTACACCCCACGACCCATTGCCTCGTGGTAGTGGTCTAAAATGCGTTCCCACATCGATGTGGAAGTTTGGCTATTTCCTTTTTGCGAATCCATGGAAATAGCGAGCCACGATCTGACCACTTGAACCTCTTCGTCGGTCGTCCACGGAACCTTCGCCTCTTGCGCGTTTCGCGTATTGTTCTTTTGTCTATTATTTTTCTTTTTCTTTTTGGAGGAAGACGCGGAGGCTTGTGTTTCTATCACGACCTCTTCGGGTGATGCTTGTGGCGGTGGTGATGGAAGCGGTGGCGATTGTGATAGAAACGGTTGTTGGAAGGGTGCGTACGGGTAAGGTTGTAACGGGTATTGATATTGGTTCGGTGGTGGATATGGAAACGGGTATTGCGGTTGTTGCGACGAACTCGTAAGCATACTCGTAAATATGCAATTCTTGGAAAATTTGAAGTTGTATTCGCCGCGGAACATGTTTCGATTTGACGGGGGGGGGGGGGGGGGTGTTCGGATCGTTCTCCATATTTTTCTAAAGATGAAATGTTTGTAAATTTGAGAGAAATATGTGTGTTTGTATGTGTGTAAAAAGATGAGATGTGTGTAAAATTAGTGAAATATGGTATATATTTATAGTGTGTAAAAAAAATTAATTTTTTTATGCTTCCAACGGCTACAAACGGATATTTTTTTGAATTTGGCACCGTCTTCACACGTTCAGCAGACGACTGCCCTTGGACGCAACCCTTCGAGGATGCGCGCGCGGGGGGGGGGGGGGGTGTTTGGCGCGTCCTTCCTACTGACGTGGTGGACACGGGGGTGGCCGCGTGCGGCATACCGCACAGTCTAACAACTAGCTTCATTGCTAAAGGGCCAACGAGATCGTATTCAACTAGTCCTCTCAAACTCAAGCCTAAGTGGTTTGAGGGTAGCTCGTGCTCTTCGGCAATCTGTCCCTACTGGTCTAATGCTGAAGTGTTAGGCTTTTGCTTTGCGTCTGAACGGCTTCAATCATTCATTAAACACTTTATTCGGTGCATTACAAACAAAATTTGAGAAAAGGCTATAGACGTTTAAGAGTAAGTAGGGTTTCTGGTATGGCATTACCCTACTGTTTGAGCGTCCTTGCTGGAATCTTGACAGTATAAACAATAATTGTTCCCATCTCCCCCTGCTTTTACCTTTTTACGGAGGAAGAAGAGGGTGTAGTGAATGATAATGGTGATTGGAATCTTTGAAAATTACACAACTTTCCATATATTTGCAGGTACGTTCACGGGGATCACTGCCCACTTATTCGTAGGTTTTTTTTTTTTTTTTTTTTTTGTACATGACCCACTTCCTCAGATATTATTGTGGTAGGATTGATTACGATAGCTGAACGTCAAACTATTGCTTTTCTTTTGTGACCATCACCGATCCTAATACAATCCGTTATCAAGATAATATAAAAGATGATATCAAGAATAATTTATCTCCAATTCGTTTTATTATCTTTACCCCAAAAAATATATACTCAGCATATTTTATTTTTTAAATTGTATAGAATGTGAATAACAGACTTCAATTTGTTAGCTTATGCCCAGTATATTTTACTTTTTAATTTGTACAAATTGTTGAAAACACATTTCGATTGTTTAGCTTTTTAAAAATACTGTGTTATAACAATTTATAAAATATAATATCATAAAATGATAATAAGATAAATTATTAATATATAATTAGTTCAACTTATTATCATTGTCAGTTTGTTATTATTTAACGTGCAGGTTAGTTATTATTTAACGTGCAGGTTAAATATATTATGTTTTATTGAAACATTTGTATTGTAACATCTTGATTTTAAGTTTTATATAAAATGTTTCCATGTTTTCAATTATAAAAAAACTACATGATTTCTTATAAAAGTTTGAAATATAAAAAATAAAAATTATGTTTTATATTTATGATGATTTCGTATCAAAGTAATATGTCATATGATATTATGACCAACAATTATTACATTTAAGATATAATTGAGAGTAAATTACACTCATGGTCCTTGTGGTTTGGGTTAGGTTGTATATATAGTCTAAGTATTGGCAAAAGCACACGCCAGGTCCATGTGGTTTGCAAATCGCATGCGAGAAGTCCCTGTATCAGGTAAAAAGTCTTTAATACCCTCTCTTATTTCTTTTATCTTTTTATTTTTCTTCTTTTAATTAATAAATAAAAAATTAAAAATGAAAAAAAACTCACTCAACCCCAACCCATGTTCCTATCCATGTGAATTGTGACAAGTGTCATATTTAATAAAATTAATAATATTTTAAGACACATGTCACAATTTAACATAGGTAAGAACATGAATAGGAATAAAAAATAGGAAGAAATACGATCTTGTTTGAAAGATGACTCACATTGTTTATAAAGCCTACCTAAAATAAAATAAAAATGATATATATATATATATATATATATATATATATATATATATATATATATATATATATATATATATATATATATATATATATATATATATATATATATATATATATATATATATATCCACCGGTTAAAAAAATATTCATATATTTTATTTAAAGGGTTGATTACATAATATACCCTATACATTAGTTTTTTTTTCCGAATTAAAGATCATGTTTATTTTTTTTAAATAAGACTTTATATTTTGTTATCCAATTTGGCCGTAACATTTTTCATTTTTAGATTCGGCCCTTTCCTTTTTCCATTTTACGGATTAAACCTCAACTTGTTTCTTTTCTAGAAAATCCCTTACATCTTTGTGTAAAACGAAAGATTACCGATAAATTTGCTTAAATGTAGTCCTATGACTAAAGCCCTTGCGTATGGGTGAATGATTACTTATACTCGCCTAGATCCTCAATTGTAGTTCATGGTAGTCCGAGAGAAGAATTCTAGTTACATTGAGTATTGAAGATTAATGTCCAAAAATCTAAATTATATAGTATTGGGAGAACTCGAGAGGAAGTGGTTGATTTTGGCGACTTCGACTAAATGTGTTGCGGGGATGATGTCATATACTTATCTTGGCATCCACGATCCCACCGTACGCCCCATATTTGAACCGATCAGGATGATCGCCCATCATATTTGAGCAGACAGTTGCATCTTGCCATACACATCATATTTGAACCCATTGGGATGCCAAGATAAGTAAACAACATCACCCCTGCAACACATCCAACCGAGGTCGCCAAATCAGTCATCTCCTATTGAGTTGTCCTAATACCATATAAGTTAGATTTTTGGACATTAATCTTCAATGGAGAAACACAATAATAGCATCGGAGGAGATAAAGGAGGTTTTAAATGTTTTTTTCCAGACCAACGGCCTAGAATCAAGGCATCATTAGTGTACAACAAATGAGATAATAAAAATGCACCTCCCCCCAAAATGTCACTCAATGAAACAAATAAGCCGCAATAGCATCCTCAATAGCGACATCCATAACCAAAATAAAGAGAAAATAAGATAAAGGATCTCCGTGTCTCAGCCCTGTGTGTAATCAAAATTCTTTTGTTGGAATTCTATTAAATAAAATTGAGGATCTAGCCGAACATAAACAAGCATTTACCCAGACTTAAGGGCTTTAGTCTTAAGACTATATTTTAGCAGGTTTACTGGTAATCTTTCGGTATTACACCTCTTTAAAATAAAGTTGAGGTTTAATCTGAAAAAAATAGAAATGTGAGGTCCAAATAAAAATGGAAAAATGTAAGGGCCAAAATAAAAAATTAGAAAGATTTAAGGGCCAAGTCAAAATTAGAAAGATGTAAGGGCCATGTAGAAAAACAGAAAAAGATAATGATTTATTTTAAAAAAATAATATTAAGGTTTAATCTGAAACCTACAGGCTCTTTTATTTAAGGGTTAGAGCATCCATAATAGAAGCTTTTCATAAGCTTTTTCGAAAGCTTTTTCAATCAAAAAGCTATTCTTTTTTTAAGAAGCTATAGTGGAGGCTTTTTAAAAAATAAGGTTTTTCAAAGAGCTTGCTAGTTAAAGCTTTTTCACAAATAATATTATTCTATTATATATCTATTTTATTTATATATTTTTTCACATAATAAATAAAATAAGACATTAATTGAGGGATAAAAAAGTTTAAATAAAAAAACTCTCTATAGTATATGAAAAAGCTCAATGACTTCTAAAAGATGTCATATCCAAAAGCACTAAAAAGCTTTATGAAAAAAGGGATGCGAACATATATTGTCAAATGTATCGCGTCTATTTATGCTTTGACGTTCAATATTCATGGTGTTGGTATTGATGTCTCCTTTTCCTGAATGTTTGGAACTCATTTTCCCGGCGATTGCTGTAGCTCTCGTTAAGTGTATAACCCAAAGTAAAAGTACTCGGTAATGCCTTACCGAGTCATGTCCAACTCGCCCGATGATTTGTCACAAAAGAGCGTATATCAAGTTAACGAAACGAACTTTTTGCAACCCCACAGTGCCAAATTTGCAACACTTAACCCATCAGCTCCGAATCTGCCAACCCGTTTTGATCCTCGCAGATGAGACATACTCCCGTCTTCTAAAAATATGTCTGCAAAACTGCAAACAAATTCAATCCCGCAGGCTGTTCGACGAATTGCCTCAGAGAGTCAAACACGCGTCTAGAGTCGTTAACCTCATCCATGCCCAAAGTTTGGTACTTGGATTTGATTCCAAGGGGGAACTTGCCAACGCCATTGTCGACCTACATGCGAAATGCGGCAACATGGCCTTTGCTCAGAAGGCATTCGAGCTGTTGGAACGAAAAGATACACTGTCTTGGAACTCAATTTTATCAATGTACTCGAGGCGCGGAATGTTAGAAAAAGTTGGACAACTTTTTTGTGCCATGCAGATTTCTGGGATTTACCCAAATCAGTTCACTTACGCCATTGTTTTGTCGGTCTGTGCAAGATTGGCCGACATCGTGTTGGGGAAAGCAGTGCACGGTGACGTTATCAAAACTGGGTTCATGTGTGACTCCTTTTGTGAAGGATCGCTTATTGACATGTATGCAAAATGTAGCCTTGTTGATGATGCATGCGAGATATTTGATGGGTCAGTATGCCCTGACACAGTTTCTTGGACAGCGATGATTGCTGGTTATGTTCAAGCTGGTTTTCCCGAAAAGGCACTAAGATTATTCAAAGATATGTTGAAATTAGGTCATACACCAGACCAAGTAGCATTTGTAACTGTCATAAGTGCATGTATGAAATCAGGACATCTTGATGACGCACGCCATCTGTTCGACCAAATGCCCAACCCAAATGATGTTGCCTGGAACGTCATGGTTTCAGGCCATGCCCAAGAAGGGTATTACGATGTAGCTATTGAATATTTTCAAGACATGACTAGATTTGAGCTCAAACCCACAAGGTCCACTCTAGCAAGCGTTCTAAGTGCTATTGCAAGTACATTCGATCTTGACTTAGGTTCACAAGTTCATGCCCACGCAACCAAACGAGGGTTATCTTCCAATGTTTATGTTGGAAGTTCTTTAATCAATATGTATGCCAAATGTCAAGAAACGGGTCCCGCCAGGAGTGTTTTTGATTCATTAGATGAGAAAAATATCGTTTTATGGAACACAATGCTTGGAGGTTACTCCCAAAATAAAGATTCTCATCAAGTGATTGATCTATTCGTAAACATGAGACATTCCGGTTTCCAACCTGACGAGTTCACTTACACCAGTGTTTTAAGTGCATCTTCTTCTCTAAAAGATCCCGAAATAGGGAAACAATTGCATTCACTTGTGATAAAAAACAAGTTCCATATGAACTTATTTGTGGGAAATGCGTTGGTAGACATGTATGCAAAGTCCAACTCTTTACACGATGCTATAAAACAGTTTAACATGATCAAGAACCGAGATAATGTTTCTTGGAATGCAATAATCGTCGGGCCCGTTCAGGAAGAAGAAGAGGAATTCGCTTTCATCATGTTTCAGAGAATGCGAAATGACGGGATTGCCCCTGACGAGGCATGTTTTGCGAGCATACTAAGTGCTTGTGCAAATATTCAATCTTTAAGCAAAGGTAAACAGTTGCATTCCCTTTTAGTCAAGTATAATCTGGAAACCAGTCTTTATGCTGGAAGCTCGCTTCTTGATATGTATTCCAAGTGTCATGTCGTTTCCGATGCCCAAAAAGTTTTCGATTCCATTCCGGTGAAAAGTGCAGCTTCTATTAACGCTTTAATATCTGGGTACTCTGAAAACAACATTGAATTATCTGTGAATCTTTTTAGAAAGATGCAGTCTCAACGGGTAAATCCGTCAGTAGTTACATTAGTAAGCATATTAGATGGATGTAGTGAGCCTTCCAAATTAAATCTTGGAAGACAAATCCACAATTTAGCTATAAAATACGGTTTTGAAAGTGAATTCTTAACGGTATCTCTTCTCGTCATGTATTTCAACTCTGGGACGGAATCAGATGCCATGGTTGTCTTCTCGGAATCACCAATTCCGAAGACCAAGATTTTATGGACCGCTGTAATATCAGGATTGGCTCAAAACGATTCCGGTGATGAGGCGATCGCAATATACAAAGAAATGCGAAGAGAAAACGCAATGCCGGATCAAGCGACATTTGTCAGTGTCCTAAAAGCATGTGCCACGTCAGCATCGATACAAGACGGGCGCAGGGTCCACGCGCTTGTTTTCCACACGGGTTTTGACTTAGACGAGTCGACCGGGAGCGCTTTAGTCGACATGTACGCAAAATGTGGCGATGTTTCAAGCTCTTCACAAGTTTTCAAAGAAATCATTACAAAAAAAGGCGTGATCATATGGAACTCGATGATAGGCGGGTACGCGAAAAACGGGTACGCGGAGAATGCGTTAGAAGTGTTTGACCAAATGAGAGAGTCAACCGTAAAGCCCGATGACGTCACGTTTCTTGAAGTGCTCACGGCATGTAGTCACACAGGAAAAGTGTCGGAAGGGCGGTATATATTTGACACCATGACAAAATATTATAAGATTAAACCGCGTATGGAACATGTTTCGTGTTTGGTTGATCTATATGGGAGATGGGGTTATTTAAAAGAGGCTGAAGAGATAATCGATACACTTGAATTTAAACCGAACGCGGTTGTTTGGGCTACGTTTCTTGGTGCGTGTAGGAAACATGGGGATGAAAGAAGGGGAAAACGGGCGAGTGAAGAGTTGTCGAATTTGGAGCCTGAAAATTCGGCTTCTTTTGTGTTGCTTTCGAATATTTATGCGGCTTCTGGGAATTGGGAGGAAGTGAATTTTGTGAGGAGGGAAATGAAAGAGAAGGGGGTTAAAAAGCATCCAGGATGTAGTTGGATTAAGTTGGGAGGGGATACGCATTTTTTTGTTTCGGGAGATGAGTTACATTGCAGTTCGGGGGAAATATACGCGGTTTTGAAGGAATTGAAAGGAGTGATGAAGGATGATGGGTATGTTCTTGGAAATGAATCTGGTGTTCTTGATGTTATGCTAGATTAAGGACTTAATAAACATCCTTATTATATTTTTTTAATTTAACCCAATATCCAACTCGTGACTAGCTCAAGTTTGTCATCTGTAGTTGCATCTGATATAATAACTTTGACTAGAGGTATCTTATGGGCTTAACTCTAAAAAGTAAAACCCCAAGTAAAACGTAATCAACATTTTAGATTAATTAATCAGATCAATGAAGAAAAAGACTGAACTATCGTTTTGGTGTCATTGTTCCAAGATTAAACAAATGAAAACCTTAAAATTTGGAGAAGTGTTTTGCAATATAAGCAATGTTTAAAATGCGGTCCAAGTCTTTTGATAATTGATACTTGCAAGTAATGAACTCCGGATGTACTATAAATAACCATCTCTCTACCTTTGCTACACATCAATCCATTTCACCAAACTCTTTAATAATTTACGAATTACAATGGCTTCTTTTCAAACTCAATATTTCTTTCCACATTTCCCTCCACCGCCATCTCCCACCACCACACCGCCTTCTCATTTTGTATCACCACCACCTCCTGCTACCCCTAAACATTCACCACCACCTCCACATACCATCCCACCACCATCTCCCTCCATTTTAGTCCCACCACCCCCACATACCATCCCACCGCCGCCACGTACTGTCCCACCACCACCACATGCCATCCCACCACCGCCACACACCGTCCCACCACCACCACCACATGCCATCCCACCACCGCCACATACTATCCCACCACCACCACATGCCATCCCACCACCGCCACACATTGCCCCAACACCATCATCGCCTCCACATATGATCCCTCCACCGCCACCACATAACAACCCCCCACCACCACCTCCATCTCCCCCAGGAAACCACACCACTATCATTGTGGTGGTGTTTGTCTCATGTGGTGGTGTGTTCTTCTTGGCATTTGTTGTGGCGGCACTGTGGTGTTTTCTCAAGAAGAAGAAGAAAATGGTGCGCAAGGCCGAAAATGTGCACATTGATGAACACCGAAAGGTGTCAGAGCGTATCGTACAAGGACCGCATGGAACTGAAACTGTGATACTTTCGGTGGAAGATGATATACATATTGAAGAGGATATAAGGAAGAGTGAGATGGAGAATTTCAGAAAAGGGTTGCACTTGAATTCTGGTGACAAGTACATTGATGGTCTAGTTGATGCAGGAGAACCATCCTCTAGTTCCGGCCATCACCACCTACATGGTCAGAATACTAACAAGCCTTGAAATCGGATTGCTGAAGTTCTATGGTGGCGCAAGCTTCTAACTCAAAACAAATTTGTGAAAAGTAAAACAAATATTATTGTATTAATGTGGTGTGCAATTCTTTTTTACATATGTATATGAATTTCCGTTGACTTTTGTTGCTAATTGACAACGAAGTTGACAAGTTGAGGGTTTCAAAAGAAATGTGTAACTATAAAGAGTTTGCCCGATTATCGTTGCTACTGATCATTCAGGGTCGAACATAATACTTAAAAGGATATCGTGTTAATGAATCTACCATTTATGAATCTATACCAACCATTTCTTGAAAGCACTCTTCTAATATAAAATTATAATTCTTTTAAGGGTAAATTGCATAAAAGTCATTAAGTTTTTCAATTTTCTCGATTTTGACACTGCATTTTTAGTTTTTGCAATTAAGTCATTATGTTTTCAGAAAAGTTGCAATTAAGTCATTATGTTTTCCAAAAAGTTGCAAAAATGACCATATGACCGGATGGTAACAGGTTACCAGGTCATATGGTCAGATTTGCAATTTTTCAGAAAACATAATAACTTAATAGCAAAAATAAAACATAGTGTCAAAATCAAAAAATCTGAAAAAGTTAGCGACTTTTAGGGTTTATTTCATAAAAAACCCTAAATTTTCAACTTTTTTCTGTTTAAACCTAAAACTTTATTTGTTTTCGACGTTCTATAAGTCGACGGATTCGTAAACACGAATACATCGTGTAATGAATATTATTTAAACCAAAATATTATTTGTATGATTTATCGAATTTTACGCTACTATAGTCTATTATTCGAAATTATAACGTTTACTCGATAATTGATTCGAAATAGCGTATTGTAGTATTATAATTTTCAATAATACATTAGGAAAGTTATGAAAATTATATTTCAACGTATTATCCTAATTTGCGCTTTGGTTGACCTTTGTTGACCAAATTTGACGGATGTTACAGACGGGGTCGCAAGAAAGATATGCCAGCTACAAAAACGAAGAAAAATAATTTTCTTTGTAAAAAAATCTCTGAAAAATCGTTTAACTTGCAGATAAACTCGTAAATGCCTAAATTAACTTGAATAATATTCATTACACGATGTATTCGTGTTTACGAATCCGTCGACTTATAGAACGTCGAAAACAAAGCTCGTATGCAAAATATACAGCTATTATAAGAAAACAAGCCAGTGTAGCGAAATATCTGAACATATTCAAACAAAAGTCAGTAAAGCAAAGTTGTAGTATTACTTACGATCTTTCCAAGGATATAAAGTTCGTAGAATTTGGACATCGTATATGAAAGTTATGTCAATTACAAAAACGAAGAAACATTTTTTTTGGTGAAAAAATCACTGAAATTGAGGGTTTTTTCCGAAAAAAAAAAAAGAAATTAGGGTTTTTTCTGAAAAAAAAGTATGTATAACTGTAAAACCGGTTAAGGGGATAAATTAAAAAGTTTCTCCAAAATTTAGGTTTTTTTTGAAAAAAAATAAAGTTTTAGGTTTAAACATAAAAAAGTTGAAAATTTAGGGTTTTTTATGAAATAAACCCTAAAAGTCGCTAACTTTTTCAGATTTCTTGATTTTGACACTATGTTTTATTTTTGCTATTAAGTCATTAGGTTTTCTGAAAAATTGCAAATCTGACCATATGACCTGGTAACCTGTTACCATCCGGTCATATGGTCATTTTTGCAACTTTTTGGAAAACATAATGACTTAATTGCAACTTTTCTGAAAACATAATGACTTAATTACAAAAACTAAAAATGTTGTGTCAAAATCGAGAAAATTGTAAAACTTAGTGACTTTTATGCAATTTACCCTTCTTTTAATTGGCACCTCATAAATGTTGTACATAAAAACAAAAAAGCTTGTATTACATTGGCAAACAAAACATGTATCACGATACATGAGATAGATTATAGTTCAATCAAACCTGATTTTTACCTCAAACAAATTAATATGATGATCGTGATACGTACATGAGAAAGAAAATGTAAAATCAAGTAATCAACCCTAAATCCACAACAATGTAATAAATAAATAATAAAAACATTATTTAGTTCAATGCTTCAAATTCTTGTTTTTGAGAAGAAAAAAAAAAAAAAAAAAAAAACTCACAACGATACCTTAAAAAGAAGGGTGTTGTAAGTTTTTCATTTGATTCTCTTTCCACGAGTTGAAAATACAATATGATATGTATAAATACATATTGTTTTATATAGACCGACACACGTTGACCTACATACATATACACATATATACATATACACATGCACTTAAACTTTTATTTACACACACACACACACACACATATATATATATATATATATATATATATATATATATATATATATATATATATATATATATATATATATATATATATATATATATATATATATATATATATATATATATATAGGGTTAGGATCCGGTAGGAACCCAAAATCCAGTAGAAACCGCGAGAACTCTTCTCGTCCAATCATTCTCATAAGTGCAATAACGTCAAAACGTCTTCATTCGGCGTGACGCAATCACGTGCGACGCACGTCCACGGAACGAAATACGAACTCGAGTATTTAAGTGAGTTTTTTTTTCTCGTTTTTTTCTTTTTTCGTTTTTTTTTCGTATATTTATTTATTTTTTATTTTTTTAAAAAAATTATTTTTTTTTTCAATTTTTTTATTTTCGATTATACTCGGTTTTTGGATTTTTATTTTTTTATTTATTTTATTTATTATTATTTTTTTTGAATTCTACAGTACTCGATTTTTAATTTTTTTTTGTTTTTTTTTAATTTTTATGTATATTTTTTAATTTTTAATATTTTTTAATCTTAATTTTAACGTTTTTTTTCGTATCTTTAATCTAATAATTTTGGATCATGATATTTTTAATCATAACGTTTTGGATCATGTATTTTTGGATCATAACATTTTGGATCATAGTTTTTCTGCATATTGGATTATAAGTTTTGAATTATTTTGTCGTTATATGTTTTTTTAACTCGTTTTGGATCATAACGACTTTTGGATCTTGAATCATAACGAATATTGCATCTTTGATCATAAGTTTTGAATCATAAAACATATTTTGGTTTTAATATTTTTGGATTATATGTATTTTTTTTGCTATTTTGATGTGTTTTTTTACTTAAAATATAAAAATGAACATGGAAAAAACTTTTTTTTTCAAATTTATTTTTGCAAACTTACTAATATAATATCTACAATTATCCATTAAAATTTCATAATTTTTGGAATTTTTTTAATTTTTGATTTTTTATAATAATAAAAAATAAAAAAAATATTTTTTTTTCAAATTTCCATGATTGTGCTTGTTTTGTAGAGAATTAAATTTTAAAAACTTTGGTTTTTTTAGAATTTTTTTTACAAAGGAAAAAAAAAGTTATGGCCCAAAAACTAAGCGGGGGGAATAAAAAAACCCAGCAAACCATGTAGCGACAAGTGTCGCAATCTGGTGGGGGGTCTCGTTGCAATTACCATATTACCCTTATTAATTTGTATTATCCACCCAATAGTTTTGATTTTTATACAAGTAGCCCCCAAGCTTTTAAGATGTGACATTTTATTCATATTGAATCTTATCCACCCATTTTTCATGATTAAAGGTCCAGATTTGTCCTTACAGTTCTTATCAGATTTTGGGTTCCTACACGATCCTCTTTCTATATATATATATATATATATATATATATATATATATATATATATATATATATATATATATATATATATATATATATATATATATATATATATATAGACACACACACACACACACACACAATTGCTGCATTAACTCACGTTTTAAAAACATAATGACCTCACATGACTTGTAAAGATTGACACTTGACCCTATCACCATGCCATGTCTCATGCCATTTAGAACTTTGGTCAGATGACACTAAAATTATCAACAAAAAAGTGAAAAATGAGGAGCATAGGCAATAGGTATGCCAATAAGGCTAGGCGGTATAGGGTGGAACGCGCCTCGCGTCCCGGCCACATGGCCTTGGGGAACGCGTGAATGCCCCTCCCCTCGTGTCCTGCGTCGCCTCCGTGGGCACAACGAGGAACACTCATATGATTATTGAATGTAACATATTTTTTTAATTACTAAAAATACATTTTTTACTTATATGTAATACCACACAAATTTACGCATATTACACACTTCATTCTACACTTTTATCACACATTTCACATCATTATACACCTTCAATATCTCTAAAAAATGGATAAAAATCTAAACACCCCACCATCTATCCAAAACACCAACCCGCAATAATCCTTTTTGATTAAACATCATCCCGCTACATTTCGATGAATATAATCTTAATTATTCACCGAATTGTATATTTAGTAGCTTACTACCCGACTCACCACAACCAAACAAATAACCACCATTTGTACAACAAAACCCATTTCCACAATCACCACATGTTCAACCAATTCAATCACCACCTACTCAATCATCAGCAACACAATATCCACAACAAAATTCTCTCGACGATGTGGTATTGGAAACTCAACCACCCGAACCCTCGAGGAGGAAGAAAAAATCTTCGTATAAAACAACAACCCGTTTTCATGAAGCAATGGGTCGGAGAGTTTACCGGAATAACGGCGGCTTAACCGGTAAATGGAGAAAGTTGCTAGCGGCTTGTAAAAAATTCAACAACATTTACAACTTGGTAAACCAACATTGAACTAGTGAAAGTCAATTTAACGTTTTTAGTAATGTTTTAGAACAATTCGCCTAAGAGACCGACAAACCTTTTTCGCACTTGAAAGCGTAAGAGGTTTGCAAAAAAAGGACAAAAATGGGTTCTTACTCCATCAACTACATCGGATTCCGGTTCGGGGTCCAAACAGGATAGGAAAACAGAATTATACGAGTACGTTTCTGATGCTCAACACCCAATTGACCTCAATGACAAAAGCGATGAATTTCCATTGGAAGAACCACTTCCCCGCCCGATGGGCCGCGATAAGGCAAAGCGATCCGCCTCTTCCTCGTCAAACAAAGAAAAATCGGCCAACAAAATAGATATTTTAGTCGAAAGATTTGACCGCCATATTAAAATACAACAAGAAAAATGGCTTTAAAGCGCGAGCAACAAATATATCATTATTGAGAACTTCTACGCTCGCCAACCAACTGATTAACGGACCAAGACCTCGATATACTCGAAGGTATGGAGGAAAAATTCGTAAAAAATATTTAGATTAGTCTTTTATTTATTTGATGGGATTTTCTTAATATTTTTTATTGTAATATTTTTTAATTAATATAATGTTTTTATTTAATTTTAATGTATTGTTTTTATATTATTTTTTAAATTAATTTAATGTTTTATTTTAACAAAAAGATATAAATTAAATGATGATATAGAAATTAAAATGAATCCTAGTGTGGTGAATATTTTTCTGATGGGTGCTACTAAATAGACACCCAATATACATCTATAAATAAAAGTTAAACATTTTTAACCAATCATATCCGTTTTTTCTGGAAAACATTGTAGTTCCAACAAATAAAAAACAGTTGACCTACTTAAAAATAATGATTAAGATGTATAAATAGTAAAAAATAATGTCTTTTTAGCTATCCTGATTATGTTCCAAGGATGTCGTGACAATAATATGACAATATTTCCATTCCCTAGAGCCTAAGAGAATAGACTATAGAGGATTTTTTGGGATAACCTGGTCTAGGTTATGTTTGTAACCGCAGGTGGCTTCCAAGCAACGTTGTGCCCTTTATTGAAAAAATAATAATTATATAATTTAAAAAATCATCTTAGAATTATTTTAATATCAATGTTACGAGGATATATTTTAGTGACGACAAGTCGTCCATGCATGAAAGCTAAAACTTTAAAAAAAAATTTAGAAACAAATACTTACGTCGTTGTAGGGCCAAACACAGCGACCCTATAGTGGCGAAAAATACATCATCCCTAGTTAAAGACCTTGTCAGTACTAAAACTGCATTTTCTTATAGTAAATTAACGGTAGTTTAGGTTTTAGTTGAATGAACCAAAATTGTTGTAAAATCAGGAAATAATGATCACAGTTACAAAATATCCCTTTCGATTAAACAAAAAACCAACTAATTTACTCAAAATAATAATACATCATAAGTTCATGGTTACGTTAAAAGCATTAAAATAGTTCATCTTGGCTTTTCACTTCAGTTGTATCTACTTATCGTTCGTTATTTAAAGAACTGTACAAGTTGGGGCTAGCCCATTTGGCTAACAAGGTGATTACTAACAAGGAGGTCATGGGTTCAAACCCTGACACTAACATAACAATGAGTAGTTTAGGAGTAGGAGTAGGATAGATTTGCCGTTCAAAAAAAAAAAATTAAAGAACTGTATCTTGGTTTTCAATACCTTTCGATTGTCTATCGTTGCTTGTAGAAAATATATTAATCTTAATAATATTTTCAACAGAACGCATATTCATGTACATTAAGAAAAATGGTACATTTGGTTCTCAGTACAGAAGTTCGCAATCCAAAAAGAAAAAAAAGATGCAAGGGAAGAAGATAACTCCAATGTGTGCATCGATCGCTATATGCCAAGGGATACATACAAAATACTAGAAGACAAAAAAACATTAACAATGCCAACAGAATGTACGAAACAGACCCTGCTATACATATATCCTGTGTGAGTGCATTATTTGTCATTGATGTATGCCAACATTTATCAACTTATTAATGGTGTAACTCATTTAGAGTTTCAAATCTGACGGGTATGAATGAAGGAGGTAACAACCAAAGGACGAAGCATAGATTGTTGCCCGTCCAAGAATGACCACTAATGTCCAATGGGTTTTGCTGATGAAATGTTGTCCTTCCTTCTGGCATATATGATGTCTCTTTGACGGTATTGCATGATACATATTGTCCATTAATATTCTAATACTTTGGAGAAGTGTTTTGCAATACATTCAAAGCTTAAAATGTGCACCAAGTCTCTTGATACTTGCAAGTAATTATCTCATCATGTACTACAAATAATCACTTCTCTACCCGTTGCTACACATCAATCCATTTCACCAATCTCTTTAATAATTGACAAATGACAATGGATTCTCTTCAAACTCAATATTTCTTCCCACATTTTCCTCCACCACCATCTCCCACCGCAACACCACCATCTCCTTCTGCCACCCCTAGACCTTCACCACCACCTCCACATACGGTCCCACCACCACCGCATGCCGTCCCACCACCGCCGCATCCCATCCCACCCCCGCCACCGCATGCCGTCCCACCACCGCCACACATTGTCCCACTACCACCGCCGCCTCCACATATGATCCCTCCACCGCCACCACATATCAACCCACCACCACCACCTGCATCTCCTCCAGGAAACCACACCACTATCATTGTAGTGGTGTTTGTTTCATGTGGTGGTGTGTTCTTCTTGGCATTTGTGTTGGCGGCACTATGGTGTTTTCTCAAGAAGAAGAAGAAAATGGTGCGCAAGGCCGAAAATGTGCACATTGATGAACACCGCAAGGTGTCAGAGCGTATTGTACAAGGACCACATGGAACTGAAACTGTGATACTTTCGGTGGAAGATGATATACATATTGAAGAAGATATAAGGAAGAGTGAGGTGGAGAATTTCAGAAAAGGGTTGCATTTGAATTCTGGTGACAAATACAGTGCTGGTCCGGTTGATGTCGTAGAACCGTCCTCTAGTTCTGACCAGGATCACCACCGCCAGAAACCCTGAAATGGGATTTCTGAAGTTTCTATGACGGCGCAAGCCTCTAATTCACAAGAGATTGGTGAAATGAATTAAATAACATTGTACCGATTAATTTGGTCTGCAATCTTTTTCATTATTATGTACCGATCGATGTATATAAATGTGCGTTTGCTTTCTATCCTAATTAACAACCAAGTTGACTAGCCAGGGACTCGGGGTTTCAATGACGTGTGCCCGATTGCTGTTGCTACTTCAACAAAATCTTGTTAATGAATATACCACTTCTTGAAAACATTCTTTCAATATAAAATATAGTAATTTTTTATTCAAGAATTATAAAGTAAGTTACGTACTTTAAAATCTCATTATAACATTCCCTGTGACCATTCACGCTTGCAGTCGCCACTCGCCATATCACCAATCCCACTTGCACTTGCACCCCAAAGCTATGCACCATCCGCAAACTCAAAACAAATGATAAGAACATTACAATTTTTGTCGATCGACATGAATTGAACGCCAAATGCAACACAAATCATAAAACCAAAGCAAGTTTTGTCCATTGGAAATATATTTTTTACTTATTAATTCTATGAAGTCCTGACGATCAGATTGAATGACCGATTACAATCAACAAGAACACAACAACAAAATAATAATTCTCAAAAAGGTTTTTTTTTTTTTTTTTAATTTCAAAATGTAATAATAACTCTCAAAGGGGTTTTTCTTGAATTTCCCAATCAATTATCTAAACCAATTACTAAAATAAAGTTATCTAAATCAATGATCTAAATCAATGATCTAAATCAATTACTAAACCAATTATCTATATATATATATATATATATATATATATATATATATATATATATATATATATATATATATATATATATATATATATATATATATATATATATATATATATATATATATATATATATATATATATATATATATATATATATATATATATATATATATATATATATATATATATATGAGATGGTTCAAATAAAACACTAGAAAAATAAAAGCAAGATAACAGAGAATACAAGTATTTTCATATTTAATATTCAAAGATAAATTTATAGTAATTTCTAATGTGCATATTAAAGTATGATTAGTCATATATTCATTGTTGAATAGTGACATAATGTTGTATATACAAAATTCGTGTAGAATAATAATAACATAAAAATCAGTGTTTCACGTGTTCTTTTGAACTCCGTACAACTTTTCTATCCCTTCTCTTTTTTGTAAACACGGGTATTACATAAACATAAGTTTTCAAAGTAGGATAACCGAACATCGAGGGTCCACGACTAGGGAGAGTGCTACATTGAGCAAATAGACAAAATAAAGGAGGGTGTGTTGAGGCCACGCGGGCCACTCAAGTCAACGTAAAAAATAATGCGGCCATGTGAGATCAATAGGCCCATGATGTTCATAGTACAATTTATGCGGGCCTCGCAAATGCATGCCAAAAGTCACGCGGGCCATGCCAAGACTATGCAAAAATTCTTTGTTTTTTAACATATTTGCTCCCACACAAGTCCAAATGCATCCAAGGCTTCCCAAGCACTTATTAAACCAAGGGATGACTGATTTTATGGTTTCCCAACCCAAAATACACCTCATAACCTCAACAAGCTCATGACTCAATCATTAAGCACTTAATGCTTATTTTCCATTCTTTCAACAAGTGGTGGAGTTTAACAGTACTATGAGTCATTAATTTCTCAAAGACCCAACCATTTAATCATTAAGGAATCAATCAATTGGTCTTCCAAGTTGGATTCTACCCAAAGCTTACACTCACATTTCCATGAGAACTAAACAATATAGTTCCCAGTTCAATTCAATCAATGTATTCAATAGTTAATCAAATTTATCCAACTTTAAGTGAATAGAATCACAAGAAATCTCTCAAAACAAGAAGTCCTTCAACCAACACATCCTTAGGAGCCAAAGTACCACAAGATTCATCTCTTACTTCATTAATTCATGAATCTAGGGTTCATATAACCTAATTCTATGGTGTTCTAGAGATTCAAGGGTCAAGTTCTCAATATCAATTGGTTGGAATCAAGAGGAAACCATTAAAATGATTTCATTCATCTAAAACTCCTCAAGGAATCCATCTAACACTAAATTGAATAAAAAATCTCATCAGAACACATTTCTAAGGTTTACAACACCCATTTCAATCAAACAATTGGATCTAGATCATCCATGGATTGGATGTAGATCACATCATGGACTAGAATCATAAACTAACACTTGGGATCCTAGGATTTCCTCCCCCAATCTAGAAAAACTCGGATATAACTAAAACCCCCAATTCACAATAGGTTTTTAAGCTAGAAATGAGGAGATTATACTTTAGTTTGCAAGGAGTCTTCAAGCACTTGATGAATCTTCATTAACTAGCATAATTTCCTCTCTAATCCTTAGAAAATCGCCTCTCCTACTTCCCTCTTTTTCTAATTTTGTTCAAGTGCTGAAAATGGGGAGAACCCCATCCTAAAACGTTGCATCTTTCATGATATGACAAGAATGGTCCCTAAGGTTCAAGTATTATGTCTAACAACTCCCAAATAACCAATCCCTCAAGTGAAACTCTCATTCTTTTTTACTTTTGCACTAAGAAATATAATTTATTTTCACCTAAGCCATTTACTAGGTCAACCCTAACCCATGGTTTGACAATTTAGCGAAAATGACCCTTTTCACTAAATTCTTCACAATTTGGTCTTTCTTTATTGACTTAAGGAAGTGCTTGACTTAATCTAAGTTTTACATCAATTCCATCATTATATTTTATTAATCTTCTATGTCCTTGACTAGTCAAGTTAACTAGGATAAATTTAGACGAATTATCAATTTTAGTTTTTATGACTAAATTTCTCATTTTTGGTAAAAACTGAAATTTTAAATCACCATGTCATTTGTTAAAACTTTACTTTGGCTCATTGAACCATATTCTAGACATATAAAAAATTAAATTAATTAATTAATAAATTAATTTTATTTATTTTCAAAAATAAAATTTTATTTTATCGATTTAAGTCCAAAACTTCTAGGCCCAAAACAAGGGTTTTACACTACATAATCATACTTTCAATTTTTTTCTCAATTAGACATCGTACTTTGAAAAATCTACTCAATTTTAGCAGTGAAAATGGTATCATATTTTTATGAATTTTTATGATCAGTAGATTGAAGTACAGTGTTGTGATAAGAAAAAAAATGAAAGTAGGGTGTTAATAAACAACTAAATGGAAGTATGTAGCTATTTATTGTGTTTAAATAGACAAACTAACTGAAAGAAGAAAACACTTTCCTTTAACAACCTTCATTTATTACTCCAACTCAACCCAAATTGATATGCCCTGAATAATAACAACCCGCCCTTTATATCTTTTGAAGGGACCCAACCTGATTTTAACGCACGTAACTACTAAAGAATCTTTCCCCTGTTCTACTTCGTGCCTCCCACCAGCTACACAAATGACATGCTGATTAGAGTATTAATTTATTAATATTCAAGACAAAAGAGATCAAAGAATAATTTTGCAATAAGAAAATCAATGAAAGTAGGTTGTTACTTCTTGAAAGAAAATTAGTATACAACGTATGTAGTGGTGGGCCTCCACTTGCATATCTACCTAGAGAATTAGAAAGAGGAACGTGAGTCATAGTCATAAGTTGGGCAACTCTTGATGCCAATAGAATGACCTAAATTCATAAAAAAGATGTGTGAAGTGATAAGATTTTATCAATATGAAAACATTTGATAAATGAGCGCTCATTGTAGGAAATACTAAATAGCAAGGTGTTATATTCTTTTTACCAATATAAGTAATGTAGTTACAGTTTGTGTCCACAATAGCAGTGTACTTATATGTTTTTACTGATAATAGCAATATGTAAGATGACGTTTCAATGTACTTGCAATTCCTTATCCCTAATAACAACAAACTTTTATTTCTTTACCGATAATAGCAATATGAAGCGAATAAAGTACATTGTCCATATTGGTATGGAAATATAAGTATGCATGTTGCTATTATGGTAAAATAAAAATACATTGCTATTTTGGGTAACAAAATGAATAATATAGCCATTACCGGAAAAAGAAATGTAAGTACATTGCTGTTATGGATGAAAAACAGTATGACAAGAAGTATGGATGTTGCTATTGTTGGTAAAAAGTAAATTATTATTCCCCATATTTTGTTGAATAAAAATAAGTAATCAAATAGTAATGACAAGGAAGATAATTGAGATAATTAAAATATGCCAAGATCTAACAGGATATTAGTAAATTGATGAATGACCTAGAATTATGAAGAGAGAGAGAGAGAGAGAGAGCGATAGAGAGAGTCACTAAGGCTGTGCGGTATGCCCCATAACGTGGGGGTGCATTCTACCAATTCAACATCAAGAACGCGGTGAACACTGCCCCCTTAGGTGCGTCCTGCATCCTCCGGATGTCTTCTATGAAACGCCTTGGAACGCAGGTTTGGAGGTTGGAGGTGGAAGTTGGCCAATCAAAAAAATATAATTTTTATTTTTTAATTACCAAAAAATATGATGTGGAAATTAAAAGAAAGCCTAAGACTGTCGGGCATTTCCTAGGGTGTGTTCTTGGGTTGTCATGGTGACGTGTCACTGACGTAGCAACTATCATAAGATGTCATGGTTGTCTTGCACACCCCATAGCCTAACTGAATCATATATATACAAACATATCCATCACCATTTGCACGGGACCCGCCATACAATATGCATGATTGAGATTTAGCATATATGAATCCTCCATGCTTCAGATGATGGCAATTATATATAAATAGAATTCCTCTATAAATATGTTCAAGGGTACCTTGTCGTCCCTATTTATAAAAATAATTTCGTCAACAAATTAGGTATTAGAACACCTTATTTATAGATGGAGAAAAACAGAGAGACTCACCTTGCATGGGCCATCGATAACTTTAACTGCATCTTTTACTGACACAATGTTCTTAAAACAAACCCGAGCAAATATTTTCTTATCTCTCTTGACCTAATAATCTCGACCTCTGCTCTATCTGTAACACCCTTCAAAACCTGTTAGAAAAATATTACATTTGCATAGTCATAGAGTTCCAAGAATGGCTAGTCATTTAGCTACAAAAACCCACCCGAAAGGCTTCATCGCCACTGTATGTGATTATACCAAATTTGAAGTACTGCACAGAATCAAGACATATAAGATATTGAACTAAACGACTTAATTAAGCAATGAGCAATCTCTATAAAACGTAAGCTTACTCCAGCTAGACAATATAATGGATCTCAATATTTGATCAAATATCAAGTATACATTGTGATATTATATCCAAGTTAGTTGTTTGAAAAGTAAATATCTTTATTTTGTGATTATAAAAAATACTTTAGAATGTTAAAGGTCATTTTAGTGTGAAGAGTGACATTTATAGTTTCTGGTGTTGCTAGAAATCCTAAGTGACATTCATAGTTTCTGGTGTTGGTAGAAATCCTAATAGGGCATCGGGTATCAGAAATGAATGAGTTGATTTTGGTAGAATGGGTAAGTTTTTTTTCCTAACAATAGAAACGAGCTAAAGAAAAAAAAATTATCTACATGTTGAAATAAATTACCCACTAGAAGGTGCTTTTGAATGTGGTGCACTTACATTAAGACGTGTAATTAAGGATCATAAGGATAGGCCTACAAGTGAATAAGTTTTGTGGAGCTGGGAAGTAATATATATTTTTTTACAAATAATGGATAAAATATATATGATTTTATACTTCTATTTCTTTCTAGTTGAAAGAACAATGCTTTCTATAATCAAGAAATATCAATGTACTTCCATTGCTTTCGGTACACCATTTAACTTTCAATTTCTTTCTTATTAAGACACCATCCTTTGAAAAATCTACATAATAATGGCATTGCACTTTCAATTTTTTTTCCTTATTTCAATATATGGTGTAGTTTTGAGTTAAAAGAATCAACTTATGATTTTCTTTTTGAAAAAACTACATAATATTAGTGGTTTTATAATTCAAGTAAATACTACTTGTGCCCATATGATTTTCTTTGCACAAAAGTTTGTAGGCTTTGAGTGATTTTACGTTCTCGTTAGTGGCACAATCGTGCTTGTGGTACACGAAGGATGGTTAATAGCTCGGCTTACTTAAGGGTCAAAGAGTGATAAGACATGTGGCGTAATAAACCTCAAACATGATCATGTTATTTCAATCGACATTATCTCGACCATATAAGTAACATTTCATATGAATATGTCACAATACATGTGCTGACACCATAAGAATGATGCCTTTACAAAGACCATCGAACCAAAGGAGTGAATATAGTTCAATAATACAAAGCTAATATTCATAGGAAAAGTGAGCCATACAATATATGGTCCCAAAAGGTATTAAATTCAATTAGTTCATAAGTGACAAAGAAAACCTCTAATCAAACTGGGGGCAAGCATGGTTTGATTTAGTTCTGTTTGATTAAAAACAAAACTGAAAAATAAAATTCTATTTTTGATTAAAAAAAGTCGTCAGGTCCGTGTTTTTTTATTAAGTTTTTGTTGTCATTTGATTTTTCTTTAATTTCTTTGTCTTTTTCTATTAACCATTTGTAAAATTTAACAAAACAATAGTAATTTACTAAAAATATGATAGAGGATTTACAAAGTGAATTATTGTTAATATTATTATTCTAATTGTTAATGGAAATGGTAAAGTTATAATAGACTTATAGTGTTAGGTATAAAACACGTTTTTGGTACATCTTTTCAGTTCGGCTTTTACATGAAGAAGCCAAATCGAACCCAAAATTTTGTTTTTTTCTCTCTAAAAACTGATTTTCCGATAACTTTAGGTTTTTGTTTTCATTTCAATTTTTATCACATCCTTGAATCCGACGACATGCCATATGTTAAGTACACGAAAGTTTGAACCCATGTGAATTTAAGAGCACCGAAAGAGTCCTTATCGGGCCTGCCATATAAATCTAGTAAATGATAAACATATATACTAACTATATGCAATTTTGAATAAACGTGTAACAAGGAACAAGAGGATTCCTTACAAGTTTAGTATTCGAATTGACATGTCAAAAGAAGTCAATATTTTATGTAAGTATGTCAAACGAATGTATCAACGAGCTTTCAATGTCCATGTCTGAATAGACAACTAAACAGCGAAATCAAATAGCTAACAAGCCACATCAATCAGATGTAATATTGTGAGGTTATGAAAACTTTACTTGTTAAATTCTTAATTTAAAAAAAAAAAAAAAACTATTATAAATAAATTTACAATCATTGTAAAACCTCTCTCATAGTTATCTAAAGAATCAAGAATGATATATGTTGGATTTTGGATAACTAGACAACTTGTATATTTTATAAATATTTATATGTTATCTTATTATGTATTATATAATTATTCATATGCAATCGACCATAACAGAACTATGCCCGACTGTTTTCCGATCCAACAAAAGCCTTACACTTTCCGCCTTTTCCCATCTTTCCGAAGCAGCATACATATTCGCCATAACAACATAACCCGACTGAGTGAACTCGGCATGCACTTTCTCAACCACCCGATTTGCCATTTCCATATCCGAGTGAACTCGGCACGCACCAAGTAAAGCCCCCCAAACCGACTCATTTGGTCTCACAGGCATCTCGGTCACTACCCGATACGCATCTTCCAACCTGCCCGCCCTGCCCAAAATGTCAACTAAACACCCGTAATGCTTCACATTAGCGTACACCCCATATTTCCCCATCTTACCAAAAATTTCTAAACCTTCTTGAACAAACCCCGCATGTGCACAAGCTGATAAAACCGATAAAAACGTGATTTCATTCGGTGTCACGTTAGATTTCTCCATTTTATTAAAGAACTCAAGAGCTTCTTTACAATACCCGTGGATCGAAAAGCCCGAAATCATTGCGTTCCAACAAGAATTGTTTCTTTCAAATTCCATTATGTCTTCAAATATTAGTCTCGCATTCATTAAATCGCCACATTTTGCGTACATATCGACTAAACTATTCAAAATGAAGTGATTAAGGTTGATTCTTTTGCGAATAATTATTTCGTGAAGATCTTTACCGGTTTTTAACGAACCCAATTGAGCACAAGCTGATAAAGCACTTGCAAATGATATTTCATCTGGTTCGAACCCATCGGATTCCATTTTGGAAAATGCTTCTAGAGCTTTTTCAGAAAGACCATTTTGAGAGTACCCGGAAATCAACGAGTTCCAGTTCACCAAATTTCTAACGGGAATCTGATTAAAGATTTTCTCCGCGTTTTCCACATCACCGTTCTTGAAATACCCTGAAATCATCGATGACCAAACGAAGAAGTTTCTTTCTAGCATGGCCTCAAAAACATCTTTAGCAGCTTTCATCTGGCCATTACTTGCATACCCTTCAACCATAACAGTCCAAGTAATCACATTTTTCAGTGGCAATGGAACCTGATTAAAGAAACACCTGGCCATGACTGTATCACCTGTTCTAGCATACCCTTCGATCATTTCGATCCAAGAAACTGCTGTCCTATCGGACATCTTGTTAAATAAGTGTAAGGCAGGTTCTGTTGCTGCATTCTTCATGTACCCACTTATCATGGCATTCCATGTAACGACATTCTTCACAGGCATTTCATCAAACAGTTTGCGAGCGTCGATCACGTTACAGCATTTACCATACATGTTCACTATTGAGGTTCCTACCACTACATCAGACTGCAGTCCGGCTTTGATTGATTCGGAATGCAATGCCTTTCCGTAGTTAATCATGGAAAGAAATGCACAAGCTTTAAGAACCAAAGGGAGTACACTTTGTAGAATAAGTGGGTTTCGACGATTTTGGGTGTAAATTAAAAGGGTTTCTTTTGGTTTGCCATTAGAGATGTGAGCTCTAATGGATGAATATAAGTTTGATGATGCGTTTGGTTGATTGATCCTATTGCAGAAATCTGATGTTTTTCCAACTAATTGGGTGTCTGCTTGAATATTATGTTTCAATCCAAAACGGGTTTCGCAACACATTTTAATATCACCGTCAAAATTGGTTCTTCGTAGATGGAGATTCTTCACTCCAAATCGTTCTATCTAAAACCGATTCCATTCCTTGATACCATCGGAAGCTCCTCGCTGGAACTTCATCGCTCTCAAGTTGTCAGGTTTAGTTATCTTTTACGGATATCCCCAAGGTTGTAAAAGAACGGAACGTACGAGCAAATCGTATGTGAACTATTTGGAGGGGAGTTCGTTCGTTTATTTAATAAATGAATGGACATGAACACAAATTCTCGTTCGTTTAGTTAAACGAATAGACATGAACAATTGTCTCGTTCGTTCAATTATGTTCGTGAACGTTTGTTTATGTTGTTCGTTTACGTTCGCTTATAATTGTTCATTTAAGTTTATTTTTTATTTATATATGTTCAAATGTATTTGATTACATTACAATATTATGTGTCCTTTTATGTTCATATATGTTCAATTGTGTTTATTTATCTATGTTCGTTTATGTTTGTTTGTTTATGTTCGTTAAGTATGTTCACAAACATAAACGAACGAACATGGACAATAAAACTTGTCCGTTTATCCGTTCATGTTCGTTTGTTTGTTCTGCTAACTTCAAAATTCGAACCATATATAGAAAACTCAAAAAAATATATAAATTGAAACCCAAGCAAAACCGATAGTACGATTTTAATTTTACAAAAACCGAAAATTTTCGATGTGATGCAGTTTTAATATATAAAATAACCAAAAAAAATTGAACCGTGCCGCATGGTAAAACCAAACCGCAAACCACATGAAAAAAAAACTGACGTTTTTAGACTTATCAAAATGATTACTATGTCTACTAAATTGCATTTGAGACTAAATCAAATTCGTCACGATATCCCATTAAGACCGGACGGAGTGTGTCCACCGCAAGGGATGGGAAGGATGTGATGATCACCGCATCCTCAGGTTCACCTCTCTCTCTCTCTCTCTCCCCCCCCCCAACCTAAAAAAAAAAATACATTCCAATTTCACGTTATGCAACCATTTCCAACTATGCTCACCGCAAACTATTCATCAACTTCTTGCTTTTTTCTGAATACGTCCCACAAACTTGAACGTGTTCTCGAAATCCAACCCTTACCCGAATACGTTCCCAAAATACAACACGTGATCGAACCTTCCAACCGTAATATGAAAGGCAAAGTGGCAAGTACTTCGTGGACAACGGAGTAAGAAATGGTGTTGGCCTATTCATGGATTGACATTTCGGAGGATGCAACTGTCGGAATATTGCAAACGACTAAACATTTTTGGCAATGCGTCATAGATCGGTTTCATAGAGAAATGGGTCGAATCACTTATCGTACAAAACATGGGTTGACTACTAAATATCGAGATGTTAACCGTGTAGTTATGAAGTTCAACAACTTAAAACCCAACGTAACAATGGACAAAGTGATCAAAACATTTTCAAGACGATGCTAGACATATGTCGATATGAGAATCACATAACAACGTTCAAATATCTTGAGCTTTAGAAGATCGTGGAATCGTGTAAAAATTGCATGAAGTAAACGTGCAAGAAGCAGGGGCAGCTAGAAAAAGAATAAAAACATCTGAGACAAGTTATACAACTTCCTTGAATACTCGTATCAACATAGACTTGAACAAGGATGACAATGAACTTGAATTACAAGTCTGACCCCTCAATAGAGATAAGACGAAAAGGAAAGGCTCTTCGTCTAGTGTGTCACAATCATAAACAAGCGACGATATCAAGGAAATGGCAAAGGCATTCGATCAATATAATATCAAGCTTGAGGCACAAATACAGTTCGAACAATAAAAGTTGGCTAAAAAAGAAAAAGCCTGCCAAGAAAAACAAAAGTCACGCGAATATAAACAAATATTAAAAGACATGAAATTTTTAATGATACAAAGGGACGATCTTGAGGGGGAGACATTACAAATAATGTTACAGTAGAAGGTGGAAATCATGTAAAAAAATACATATATAGTTGTTTTATTTTATATTATGTTTTAGATGTATTTTTTAATTTTATTATGTAATTTTTTATTTAGTTATGATTAATGTAGTATTTTTTTTACTAATTTTAGTATTATTTAATTTAATATTTATTACAAATTTATTTATTTATATTTGTTACTTATTACTATATATATTAAAACACAACCTGTTTCTAGAAGAATTGATGGGGTAGGGAGGGTTTGAAGCTTTTTAGCGGGGTGCGTTTGATTTACCAATCGCGTTCCACCACCTCTCTTCGACCTCGCTTCAGGACACTTCCACGTTTCTCCCACTCCACCTGTTCCTCATTTGCAGAAGGTAAAAGAACTATTCACTTCCTTACCCATCATCATACCCACAAGAACATCTCTTTAATCTCCGAACAAGTCTCCTTAATCCTCCAACAGATCGATTCTTCCCAAAAGAAACTTGCCCAGATGGAAAAACGGCTTCTTGGATACGAAAGCATTGATCTTTCGACACCCAATATGCCAAATGAGTTGAAATTGTTTCTTCAAAGAAATCAGCTTCCATTAGGGAAAGATTCAAGAACTGGCAGAGAGAGATTGACGGGTTCAAGGGGAAGCCCACAATTTCAAGGTCGAGTATGTCTTCGTTGCCGCTTTGTCAAAATCTACGATTAGGTTCGTTACTCTCTTTCCTCAACATCGTTGATCTACTAGACAGTTTAGGTCCCCGTTGAATTTCATTCGGAGAAGGAGCCCCTCATCATTCTCCAGTCGATAAATAATTCCATCTCCGCCGATTGCTGGTCTGGCTTCCATCTACCGATGATTCCATCTTTCTACATTCCTAAAATTTCTTTCGATTTTCTGTATCTAAAAACCGATCAATTTGGGAAATCAATTTCAGTGGATCATAGAAGGATCATGTTCCACGTGTATTGCAACGTATTTAGAAGACTTTAATAACACAAAATTTCCAGTAAATGAAAAGCATATGCGGTGACCAAGAATCAAATTTCTTACAAATTTGACAAAGCCCCACAGGAGATTTGATATTACAACACCAATTTGAGATTTAGAGAGCACATACAGGTAATGAACGATATATCTAAGATAAATTTGCGAAGAACAAACCAACATTTGATTGTGAAAACACAGGCTTTAACTATGAAATGCATCGTGATAAAAAAATTGCAGTGGGAATTTTGAATGATAGAAGTTAATATTGGATTAAAATTAAAATTTAGATATTTACCAGCGATGAGCCTATGAAGATGATGAAGAAGCTTGAACTGGACGTCAATGGAAGTGGGGAAATAGGTGGAGAATCGCATTCAAAATTCAAAACCCAAAAGATTTGATTAATTTATGGATCGACTGTGTAGAGTAATCAGAGGTTAAAAAAACCCATACCAAAATATATACAAGTTTTAATGCACATTATGCAAGCTACTAATCCATGATTGCTTTGGCTTCTACAAGTATAGATGTGGATAAAGACATTATTTTGTAATGTGCATAAGTGACCGATGGCAGATACTCTTCAAGTTTAATAAATTCAGAGCGGCTTCAAGGCTCGAAAATCGGGCTTTTTCGCCCGATTGAATAGACAGATTCAGCGACCTTCCTTTGGTACTTGAATCCGCCTGTGTGCTTGTATTGTATTGATTTTCTTTGTAGCAAGGTAAGCCGCCTTTTGTTTTGCCCAAAAGTAGAAATTATATTCCCCACTTCGTATTGATGTTGAAGTTCTGGTGGTCAGATATTCTTATTGAAATTGAAGTTTTTGCACACTTGTGGCTGAAATTGAATGTTGTAACTTCACTGTTAAAATCTGCCTCATTTGTGAATTTGCCGCCGCGTATTTGTGAAAGTTCCATACCGTTGCAGTTGAAAATCCACGTATCTAGAGCAATGAATCTATTGTATCTGTACAAGTCTCTGTATTTACTTTTACCGAACTGACATCACGCTTTTAAAACCCAGGTTGCGGCTCTCAATATACCTTAACAATGGTGGATTCACAGTTTGCATTTGAACCTCCAAGCGATGAATTTATTAAGAAACAAGAGGTATGCTTAAAATTCTGATTCGTATGCCTCATTTTCAAGTATTGTAAATTTCATGCCTCATTTGTAGATTTTTCAGGTTTTTTTTTTGCTTGAATTGATGTTTAGAACAGATATGAAAACATCTTGACAAGCACACCAAGTTTTTGACAAAATGCTGCTGCGAGTTTAGGTAATATCCTTCACATATATTCCATTCCTTTCAAGTTAAATGGATATTTTGGAGCTTCTTTTGGAGTTTTTCTTGAAAGTTTGACATCTGAATCTATTTGATTATTTTTTAGCTATAGAGAATCAAGAATGGAATGTGGTTTATGGATCCTGGAGAGCCTCAACACTCACCCAATTCCATCAGGAGGATGCAGTTGGCTTGAGCTGTACTATTTTGTAGCCTTCTCTTTCCTTTCAAAGTGTTGAAATCAATGAATATGCTAACAACCCTGAGACATTGCTTTTAGAGGCAATTCATTCTGGTGGATATTCCGGTGCATTGGCTAATCCTCTTCTTGCATCAGAATGCTCATTAAACAGATTAAACAGTTCCATATTGGAAGAGTTTGTAGATGTAAGTCATACAAATAGATAGCTATATATGGTTGTTAAAATTGTTTGTTGAAATATAAGGGTAAAGTGGTCATTTATTCTCATTCAGACAATTTATTCACTCTAGAAATCTAGAAAACAAAGATACCTTATGTATAATCAATTACAAGTAAAGTGGATAACATCTTATATACACAAAGTCTCTTTCTTTTCAGAACTATATAAACCGCCCGAATGAGTCTAAATGATCATTTTGTTAATTGATGATATAAGTGCAAATCGATAAAAAAATGCTGGATAAAGGGAAATATCCTTATAATGGAAATATCCTTTTTTCTTTTGAGATTTTGCAGATACTTGATGAGAAATTGGGCGAAGATGAAAAGAATATATATTTGAATGGAAATTGAAGTTATCAGAATCTACAAAGTATGTCGTTCTTTCCCACGTTTTTTTATTTAATGATTTCATTGTCTAATTTTAGTTAGGTTTATATTTATTAATTACCATTAAATAATCCTAGCTTAATTTGCAGCCTTAAAATACAAAAATGCAAATTTTCAAAGGAGATTTATTAGGTTGGAACAATCTGAAAATGGTTTTATGAAAAGAGATATGACATCATGGGGTAATTTTGCTATTTTACAAGGGTGGCAAGTCATATATTACATTAAGAAACCCAAGGTAATTTTTGTAAAATCCATACATACACAAACACATAGATTTTCATTTTCTTATCTCTAATTTTATAAAAATATTGTTGTAATCTAGATTTTAATGGGAAGGGCAACGGAGGATGTTATTGTTGATGTTGACTTGGGAAGAGAAGGCGAATGTAGAATATCTCGACGACAGGTAGAAAAAATCATTTTAAAATGAATAAAGTACTTGTACTAAATAAATATTGAATATTTACATCCCTTACCCTTCAATATTTCAGGCAATTATAAACTTGGATCGGGAGGGTTTTTTTCCATATAAAGAACCTTGTCAAATATTCAATCTTTGTAAATAGCGATGAACTATTAAAAAACCGGAATACTATCCTCACTTCAAGTTGTTTAATTGAGGTATTATTCTCCTAAAGGTCTCATCATTTCACCACTGCATATTCCATACATTTTTTAGTAAGATGTTCCCTTTTTATTTTGATAATTTAGGTGTGTTAAGAAGTCTATTTCTGCAGTTAAGCCTCTTTGGCGGGCAGCTGAATGCTGGGAAGAGAATTTAAAGCTTTTAAACATTGCTGAAACAGCAATACAGACCAAGGAATCAAGCTTTAATAATGGAGAACTTGCTCAGAGTTCTTATGGATTTATTGCACTGACAAGGTTTTGCCCTCAATCATCTAACTTCTGTATAACAATTGTTCGAATCACCAATCATATGCAGAAAAATAGTTGTAGGAAACGGAAGATCGTGCAAACATTGTTTATATGATTCAACTGATATTTTACATCTCCAACTACCATTGTGACTGTTCTCTTAAAAAATTTTGGTCGACAAACTTGTACTTTAGTGTACAGTCTAACCTATAATGAAATTTATTGATTCCAGGGGTATCTTGAGACCAGCAGTCAGCTTGAAGAACATAATGAATGATGTAAGTTCTCCAAAATTACAAATTTACACACAATGGAATACTCTTAATTGTTAAATGCATGAAATAGCAACGTAAAAGAGGAATTATTACTATGATTGCAGTTTGTATGGCCGGTTTCAAGTTGGAATTTGAAAGATCTAATGTGAAGTTATTACTTTTATAAAACATATTTTCATTTTAGCTTGGATTTGTAAACATGTTTCAACTAAATTTCAAGTTTATTGTAAAAGGGTATTATAGGAAAAAAAATTTAAACCTGGGTAATTTAGTAAAGGGGACCAAAATTGAAAAAAAAAATCAAATTTGAACAAAGGACCAAAATTGGAAGACAATCCAATTTTATAAAAACACGAAAATTGAAAAGAAAATCAATTTTGAACTAAACCCTTATACGTAAAATAAAAAATTAATTTTTAGAGGTCCCAAGCCGCACGTGCGTAGCACGTCATCTAGTTTATATTAAAAAGGTAATGCGATGGTGAGGGTGCTTGTTGTGCATTCTGACATACATATAAAACACCCAAAAACGGCACCAAGAAACTTGATGTGTTATTAGCGTTTATAAGATTTTCGAAAATGATTTCACATTAGTTTTACATTTATGAACAGGGAAATACCATGTATGAATAGAACAACACAATTAGGCAAGTGTACCTAGTCGATTGTAGTATAGTAATGGTAAATCCGGGTTGTCGACCCAAGGGAAAACAGATATCTTTAAGTTAAGAAAATCAATTATCAATTAACAATTATTCAAGCAAACACTCAGGGGCGAGTTTTAATGAAAACTCGTAAAACTTTGATTATAAAATAAATTACGAAATAATAAATGATCATAACAAAAATAACAAAGGAAACTTTCGTCTAGGATCTGTTGATTCATATAAACCTATGTTGACTAGTTTTGATTATGTGCAATGAGTTAAAATAGGTTGCATTAAGTTGTAGGATCGTATGGTCAAGTCACCAATTCTATGACTAATAAGTTAAAATAGCACAATGGTCATGCAACTAAATTACTTATAATCATCAAGTATTAATACAATCTAGCATGCAAACATAGCCCATATCCTAATGGTCAAAGTGATATGTTCATACAATCAATGGTCATGAGTTGCAACTAAATGTGATATAAGTCTTATTTCACTAATCAAGTTTATAACTTAGATAACCTTCCTAGTTAAATGGTCAATAACTAGTCCAATGATATATAGTTGTCAATTATACATCATGACGGTTCATGTGATCAATACGTTTAAATGGCCATTTAAACTTAATCATATGAAGATGGCCATCAAGAATACAAACTGTAACCACATTTAATATGTATAGCATGCAAGTTATATATCATAACCGATATTAAACTCGAATCAAGAACTAGATCAACACATATTATATTAATGAATCAACATCGCCTAGGCAAAAGTTACGGGAAATATAAATTACAAAATATAAAAGTAAACATTAATACTTAGATTCGATTGAACCATCTAGTTATGTTTGATATGTTATTAGTGCAATGGATATTGAACGTTAAATATCGATTTCTAAAGTGATTAGATGTTTTGGTCCAACTACCTAATCCTATGATTATAAGGTCATTAATGGCAATGGTCATGCGATTATGTATTCCAAATAATCATGTATTGGTTCGTATCATACAAGGTTCATTTGAGCTTTTGATCTCAATGGTTATGACAATCAAATTGGTTTGTACAGATTGGCCCTCTAGTACAAACCTTGCATATACATACAAGATTCTACCTTCGTGACTTAACCCTAGGATTTGGTCCATCACTAGTCATATCTGCCTAATGGTCATAGCACAGTTATGATAAAAGTCATATAGTCAGATTGGTCCTCTAGACTAAAATAACTCAGCAATAAGTCCAAAAGGAAGGTTCTTTAACATATCTGATAGTCAAATGAATTATGCGAGATAAAATATAAAACGTTCAATATCCGATAAATAACAATCAAATCATAACTAAACAGTAATCAAATCTAAGTAATAAATAATACAGATAACATAATCTGAAGAATACGGCTTAGGAAATCATAATAGAATGCAATATATATATAAAGCAAACCGAATGAAGTCCCGGCCGAACATTCTTCAAGCTCTCGATTCCATAGGTTCCCCTTTGATTCTACAAGCTTTCTGGCCGAGTTTGGTGGTGTGGAGGTGCAGAGATGTGGTCTGGTCTGAAGGTGGTGTAGGTGTTATGAGGTGTGTTGTTCCAAAGAAGAGCTGAACGGCTTGCATTTATAGTCGGCACTGGCGCTGGGCGCGGTGCGCCTAAAGGGAGGGCGCGGTGCGCCTAGGGAATCTCTGCACGCGGCCAACTTTCGCACGAGGGAGCACGTGGGTTTGCAGCTTTTAATGTCGGATCTGAGGCGCGGTGCGCCCAAAAAGTAGGCGGGGTGCGCCCTTGCACATGCTTGGTAAGTTGGTTGAATCATTGGAAGAACGCACGCTTGAATATTATAATCAAAAGTCGGACGAAAAGCGAGTTCTGGATTCCCTTTGGGCGCGGTGCGCCTGTAGATGGGCGGGGTGCGCCCATGGATTCTGGCAGATTTTCACTTTGCTTCTTTTTAAGCTCAAATGTTTGTGTAATTCGTTCATTCGCTCCAAACGCGTATTTTTAGCTTCAAAACGAATATTTAAACATATTAGGTATCTTTTAGTTCATAACATGTATAAAACTAAACTAAAATTACACTGATATCGTACGGAAAATATGTATAATTTACGCGATATCAAAATACCCCACACGTGAACTTTGCTTGTCCTCAAGCAAACTACAATTTATAACCAAGCCAAAACGTTTTGATGCCCAAACAACTTTTCATACGCTACCACAGATCTAGCGTTTATTACCGATGTTAAGAATAAAGAATTAAGAATAAACATAGTAGATTATACCTAGTCCTATGTACATATTTTTAACTTTCCAAAATTTTAAATAAACTCTCTTTCTATAAACGACAAGTCTTTTAGATTGATAAAAACTCATTTTTACATAACATCGAATACACCCATTAAAGATTCTTCTACCTCAAGACTTTTTGTCAAATTTCCCTTATTTAGAATAAAAATCATGCTGGACTAAATTTATTAAGTTAAGTTATTATATCCATTTTTCCGTACCTTTGAAACTCGTGACTTTCTATGGAACTCTTGATTACAAATTTTCGACTCAAGACTGTACAGAGTCTACTGATTCAAATTCCAAAGGCCACTAAGGAAATTCCATGACTTTCGATGACACCCGTGTAGCGAGCTTTCGACAATATTATCCCAAACCAGATGGTTTTAGGTAATAAGGAGTTGAAATGCCCGTAGGCCCCATTTTATGTCTACTTGCTCGAATGCCAAAGGCCACTGATTGAATTTTCCTTCCTGAGTCTCAATCTTATGGTATAACATTACTTGACTTCTGCTTTTTAACACATCAGATTTCTTGAGAATTTTTCTCATTTTAAGTTCATTTATCGAGGCTTATTTTCCTCAATTTAGTAACAGCATATAATTCGCACATTTTTGCAAGTAGGGAAACTGACTCAATCTGTTTTGGCAAAAACTCAATTTTTAACAATTGATAAAATTCCAATGGGTTTATTTCATTATTTATGCAAAACATTTTGTAACTACCATTCTAAAAACTTGTCCTCTACAAAACTAGACTATAGATAAAACAATGAAAAACAAAAATACATACATAAAATTAAATGTAACCTACAAATTTATTTTCAAAATATTTTTCTTAACAATTTTCTTTTTAGCGTTCAATTTTGGAAAAGATGTTTAAGATAACAAAAATTTTAATTGGCTCAGTTAATAATTGCAGTATGACGTCCTAACCCTACACTTATATTATACAATAATTCTATTGTATATATAGTTCAAAACAGTAAAGGGAGCAAAATGGAACAGACTCCCCTTGGGTATCGGTCGACGTCATATATGAGGCTCTTTCCACAGAAAAGAATTCATTGAACATGCTGCCAGCATTGAATCTTAGCAAATCTGCATAAACATCACTCGGACAAAAATTATTTACACACAAATAAACACACAAAAATTAAATCACAAAAGTAAAAGTAATAATAACGAAAGAAAAATATCACTCATTTTGTGGTTCCTAAAGTTTCAAATCCGTGGCTACTGGTTTGCGGGTGTGGTGTGGCTGTGCGACTTTTGACCGTCGTCAGTATCGCCGCCCCCACTGTAAAGAAGCGTCCCCCTTTTCAGTAGTAGCTGATTTTTAGCCATGTATCATTATGTACGACCAGTGTCTGCCTCGGGTGTTTACGCGTCATGCACGTTTCCGTGTCACGTAATTTTTGAAGTTGTCTCTTTCTCAACGCGATCCAGATTGTCGACGCGTTGCGTCCGGATGGCATACACGTCGCATTGCGTGAGCAGAAAAAACTTCAAAGTTTTGTTACTTCATTTTTCCCCAAATATTCACCCCACACTTAAAATATGCTTAAGGTGTGCAAATATCTATTTTATGATTAGTGATATGTCAATCAAAGCAATAAAAATACATAACACACAAAAACAAATGTACAATCACACAAATATTAACTAATAATTTAATTTTCTATACTAAAAATAAATCTGAATTCCCCGGCAACGGCGCCAAAAACTTGTTGTGCATTCTGACATACATATAAAACACCCAAAAACGGCACCAAGAAACTTGATGTGTTATTAGCGTTTATAAGATTTTCGAAAATGATTTCACATTAGTTTTACATTTATGAACAGGGAAATACCATGTATGAATAGAACAACACAATTAGGCAAGTGTACCTAGTCGATTGTAGTATAGTAATGGTAAATCCGGGTTGTCGACCCAAGGGAAAACGGATATCTTTAAGTTAAGAAAATCAATTATCAATTAACAATTATTCAAGCAAACACTCAGGGGCGAGTTTTAATGAAAACTCGTAAAACTTTGATTATAAAATAAATTACGAAATAATAAATGATCATAACAAAAATAACAAAGGAAACTTTCGTCTAGGATCTGTTGATTCATATAAACATATGTTGACTAGTTTTGATTATGTGCAATGAGTTAAAATAGGTTGCATTAAGTTGTAGGATCGTATGGTCAAGTCACCAATTCTATGACTAATAAGTTAAAATAGCACAATGGTCATGCAACTAAATTACTTATAATCATCAAGTATTAATACAATCTAGCATGCAAACATAGCCCATATCCTAATGGTCAAAGTGATATGTTCATACAATCAATGGTCATGAGTTGCAACTAAATGTGATATAAGTCTTATTTCACTAATCAAGTTTATAACTTAGATAACCTTCCTAGTTAAATGGTCAATAACTAGTCCAATGATATATAGTTGTCAATTATACATCATGACGGTTCATGTGATCAATACGTTTAAATGGCCATTTAAACTTAATCATATGAAGATGGCAATCAAGAATACAAACTGTAACCACATTTAATATGTATAGCATGCAAGTTATATATCCTAACCGATATTAAACTCGAATCAAGAACTAGATCAACACATATTATATTAATGAATCAACATCGCCTAGGCAAAAGTTACGGGAAATATAAATTACAAAATATAAAAGTAAACATTAATACTTAGATTCGATTGAACCATCTAGTTATGTTTGATATGTTATTAGTGCAATGGATATTGAACGTTAAATATCGATTTCTAAAGTGATTAGATGTTTTGGTCCAACTACCTAATCCTATGATTATAAGGTCATTAATGGCAATGGTCATGCGATTATGTATTCCAAATAATCATGTATTGGTTCGTATCATACAAGGTTCATTTGAGCTTTTGATCTCAATGGTTATGACAATCAAATTGGTTTGTACAGATTGGCCCTCTAGTACAAACCTTGCATATACATACAAGATTCTACCTTCGTGACTTAACCCTAGGATTTGGTCCATCACTAGTCATATCTGCCTAATGGTCATAGCACAGTTATGATAAAAGTCATATAGTCAGATTGGTCCTCTAGACTAAAATAACTCAGCAATAAGTCCAAAAGGAAGGTTCTTTAACATATCTGATAGTCAAATGAATTATGCGAGATAAAATATAAAACGTTCAATATCCGATAAATAACAATCAAATCATAACTAAACAGTAATCAAATCTAAGTAATAAATAATACAGATAACATAATCTGAAGAATACGGCTTAGGAAATCATAATAGAATGCAATATATATATAAAGCAAACCGAATGAAGTCCCGGCCGAACATTCTTCAAGCTCTCGATTCCATAGGTTCCCCTTTGATTCTACAAGCTTTCTGGCCGAGTTTGGTGGTGTGGAGGTGCAGAGATGTGGTTTGGTCTGAAGGTGGTGTAGGTGTTATGAGGTGTGTTGTTCCAAAGAAGAGCTGAACGGCTTGCATTTATAGTCGGCACTGGCGCTGGGCGCGGTGCGCCTAAAGGGAGGGCGCGGTGCGCCTAGGGAATCTCTGCACGCGGCCAACTTTCGCACGAGGGAGCACGTGGGTTTGCAGCTTTTAATGTCGGATCTGAGGCGCGGTGCGCCCAAAAAGTAGGCGGGGTGCGCCCTTGCACATGCTTGGTAAGTTGGTTGAATCATTGGAAGAACGCACGCTTGAATATTATAATCAAAAGTCGGACGAAAAGCGAGTTCTGGATTCCCTTTGGGCGCGGTGCGCCTGTAGATGGGCGGGGTGCGCCCATGGCTTCTGGCAGATTTTCACTTTGCTTCTTTTTAAGCTCAAATGTTTGTGTAATTCGTTCCTTCGCTCCAAACGCGTATTTTTAGCTTCAAAACGAATATTTAAACATATTAGGTATCTTTTAGTTCATAACATGTATAAAACTAAACTAAAATTACACTGATATCGTACGGAAAATATGTATAATTTACGTGATATCAGTGCTCATTTCCTATATTTAGGAAAGAGTAGGAACCTGATGTAATGCTTAGTTGACAACAAAAAAATGAAGGAATACCGAAGGGTGAAGGATGTGCACATCCTTTGGTCTAAGACTATTATTGTTGACGTAAATAATATTAAAATATGACATTTCACATGACTTGTATATTACAAACTTCCTTTCCAAAACATATTGCACATTTTGAACTAATTTATTTGACAACTCATACTACTTAGGCTGGAGGGAGTGGCCTCGCCAAACCCTCGCTGAAGCCCTTGCTGAAGCCCTCGCTGAAGCCTCGCCAACCTCGCCAAACCACACCGCCACCCTCGCCTTTCGCCTTCGCCAATGGATTCCTCGCCAATAATTCGACGAACTCGCCAAACCAAACCAACGTGGCTGTTTAGCGAGGGGGATGGCTCGCCGACCACTCCCCCCAGCCTTAGTTCAATATGTCAGGTCTGAAATCCAAAGAACATATTTGTAACACGATGTTTTGGAGTTTGAAATGTTACATTCTTGAATCTAAGAAAATATAAAGTTCACCAAAATTGAGGTAGATTTTGACACAAAGTCATAAAAACTGATATTTAGTTAACAAAGAATAATTCAACATTTCATATTTAAATGAGGAGAGAACTTTTTGCAAGTGTTTAGTACAAATGAGATCGAACTACAATTATATACATCTCAAATCCGAATGACCTCGTTTCAGACTTAATGGTCATTTCAATAATGAAATAAGTTGAGTCATATACTTCAATTATGAATAATCATGTGATTGTTTTTGTGAATATGATATATCTCATAAAAAAATTAATGTGTGGGGTGTTTAGGATTTTTTTTATTTAAGGTGTTGATTAGTTGATTGCGGTTTATTTTCACTAATAAGCATTTTTTAGTATTTCATGGAATATAATAAAATTTACTCATCGACTTAAATAAGTAGTTGTTTCTTTTAACTTATTTGAACCTCTTATAACTTACTCGAAAATGCTTATTATATGTAAAAATCAATTTACCCTTTGTTTTAACGTTAAAAACCCATATGGATTGTACTCTAGTTTTTCCTTTTCACTAATTTAGATAAACCCATTATCTACTTAGAGCATATCCAATCATAAATCTTCTAATGTATAGCTTTATTCCTTTGTCATACCATATTTCCATTAAATTTATCAAACAAAATGCTACTAACTTATTTTTAAATCATCTCCAATCATTATTCATTTTAAAAACCTTTTTATGAAATTAACTAATTTATCCTTATTTTTTTGAAATAATTTATGAGGCCTCCTCATATAATTTGCTCATTTTTAAGCTTGTGTAATAGTTATAAAATTAAAAACTATTTAATAATAACATTGTTTAAAAACAATATACTACAATACATTAAATAAAAATATTATATTACAATACATAAAACTAAATTAATGATAACTAAAGTTAAAGTCTATATTTTACTTTTGCCTCGCCATAAGACATTTGATGATGTGTAAGTTTTTCGTCTGACATACAATAACACTAACAATGTCTCTAGATATAAAATGAGACAAATTAACAATTGAAAAAGATAAATATGTCGTTTTTTTAAATAAAAAACAATAAAAAATTTACATTTATAGTTATAAAATAACAAACAATAAATTATCATATGATCATTATGGATTTAATATTTAATATGAGAGATTAAAATAATATTAATTAATTAATCAAAATTAAATAAAACTTTAAAGATTAAATAAAATAAAAGAATAAAATGTAAAATTATCAAATAAAGGGTTAATTGTGCCAAACGTAAAACTAAAAAAGAATTTAGTACACAAAAAAAAAAGTTACTCTAAACGTAAAAAAGCATACTTTGGGAATGAATAATGATTATTTATATTTGATATCTAAAAGAAGTTCTCAATGTTAAACCTTTGGTACTCTTCTTTAATATTTCCATTATTAACCTCATGTACACAAAAAAAACAACAATGTATTTTCATGAAAATGGAATATCAATGATTAAAAAACTTTGAATGTACAAGTGTGTTTGATTCATAAAAGTAACACATCTAAATGAATTATAATGACCTCTGAACCATTAAAATGGAAAATGATATTTGAAAGAGCTTTTGATAAAAAATATAAGATATATACCAACAATACCTTTAACCTAATTCATTCTCTTCTTTATTTCTTTACCGACAACTCATTTCCCATTTCAAAAAAATTTTGCCTGGCAACCAAAATATTATATTATGTATCTTTAATATATATAGATACATTGTATTGTTAATTTTAATTATCAAACATTTACATTTTTTTTAATGGTAAACAACCTACTTTGAGGGGAAAATGGGATTAGGAGAGATTATTTTTTATGGAAATAGTAAAGGATGTACTTGTAGAATAGAATAGAACATTTTAGATTTGTTTTAATAAATATTGATTTAATGGAATGAAATGAAAAGGATAGATTCAATGATTCTTAAATATTATTTGTAAATAAATATTTTGAAAAAACTATCATTTATAAATCAAAATATTATATTACGTATCTTTATTATATTTAGATACATTGTATTGTTAATTTTAATTATCAAACAATTATCTTTTTTAATGATAAACAACGCACTTCTATGCTTTTATTTACATGCTTTTCGACTAAAATAACTCGTTAACTTGCTTAGTAATTTATGTTTATATTGTTTGTATAACATATATTGATTAATATGATAAACATAGAATAAAGATCGAGGGTAATTGAAACTTCTATTAATAGGAATCCATTTTGGGTTTCAACTTTGTTCGAATAGTTTTAAAAACAAAATCATTTTATTCATCAGAAAATAATTCAGAAAGGTAAAATAGTCTTTTTATCATTCAACACAGTTTATTCAAATGTCTAACCAAACAATATGTTTTCATCAAAGACAATTTATTCAGAGCCTCCAAATCATTCAGACCTCTAAAAAGTTCAGTTCTGAATGATTCAGATGCTGTCAAACAAAACCTAAGTATCATAAACGGTAACTGTTATGATGTTTTTACCACTTGACGTAATTATTTGTACACTAATAAATAAGCTAAAGTGATCAGTTTATTAGTGTCCATCCAAAAAGCAAAAACCATAATTTTTAAATTTTGTTGGGTGTTGGCAACAAATTGCTAAAGTTTGGCAAGATATTCAATTATTCATAATGGATATACAAGGTTGAGCAATTTTTGGACACGCTTGTATTCAAGTAACTACCTTTTGTCATCACACAAAGTAAGAATGACACATCAAATTAAGTAAAGGTTCCTTTCAATCGTTTTTTTAGAACGGCAGCCATATATAAGACAAACGCAAAAACGCAGCTAGCAAGAAGCTAGGCGAAAGTATAAAGAAACAATTACATAACGGAAATCGCTAAATTAGGATTTAGAAGTCAAGCATTCCATCTAAGACACAACTTCTTGCAACGACTCCTAAATTCAAATAATTCTATTCTCAAAGGTAACATGATATATACGACAAAAGGAATATGATTCTATTCTCAAAGGTAAATCATTGAACAGCTTAAGTACATTTGAATTTATGCCTCCTTTCATTTATTTTTGTTGGATGCATATAATCCAATCAATGGAGAATTGGATTTCAATTTTAGTTATGAGGTATCGTGTCCAATTCTATGAGTTTGGGCCTTTGGGGACGACATGACAAGCAACATAACTTGCAATAACCGAACGGAATTATTCAACAAACAAGTTTTATTGGTAATAAAAAGAGAAGCATACACCATATATATAAATGTTGTTGGTAAGAACATTGTTATTTGTTAAGTAGACAATAAATTGGGAAAATGAGAGGAATATCAAGTCTTTTACTGTTGCTAGTTGCTACGAATATGAGCAATAAATTTGTTATGCACAATAATGACAGTAGTAACATCTTTATATCTTTTGCCGATAATTACAATACATAAGGTGAAACTAGTAAAGTGCTTAAAAGTTTAATATTGATAGTTTAATGTAAATATGTTATTATTATGTATAGTGTTGTTAAAATATCCAAAAATCTAAAAACCGAACCGATTTTTTTATTTTTTCCGGTTTATAGGTTAAACAAACCAGATTTTTTAATTTTTTTCAGTTTGGTTAACCGAATAGCTAAATTGTTTACGGTTTATGTTTTAAACCATGGATGGTTAACCGAAAAACCAAATTTTTTATTGCCTTAATATAATAATATTTGATTCAATATAAGATGTCCAAATTACAAAGAATTATTGAAGTGCAAAGTTATAAGATGATTACATTATTTGTTTTTTGTAGTTATTTTTGACAATGTTTGTTTGAGTTATAAACTTATATTCCTCTTTCTGAATGATTGTCATTATTTTGGATATTGATTATGAAGTTTTTTAGTTTTGAAACATATTTGATAATTCGTAGACAATTAATAGGTTAACCGCATAACCTAACCGGAAAAATAGGTTAACCACCCTGCTGCCAGGTGTGCGTGGGCCCCGAGGTTGCTTCATCAGGGTCATCCAAAGGATGGGTCGGGTGGGGTCCTCGGTTATCAAAAAAAAAAAAAAATAAAAAAAAAAAAAAAGGTTAACCGAAAGCAGGTTAATCTGGTTTTTTTGTTTAACTATAGGTTCACAAATTTAACTAACTGATCATTCCGTTTAACTTTCCGAAATATAATTTTGGTTCGGTTAACTATCCATGAACTACCATAATTATGTATGATGAATTGTAAATACATTTTGTTATTGTCAGGAAATTTGGCATAGGTCATTAGGTCCTACCCAAGGCGTAAATTATCATCTTAGGGTTGTAATATGATTGAGCTAAGAACTACTCAAAAATTACAATCACCACTAGAAATCCAAATATCCAATGGCATAAAGCGTCGGAAACAGCTAATAGTACACATTCCGACAAAAATATCCGTCAAAATAGATGTCCTAGGACATCTAACCCATGTCATGTCCATTTTGTATAGTCCATTGCTTCTTTTGCTTTTCCTCCTTTGGTTATGTCTGGTGTGGGTTTTCACGATCTCTTATTTTTTTTCTGTCACATCAGCGTCTAGTCAGCACCTCTCACTCCTCCCCTCATCCTTGGAAATGGTTACTTCTCACTTACCATTGGTTTTGGTACAATGATTTAAGCTGAATGTACAAGCGACACTTCTCTTTATTCTTTTGCTCGCACGATGTCACAACGTTGCACGGGGAGAAAAGTGCAACGAGCTCTCACTAGGGGATGGTGTTCACCCAAGATAAAAAAAAATTCCGACCAAACATAATAACACAAAAACGTTTAAAAGTACGAGTGCATTATATATACCATATTTTTTGTTGCACATATAATCTAAAGTTCGTCTCGACGTATAGACATTTTTGTAAAACACTCCATTACATCTTCAAACTTAACTTTCACTAGGGCTTCTTTCTCAACATTGCTAACCAACGCATCGTTCAAAAAGTCATCACCGATTTTGTTGCGTAAGTCGGTCTTCACGAGTTTCATCTTGGAAAAACATATTTCCACCGTTGCGGTCGCTACGGGTAAAAGTAAAGTCAATTTTAGTAGCTTATATACCAAAGGATAAGCTTGATGTCTTCCCGTTTTCACCATCAAACGAGAAAGTTCAGAAAATCCCTTCAAATTAATGAACCGCTCATCTCTAATGCAAGAGTGATAATAAATATCAAGTTCTCCTACAAGATCTCTAATATCAAAATCGAACCACTCATCTCTAATGCAAGAGTGATAATAAATATCAAGTTCTCCTTCAAGATCTCTAATATCAAAATCATTAAAATCCCTCTTGTACATTTTAGCCAACTTAAACAATTTTGTCATGTCAAATTTAGCAAATGAATCACATAGACTCAAAGCACCCATGTATTCTAGTAATTGGGTGTTTCTTCACTAAATCGTTTCCTGAATTCTACAATTTGAGTATCCACCACTGTGTTGTAAATTTCAACTTTAAAATGATATTCATTAGTCTTTGAGGTGGTACGGTTTCTCGCACCAACATAAAAATCCGTTATATTCATTAGTCTTTGAGGTCGTACGGTTTGGTTGCATTAAAATAAGTCACAATTTTACCCTACAATTCAATTTCACAAATGAAAATAATAAATTTAAAAACTTTCCTACTTGTTAAACAACTAATTTCAAAAAACCTAAAATTTAAAAACTTTCCTACTTGTTTTATATTCATCCTGGGTGAATTGGAGAGACCGAGAGAGAGAATCTTGTGCGACACAGCGACAGCCTTGGGCCAATTGGAAAAAAATATATATATTGATCGACGAATTGGCGACTTGGCGTAAAGACATGAAGTATTGTCTGTATTGATCGGCCACTTGCCTTGCCGCTAATCCTAATTGCTAATCAATTATAGCCCAATAGTTTTTTGTCCACAATTAGCCCACCACACAATTAGCCCACCATATACTTTCGATTATTGTTTGCTATCATTTGCCAATCCATACGGTGGCACCTTTTTTGTTATTAGAATTTTTTTTTACACTATGTGATTGAAAATTAGCAGGTGCATGGGACCACCCAGGCACTGTATGAAATCCGCCTCTGCTCGCATGCTACATAGGATGTCGCACTCTCCTTTCTCTTCCACGCCGGAAGGCCTTAAAGGATCCACCTATCGATGTTGAAGGATACTTAAACATATGCAACAGTGTTGCATCTTCCATAAAAGAAAATGCTATCTAGGAAAAGAACTAAAATATAATTTTACTAAACTATTGAAGAGCTTGGAAAACAAATTTAAATCGGGGTTACAAGGTCTTATTGCATGTTCAACATTGAAAATTTAGTATATAAAAGAACAAATTTTTTGTCTTTTTTGGAATACTACAGCACCCACATCGCCCAAGCAGCTCCGTCACTATTTCTAGATAGACGTCATAAAGTCCAAGCCTTTTAGTTAACTAATTTTGATAGGGTTTCTCAAAGGCTGAAACAAAAAAATAAGAAAAAAGAGAACATTACGCAATATTGTGGGTCGAATATAATATTGACATGGTATGCCAATAAACTTGTCGTTTGCTTAGAAGCAACAGTACGCAAGTTATGCTCAGTTATCACTAATATATGAGCAAATAATGGATCTAAATATTGTATCGTATTATTGTGTTACTTATCAAAGAATAAAACCAAATGTGTTGGAAAAGTAATGGTTGCGCCTTTTTGTTTTCTATAAGATGTTAGTTATCAATCAACGCACGGTCATTGGTGCAACTAAAGGAGATATTTTATATACTATCGTTGCAATATATACACCGTTTGTAATTGTTGAAGTTAAAGACCCAATTAAGTTTATTTATTGAGTTTGATATTTTGCAAAATTTTAAAATTTGGTGTCATCAAACATCCAGTTGGACAATTTCCACATCTATAAAGATTGTCGACAACATAAGGATTCATCGATTGGTTACCTAGAACCTCCTATTTTGGCATAAATGTAAAAAAAATGCAACTAGCTTTATTGCTATGAAAGAAATTAGTAAATTGAAACAATATTGATATTTATTTTACATTATATATTTTACTATTTTTTAAGTTCATAGTATTTTTAAAATAATTAACTTTTTTGAGATAAATTAAGGGTAAATTACATAAAAGTCGCTAACTTTTCCGAATTTCTAGATTTTGACACTATGTTATTTATTTTTGCTATTAAGTCATTAGGTTTTCTAAAAAATTGCAAATCTGACCATATGACCCGGTAACCTGTTGCCATCCTGTCATATGGTCATTTTCGCAACTTTTTAGAAAACATAATGACTTAATTGCAATTTTTCTGAAAACATAATGACTTAATTGCAAAAACTAAAAATGCAGTGTCAAAATCGAGAAAATTGGAAAAGTTAGTGATTTTTATGCAATTTACCCAAAAAATAAAAATAAAAGTTTAAGTGACTACGATGATTTTAATTAGGGCATATCTAGTGAACATCGTGTAATGCATGCCTTTTTGAAGATCCTATCATTTTATTATAAAAGTACATGCATATTATATATTGTTGATGTAATGACGTGTTCATAAATCCAAGAGCGAAAGATATTAAGACAAAGATCAACGAGCTCAAATAATAACTCTGAATCTCTCAAACTACTTATTACACAATTTACAGACACAAAACCTAATCTATGATTATACCAAACAAACACGAAATCCAATTACTGTAAACAACATTAAAGAATTAAAGCAACCAAGTAAACAAGTTACAGAGATAATCAAGGTGATTAGCTCTGTGAATCAGGAGCAAGATGATGGAGAGACGAGAGTGTCAGAGTGGACATTAGTTCTCATAATTCAATTTTTAATGTAACTTTCCGATTACATTTTCTAGTTCATTATTTAATATTAATTTTTCTTAACTATTATTATTATATTATTATTATTAGTTCTATTATTATTATTATTATTATTATTATTATTATTATTATTATTATTATTATTATTATTATTATTCCTAACATCTATATATTTATCTTTATAACTTTTATAATAGAGGTTATCCAAATTAATACAGTTCAAAAATAAACATCTATCTTGCACCAAATTTATTTAAAACTTTCATCTCTCCAACTTTTTCAAATTAATTGCTTAATTAAATAAAATATTTTTTCCATATAAGAACATTATTTTCATTCTTGATTATATGCACTTTCTTCTTTTCTTCTGTTATTGTTATCTAAAGTGTATGAAGATACAAAATGATGTGGAAGAGATATATGATCATCTAATTTCCAAAAGAAAATGTTGAATGATTAAATATATTGGGAAAAAGTAAAGGTATGTATGATAATCAAAGTTTGAAATGCTAGAAGCTGTCTTGGCTATTTTCTCTAATTCAATTATATTATAAGAAATGTTAAATTAGACGTCATATAACTAACTATCATTTTTTTTCCAAATTTCAAATAATAACCATTTGTTATTTATATCATAAATTAAATTGTAGATTTAGAAGATCTTAAGGATTAATTTATGAAGTGAAAGAAGGAAACAAGTATAGAAGTAAATATGTTTAGTTTTTTTATTGAATTTATTTTCACACGATATAAATAATATTATATTTTTTTATTAAAGAGAGATAGTTTCAATATCGATTTTAAAAGCCTTAAAAATTGTTCAAACAAAACCATATGTATCCGTTATTATTTTCAGTCACAGTTAATATAATTTTTTTAAAGTTAGAATGTGTGCGGCTTTATTAAATGAATTTGTAATGTTAACGTATAAAATAAATCTCCAAAAAAATAAAGAGTGTAACAAATTAGATATTGACAAAAGTGTAAAGGTTTTATAGCAATTGCAACTGCTACTTCAATTAAAAGAAATTACTTAAATCAATTAAGTAAATTGAATTAAGTCTTATAAACATATATTAATTTGTGATAAGTAAAAAAAACATTTTGAGTTATAATGGTATAATGATATATAACTCTTACATGAAATTTAAAGACTTATATTATTTAAATAAAACTTTAATGCAATTAACTAATTTTTATTACATTCATATGCTTCAAGTGTTTGAACGTTGTTGACATAAATTTTGATATATACATTATTAAGTGAATTGGTTAAACCAACTTTAAATATTTGAATCATATTTAATTGATTCTCATAAATATCAATTAAATACTATAACTAAAAAGACTTTTGGGTTATAGTTGTTTGATGGTATATAATCATTACTAGGAATTTTAAAAGTTGTAATATTAATAAAAATCTTCAATACAATTAACCAATTTTGTAACACCCGGTTTTTAATAAAACATCTTCATTTAAATAAATATCAATTTATTCAATAATTAACATTTTGAAGATATTTAGAAATCATTTTAAACATCAATTCACCGCATGAATCCCCAATTAAGCAGCATCAGTGTGTACCCGTCATGCCTGCCCGTCATTTTCACCTGTACAACCTGAAATGGTAATTTAAAATGGAAAGGATAAGCACACGGCTTAGTGAGTTCCAACAACTACACAGCATATCAGCTATAAATACTTTACCCCTAACAGGAAAAATACAACCACACGTCACATAATATGCTCTACCCAGTATATTGGACTATATCCTCCTATACGTATCTGCTCAGTAAATCTAATTCCCCTGCTCAGCATTTAGAGCCGCGCATACCCTGTACGTCGAGTCATGCGTATCTGCTCAGTGTATTTTGCACGTATCTCTATAGTACTCAGTACGTCGAGCCCACACACACCATAACCCAACCCATACAATTATAACAGAAAGATATATATCAATGATATACACACAACTTGGTACCATTTACCAACATCTTATAAGCACACAAAATACAGTAAAGGACATATAACGTCCACACAATGTAGTGAGAAACTCACCTGGTTATAGTCGACTACAGCGTTTATCTTTGCTTCGTATTCCCTCTTTAACTGTTAACACAGTAAGACATTTATCACTCTTTACTCCTTAACTATACCATAGTTGCATCACTAAACCCTTCCATAATTCCAACATGATACCTCGTGATTTATCAAGTAAAGGATAGCCAGGTAGAAGATTAGTTGGGGTGGCAGGATCCTTTCAGCATTTTAGCCTTTCGGAAAATCCAACAACCAGATCCCAAGTAATCGGCCTAGACACCATCCTCGTAAGTAAATCACTCGGTATTATTTTTGGAATTACGAATAGTATAACCTCTACATATTATAGTTTAACACTTATAAACTACTAGAGAAATACGATAGCGATTACTCACTTAAGATTGACGTTTTCACAAAGCCTTGGCACGTTTCCCGTTCCGCTCTTCCAACACTTCTCGAGCACCTCGTTACCAGCTACCGCTCGCTCCTAACTCCTCCCGACCTATTTTCCTCACCAGAACACTCCTCGATATCGTAAGGTTGTTTGGTGTTTGTTGTGGGTTGAAATGAAGAAGTTGGGCCTCTATTTATAGGGCTTGAAAACACTATTCACGATGTCATCATGACGTCATCACGACATCATCGTCGATGTCATCACGACATCATCGTCGATGTCATCACGACATCATCATGACATCATCGTCGATGTCATCACGACATCATCGTTGACGTCATCACGAGGTAAGCGCTTACTTCATTTATCGGGTACTATTCACGCCGGAGTACTATTCACGCCGGAGTTACTATTCACAACGTTTTTTTTTTTTTTTTTTTTTTTTTGAAAAATGGTCGTTACAAGTTCTCCCCCCCTTTATAAGATTCCGTCCCCGGAATCTCAAGCGTTGGCATACACTTATTCTTCCTCTCAATCATTCCCTATTTCAACACAATACGGTTGTATTAGTAAACCCAAAGGGTATTACCACAATACTGGCACATTAACCACCTCTAATCAACTAGGCCAACCTATTGAGACTACAAAATACTCGTTATGTAATCTCATACACTCACAATACAGACATCATGGATGCAAGGTACTTGTTATGCATCGTATAATCATAATCACATGTTCTCCACATCATATTACAACCCCTGCTATTCACAACCTCAACAGCTCAGCTATTCACCAGACACCCGACTGTATGTGTGTTAGAACTGCCAGCCAATAAAGCCATCACAACACTTGTATGTGGTCCCACCACAATTACTGCTCATAAGATCCACAACACATATGTGGTCTTACCAAATGTGGCCCCACTAAATAAGTAGTCACAACCACAAGTACTATTAACCCCCAGAATAAATGGTCACAACTACAAGTTACCAGTGGCCCCACGGAATAGGTGGTCCCAACCACAAGTACAAGTAGCCCCATAGCATAAGTGGTCCCAACCACAATACTAGTAGCCCCACCTAATAAGTGGTCCCAACTACAAGTATAAGTGGCCCCACAGAATAAACAGCTTTTCGCTCTAAAGGCTTAACAATTAACACACATACGACTGCACAGCTCTACAACCAACCACATGACACCAAGAATCCTCATATCAGCTCAGCCTCCACATACAACTACAAAATCTCCACCCACCATAGGATACCATATCCATGGTTATCACCACTTAATACTTACGTATTCGTTCGCACAGCTAATATCAACTAAATATTCAACCAGCTACCGACACGGTTTATCCACGGTTACTTGCCTACGGGTTACTTAACGTGTCACTTTTGCACAACTCATCTACTATAGTCACATCAACTCATCAACTGTTCATTACTTAATTATTAAGAAATGAAACGTCACTAGATTCTCAATCTCCAACGTCCTAATTGATCCCAATAAACTCTATGATTGCCAACCAATAGAATGGACAAATACAGTTTATCAGCATATACACCAATTAGTTATACCCTCGGTGTATTGGATTCCTTACGACCAACTCCCGATTCGAACGCGGATCCTGTGCTTTCAATAGTAGGAGCTCTACTACTATCTTCCACACCTACCCTCGTTCGTTTCAGAACTTGTCCAGAAGTCCCCAATTCACTTCTCACGATAATTTTACCACCTATACCCCAGGTTGTTTTACGAACATAGTCGTAGAAAAATTTTCACATAAAAGGATTTACCTTATGGATATCACCTATCAAGGAACATGCAACTTGGCAAACTCAAAAATTCTAGGACTATTTAGTTCCTACTGCCTACACTTTAATGGCATTTAAGCACACATATATTACAGAAATAGCAACAAAGACTAAGCACTTAACCTTTTCCCCACTGACGTCGGCTGACGGTACACACTGCGTCTTTGCAACAACATTCATTTAACCCCTTACTCGAAAAACAACTTATAATTTCTTGTAAAAATATTTCCAAAGAAAACTTTTAAGTCTCAAGCTTGAGATCAAAACCCATCAAGTGAGTCTGATTCACTCAAGCCTTGGCTCTGATACCAACTTGTAACACCCGGTTTTTAATAAAACATCTTCATTTAAATAAATATCAATTTATTCAATAATTAACATTTTGAAGATATTTAGAAATCATTTTAAACATCAATTCACCGCATGAATCCCCAATTAAGCAGCATCAGTGTGTACCCGTCATGCCTGCCCGTCATTTCCACCTGTACAACCTGAAATGGTAATTTAAAATGGAAAGGATAAGCACACGGCTTAGTGAGTTCCAACAACTACACAGCATATCAGCTATAAATACTTTACCCCTAACAGGAAAAATACAACCACACGTCACATAATATGCTCTACCCAGTATATTGGACTATATCCTCCTATACGTATCTGCTCAGTAAATCTAATTCCCCTGCTCAGCATTTAGAGCCGCGCATACCCTGTACGTCGAGTCATGCGTATCTGCTCAGTGTATTTTGCACGTATCTCTATAGTACTCAGTACGTCGAGCCCACACACACCATAACCCAACCCATACAATTATAACAGAAAGATATATATCAATGATATACACACAACTTGGTACCATTTACCAACATCTTATAAGCACACAAAATACAGTAAAGGACATATAACGTCCACACAATGTAGTGAGAAACTCACCTGGTTATAGTCGACTACAGCGTTTATCTTTGCTTCGTATTCCCTCTTTAACTGTTAACACAGTAAGACATTTATCACTCTTTACTCCTTAACTATACCATAGTTGCATCACTAAACCCTTCCATAATTCCAACATGATACCTCGTGATTTATCAAGTAAAGGATAGCCAGGTAGAAGATTAGTTGGGGTGGCAGGATCCTTTCAGCATTTTAGCCTTTCGGAAAATCCAACAACCAGATCCCAAGTAATCGGCCTAGACACCATCCTCGTAAGTAAATCACTCGGTATTATTTTTGGAATTACGAATAGTATAACCTCTACATATTATAGTTTAACACTTATAAACTACTAGAGAAATACGATAGCGATTACTCACTTAAGATTGACGTTTTCACAAAGCCTTGGCACGTTTCCCGTTCCGCTCTTCCAACACTTCTCGAGCACCTCGTTACCAGCTACCGCTCGCTCCTAACTCCTCCCGACCTATTTTCCTCACCAGAACACTCCTCGATATCGTAAGGTTGTTTGGTGTTTGTTGTGGGTTGAAATGAAGAAGTTGGGCCTCTATTTATAGGGCTTGAAAACACTATTCACGATGTCATCATGACGTCATCACGACATCATCGTCGATGTCATCACGACATCATCGTCGATGTCATCACGACATCATCATGACATCATCGTCGATGTCATCACGACATCATCGTTGACGTCATCACGAGGTAAGCGCTTACTTCATTTATCGGGTACTATTCACGCCGGAGTACTATTCACGCCGGAGTTACTATTCACAACGTTTTTTTTTTTTTTTTTTTTTTTTTTTTAAAATGGTCGTTACAAATTTTTATTACATTAATTTCAAGATATAATATCTATATTGAACCATATGAATTTGAAAGTTTCAAGTCTTCAACTTCCTGCTATTACCCACTCCATTAATTTATTTTAATGCTAAATCTCTTCACCTCTTAACTAATTAAAAACTACAACCTAAATTTTTTTGAATTCATGGTACTTAAGTGCTACTTATAACACATTGGTTAATATAAAGATATAGATAGTTCACATAGGTTGCTTATGTTGCTATAGTTTGGAAAATAAGATGGAAGAAAATATGACTTAATAACACACAATGTTACTTTAAAGACGCCTATTGTCTATACTAAACTAGAAAAGAGGAAGATTAATAAGCTAAAACAAATTACAAGTCGTAAGGAAAGAGACCTACTGCATGTTTAGTTCTACCCCCCCCCCCCCCCAACAATATATAGTTTTGGGATTAACATTATTTCATAAGAAAAATGATATAAATTTGTGAAGTTGTTGTCAAGTCAGTTGTTAAAGATTTAAAAGGTTAGATACAACAAAAATGAAACTTTGTGGTAAACAGTCTTAAAAAATTTAGATAATAAGATTAAAAAAAGAAAAACTTGATTACTATTTAATAATATATTTAAAAAATTATATAATGGAATACGATGCTTATCTTAAAAGTTAAAAGTTAAAAGCTACAAACGATGATATTTGTTTTTAAGATGTAAAATGTACAATTTTCTTATTGTAGATTTCATTTTGCTTAAGTTTAGTTCATGTGTCAAATATTGATTTTGATTTTAAAATACTGACTTTTGTTTTTATTTTTACATTAGAGATTTCAATTCCGTTTTGATTTTAGGTTAGATATTTGAATGTTAATGGTGGTGGACGATAAATTTAGGTAGTGGTGGTGAACGACAGTTTTACGTGATGGATGACAAATTTAGGTAGTGGTCTTAGTGGATGATAGTTTTAGGTGGTCGCAAACTTCTCAAAGAAAAGAAAAGAAATATTACCATTTCGTAATTTACTCCGTTAAGCACAAATAAATAAAATGACAATAGGATAAAGACAAAATGAGTGTAAGATGGTCTTTTGATTTATAGTTAATTGAGACCTATTGAAGGTAACAACCAAAAGAACCAATCGTGTATTCGTGTAGCATTTTCAAACCATTTGGACCAATCACATCAAAATTTCAGAATATGGTCCAAAATTGCATGTTAGTACCAACCACAAGGACCCAAAATGTAATTTACTCAACTTTTTTAAAGAATAAATTTTAATAAAAAAATAAATTATAAATTTCCTCATGTAAATCATGATTAGAATATCACAAACTATCAAAAGATTGGCCAAAATGCATGAGGGATATTTGACCAAGCTAGTTTGAAGTATGAAGTTGTGGTTTTTAAATATTTAGAATTATGTAAAACTAAAAGCTACAAGCTCTGAAAAATTTATTGAATGAAATATATTTTTAATGAAACTTTTTCTTTAATACGATGTTTATTTTAAAAGTTAAACGCTAAAAGCTAAAAACTCTAAAATGATGTTTGTTTTTAAGAGGTAAATGTGCGGTCTTTTTATTGCAGATTGCAGTTTATGGACCATATCTGCAGAAAAATGTTGTTTGTTTTTTAAGGTCTACGATCTACTAAAATAAACTAAATTATATACCAAATTATGTATTTTTGTATATCTAACCTTTTATTTTGTCAATTACTTTTTATCAATAATTGTCTATAATTTATATAAAAAAACTTAATTTATTTTAAGTTAGAAGATGCTAGAAGATGTAAAAAGACTTAAGTGTATGTCTGTGAAAAGAAGAGAACACACATACATTTTGAGGTCTGCGGTATTCTAAAAAACAAACAGTCTGGATGAGCTAACGTATGCGTGCCGTCTGCAAACTGCGGACAAAAGAAATCAAGAAGATCTATAGACAAAAAAACAAACAAACCGTAAATTTCTTAAAAGTCCATTGTCGAAAATACCCCAACTCCATCGGCTTTATTGTAATCCCCGTAAAGTGAAAACGGCGAATCATAATCAGAACATAATTTATTTGTACCACCTTTAAGTAATAAGAATATGATCTGGATCGCAGTCCCAAAGTCGAACATTCGGTCGCCAAACAACTATGTCCACAACAAATCGTTGCTATCGTACCACACTGGACTATTGGCATTAAATTGAAAATAAGAGGAATGTATAATTTTTTTTAACAAAGTACAATGTTGCAGTAACAAGCCCAGATCGCTATCAATCTAACCCAAATATCCACTAGGCATCATCTTTCTGACAACTCACATATTTGCATGTCATTTCTTGAAACATTATTGTGGTCCGGTCACATGCAACTTTCTGTTATAAATACCTAACGAAGAACTCAGTATATTATTCTCTTTTAATTTTAGTGCAAACTTTATCATTGGAGTGTATTCTCAAGATCTAGATGATTGTAACATGTATTTATGTGAGTAGTTTCATGTTCCAAGCCTATCTTCGTCATTTAGGACCTCGTCCGAACTGCCGTGCGATTCGTGGTAACTATCAATTGCCATCCCAAAGATTACTTGGATAGCCATTTTCGTTAATTCTAATTTAACTTGATAGTTGGGCATTACCACATAGATGATATGTTAAATAACGGATTCGTAGTTGCAGTTAAATTATGTGAAAGTAAATAAGACCAAAAATAAAACTGAACGTCATTTTCACACAAACCGAGAAAAGCGGTGAGGTTCCATACACGGATAACATCAACATTTGAAATCGGCTAAATTTCATTTAGACCCCCTTATGTTTAGTTTACTATTCAAACTTGCAATTTCTTTTTATTTCTACTGTCTTGTAATCTTTGCAATCCCAGCATATGATATTGCAAGTGTTCATGGTTTAGATATAAAAGGTTGCACTCAGGTAAAAACATTTGACCAGGCACACTGCGAATTACCAAAGATTGGACATATAAAGTGGTTTATATAAGTATATAACCTAATGCCTAAAATATTACTGTGTATGGGTTCATCCAGAAAGCAACTTTTGTGGCAAGAGGGATATTTTTTAGGAACAACATACATGAAGGGCTGAGATGTGATAACACCAATAATTGTTAGGGTGTAAACTGAATATGACAAAAAACATAAGGGGCTCATTGTTGGTCGACAAATAAATAGAATGAATGCGTTTGCACATTTCGCTCACATGGAATGGTTTACGTGGAACGAAATGAGTTTGTATTTTTCTTTCTAATTTTAGGTTTGAGTTTTTAAAACAATTTAAAAAGAAACAACAGATTGCTTCAAATGATGAACTTCAATTTGGTCACATATGTTTAAAAATGAAAAAGAAAAAAATCTCATTTACCGTTGTCTTAAAGTTCATCCCACAATAATTTGCAGTGTACGGACGCGGTCTACATATAAACCCTTTCCTTATTCCATTTGAACATCTCTCTCTCTCTCTCTCTCTCTCTCTCTCTCTCTCTATTATACAGCAGTTGTAAGGAGGTTACCATCAATTCGGGTTTTCTATTTAAATCTCAGTCCATAGTCCCACTTCATTATCTTTGAATCCAAACAACAATGGGCGCCGTTTCTATTTTGCACACAATTTTTGGTGTTTTCGGTGCGTGTTCTTCTTCCTTAATTCATGAGTTTTCAATTGATATGTTTCTGATATGCTTCATGGATTTCATAACTTATATACTACATGCAGTACACACATATGGTATTTTGTTGATTGATTTCACTGTGTGTGATTTTGGATGCAGGAGATGCAACTGGTCTGTTCCTCTTTCTGGCACCGACGTAAGCATTTGAACAATTTCTTCAATTTTGTTGTAGTTCCTGTTTATGAACACAAATCTGTGAAAACAAGAACAATTTCCTCAGTTTTCTGTCGATTCCAGTTTATTAAAACACAGATCTCTCTCTCTCTCTCTCTCTCTCTCTCTCTCTCTCTCTCTATACATAGAAAGTGACTGGTTGTTGATGTACGTGTAATGTGCAGGATTACGTTCAAGAGGATAATGACCAATAAATCAACCGAACAGTTCTCAGGGATTCCATACCCCATGACCTTGCTCAACTGCCTACTCTCTGCCTGGTAATTCCTCATTTGATCTCTCTGTTCACATTCCGTGCACAAAACAACTCTCATTCACGAATCACGCACTTGTTCGAAAAAATTACTAAATACACAATGGAATCTACTTTCATTTCTGCAAATTCTGATGAATACGTGAATTTACTGTTTTACCGCTGGTGTTATCAGGTATGGACTACCATTCATTTCGAAAAACAACACACTGGTGACGGTTATCAACGGGACAGGAGCAGTGATCGAGACTATCTATGTGTTGATTTTTATCCTGTACGCACCGAAGAAGGAGAAAGCGAAGGTCCTTGGGTTGGTCACGTTCGTCCTCGCCGCTTTCTCAACTGTTGCCTTAGTTTCCGTTTTCGCACTCCACGGCAAGACACGCCGGTATTTCTGCGGTTTCGCCGCTGCTATTTTCTCTGTCATCATGTACGGCTCGCCCCTCTCAATTATGGTAATTTTAGCCTCCGTTTCTTTCCTTTTATGTACTTTCACTTGTACAAATTCTCGGTTGGGTTTTTACTTCGTTCGTCGACGAAAATGTACAGAGGACGGTGATCAGGACGAAGAGTGTGGAATTCATGCCATTTTTCCTGTCGCTCTTTGTTTTCTTGTGTGGTACCTCCTGGTTTGTATTTGGCCTCCTCGGAAATGACCCGTTTGTCTATGTAAGTCCTTCATCTTTTACTTGATTTCGAATTACACCCTCGTTCAATATGCTAACCGGTTCATATCTAATTGCAGGTCTGCAACGGGTTCGGAAGCGTATTGGGTGCTCTTCAATTGATTCTGTACTCAATTTATCGAAAGAATAAGGGACAGAAAGACGAGAAACTGACGGCCAAGGAAGGTGGCTCCGCCATGGAAATGGGCTTCGTCAACGGGAAAGAAAAACTGACCGCCGTTCCACCACCGGATAACGATGGAGTGTAAGGGTCACATCGCCTTGTCATCGGGTTCATATGTTTCTTGTTTTCCTTTTTGTTAGGACGAAATTTGTTTTTAGTTGGGGGATTGATGGCATCGCCAAATCGTGTTGTCTTTTTAAAATGATATGACCATGCGGTTTGGCGGTGAACCTTGCTAATATTTGTAAAACTTTATTATTGAATGGTTTATGAATCGTCAAATCCGTATCACCATATTGAGCATATTTTTGTGAACTTTATATAAAATTGGTCGCTAAGGAGTCTTTTTGGTAACCGAGTCTTATAATTGTAAACAATTTATTCAAATATAATTTTTCTATATAAATAAAATTTGGTCACGTATTGTTATCAATTATTCAAATTTAAGTGTTTACTATTTGATTTATTTGGTATTCATTTTAGCTAACATATCGTAAATTACAAATAAAATGAAGTCGCAATCAAGGAAACAGCATATCAAAATCACAAGAAGTAATATTTACAATCAAATAGCAATTGCAATGTCACCTTCAAGTATCTCACTCATACATATCCTCGATTGTCATTGTTGCTACTTGATATGTATTTTTTTGGTTTAAGATGATTCTTTTCAAGGTAGGATAACCTTATAATCAAATTATGAAATGTTGATGTATAATAAATAAGTAAATTTAAGGATGTTTGCAACCTTCTTGTGTTTCAAACTATCTACTTTTAGTTTTATCACTTATTTCAGTTAGATTAAATTGTAGAATATCGTTGTAGAACTCGTTAGTGGCTATTTTTTCAATTTGATGCTGTTTTAATCAAATCGTTTAGTGCATGACTATCTAACCCATTTATTTAATATATTAGATAACATGAGTTCAATGAAAATGTTTTAACAACATTGATAACGTTATTAGGTGTAAATCCAGAAAATAAACATGATAACCTAATTCTCAACCCCACTTGGCATGACACATTGTCATACATTTGTTGTGTAATCTTAGGGCCAAACATGATCAGCTTATCGTGTTCTAAAGGTAAAACCATCTAACACCCTAAGGAAATAAAATAAAAAAAATAAGTTTAATTGTAAGAATATAAATATCGGATCAAAAGTTCCAAAGAAATATTGTGAGAAATAGCAGTCAAAGAGTGGTTCAAATTCACAACCAGATTCAATAATATTGCAACGATTTTAGGTAATCATTGTTCTTATCTTTCATTTTATTTGTGGTTACTGTTTACATACAAACATATAATTTTTTTGATTAGGCTCCTTAAACAAAACCAACGCTAAGACCATTAATTTCACAGTAAAATCATTTGATGCTAGCTTCGACTGTGAATAGAATTCATTTCCAAGTCAATCGAGTTCACGATGCACGATAAATATTGTGAAGATATGATTAAGACTGTAAAAAAAAAAGTAAAAGCTTAAAATCATGTTAATAGTAAGCGACTCTGTGACAGCGTCCACGTTTATTGTTAGTTTGGACAGATGTCCGTTCTTTCTCGGGACGGATGTGTACTAGGCCAAAAGTACAGCCAATGTATTAAAGCCCAGATTGACTTGGCCCGTCGAACCGGTTAGACCGTGACCTGCTGAAGAGAGTTTTGCTAATTTCCGACTCGGATTGAACCGCCGGTTTCTAAAAAATACCAATTGGACTAGCGACCCGGAACCGGGTTAACCCAACGGTTGAAACAAAAAATTAGAATTTGAGCTTTAAAAACTTGGTTAAAGAATTCAATGCTTAAATTTTTAAAGTTGTCC